>QLSR01000126.1:58791-199694 GCA_031780015.1 Citrullus colocynthis | reverse complement strand
TTTTAAAAAAAAAAAAAAAAAAAAAGGAAACTATGATCATTGCACAAAAAAATAAAAATAAAAAATCAATATGATGGTTTTCTTAAAAAGAAACATAAATATTAGTAGGGAAATTATCTTAAATGGCAAAACTACTGAAAATATTTACAACAAATAGCAAAATACACAGTCTATCTACGATAGACTGTGATAGATCGTGATAGACTACTATCTTCACACAAATAGTAGTCTATCACGATCTATTGCGGTCAATCACCGATAGACAGTGAAATTTTGCTATATTTGTAAATATTTTGGTTCCTTTTGCTATATTTGAAAAGAGCCCTATTATGTATTTACAACAAGAATAATAGTAACTTATATGGTAATTTGGGACCATTTAACCAATTTGATAATTTTGATATTAAAAAAATAATTTGATAATAATTATTCCTAAGTCAAAGTGAGCATAGCTCATGTAAGACCCTAACTCAAAATTCTTAAGATGGCTAGTAAGAGAAGAAGTAAGAAAAGAAGTTGGATATTCCACTGAGAGTGAGAATGAAGGATTGAAGGAATAGTTTGGGGATTGGTTAAAAATTTAGATGTATTTTTTAGCATGGTCCGGTTAATGCATAGATGGTAAAGCGTTAAAGTGTGGTACTTTAATTTGGAAGGAATTTGATATTGAATTTCAAAAAGGGAAAACGAGAATTAGGAAAAAGAGGAAACGCATGGCTCACACTTAGTCTTGGAAATTAACAAGTTATGGGATTGGTTTTTTAGGGTATTAAGCTAGAAAGAAAAAGAAGTCAAAGAACCTTAGGGCGTGAACAATATGCGTTGAAGGTTTATTATGAGTTAGTAAAGATTTTGGTGTTGATAAAGAAGTTTATGCTCAAAGACAAGGACATTTAGTGTTTAAGGTAACCAAGGGTCATTAAGGCTATGCGTTGAGGAGCTCAATTCCATGGTAAATGGAAATATAACTTTGATTTCGGGTAAACGCATAGGTTGAAATGTAAGAGTTTAAAGGGTAGGAAGTTGGACGCATCGTACGATGCGGTAAGGTACAAAAGCATAGTAGTATGTGTTTGGGACATTGACGCCTAGTAATATACGGTGGAGAAACAGTTTCAAGGGTATTATGGCGGAAAGTAAAGGAAATAAGTAATGAAGCTAAAACCTTAAAGGATATTCAGTGAAAGCACAAGGGCAATATGATTAATTGAATATTTTGCATATTGGAATATGTTAGACGTATAAGATAAGCTTAAAAAGGGCTTGGTGGCTTCATATAAACTTAACACCTTATAAGCGGGAGGTGTTAGAAGGCATGTTAAGTATCGCATGCAAGGTGATGCTTGGATAAATACATGGTTGGTTAAGTTGCAACATGACATGTGAAAAAAAGTGGCAGAAAGAGAGGAGAAGTAGTATGATCAGCTTCTACTCCAAAGCTGTAAATAGGACCTTGAGAGAAAATGAGTGACTGATGATGCTGAAGTAAGAATTCTCGAGAGAAAAGAGGAATTCTTGTGTCCACAATAGAAGTCCACGGCCAAGGAAGAAGATATTCTTGACAACTTAGTATATCTTGTGTTAAAGAATTGTATTGCGTCTAAAAGGGTCAGCCTTCGGTCTAAGTTTCAAGGTGAACAATGCGTCCAAGTTGGACCTTGCGCGGTCGACGTATCCAAAAAGAGAAGTAAGGAAGAGTTGGGATGCACCTCGCGTTAGCTATCAACCTTGTATCCAAGAACAGGGTTGCAACCAACCGAGCTACCAGAGGAATATAAGGCCTTGCGTTCCAGGGTTAGAATGCTGCGTCCAAGAAGCCCGGGAAAGGGGAAATAGCGGGATAGAGGAGAAACTATCCTTAAAGTGTTCTGTGAGTGACACTTTTCTTTCTTTGAAAATGTTTATTTTGAAATGTTATTCTAATTTCATTTTGAGCTACGATTTGATGAAAAATGATTATTTCAAAAGTATGATGCATGAATATATAGTCCACAAGGCATGTCTTATCTGTTTTCTATAAATTGTTGAAAAGCATGTTGTGAAATGTAGTTTTATCGAGAAAAATCTTATTTTTCATGAAAGGTTTCATATGAACTAATATGTGAAATGTTGATTTCTAAAATGTTTTAGAGGAGGCTCAATGCTGAAGGACATGAGAAGGCATGTGAGTTTCCTTAGGACCCAGTACTGAGGGACATGAGAAGGTACATGGGCGACCTGCCATATTCCTATGTGCACATAGAGGTTGATATTGCTGATGCGTCAAGTTTTGCTCCGCATCGAGCCAGGAATGATTTCGACGTTGGGTGTGTTACGTTTTTCTTCACCCCAACTAAGGATGTTTTCGACGTTAAGAGCGTTGAGTCTTGCTCCGCCTCAACTAAGGGAAATTGTTAAGAACAAACTGATTTTATGTACAACTACTCTGGAATGTATTTATGTGATTTGATTAAAAGTTGAAAGTATGATTGTATAGAAATGATGATTTGAATTAAGTATTTTTGTGATATAATGATGATAACATGCCAGCTTTTGAACTAAAGATAGTTTCACAAAATCTGTCACTCACTGGGCGTTTAGCTCATCTTTTTATATGTTGTCCATTTTCCAGGTAGCATGATAGTTCCCATTGCCGATCAAAGTCGAGGTTTGTCAAGAGTTAATGGTATCGCCGTCCTAGAAAGTGTGGTTTAACGGGCATAAGGGAGGTTCGACAGTGGAAGTCGATGATAGGGTCGATGACTGCTGCCCTCACGCTCCATCTCGGGCTACAGGAGGGTAGTTCGGGAAAGGGTGTAACAGCTTAACTAGCATTCTAGATGTGTTATCAATCACATGAATTCTATGGTTTGAATCCCTCACCCCTATTGTACTAAAAACATTATTCTTCTTAAAATTTAGCTGTACTATTTAAAATAGAACGTTTAGAAAATTATTTAAAAAAAAAGGGAAATTATCTTAAATGACAAAACTGCTGAAAATATTTATAACTAATAGCAAAATACGCAGTCTATCTGCGATAAATCGTAATAAATCGTGATAGACTACTGTCTGTGTCTGGTCTATCGCAGATAGACGGTGAAATTTTGCTATATTGTAAATATTTTGGTTTCTTTTGCTATATTTGAAAAGAACCCTAAAATAAATAACTTTATTTTATTGAAATATGTTTAATTTAATACTAACTATGAATTTTATAAATGTTTTTATGGGTTCAAATATAGCGTAAGCCTCTGTTTGGAATTGTAACTTTTAAAATAGTTATTGTAAACTGTACTTTTAGAAAAATCAGCTATCGTATGAAACAAATGGGTGTTTGCTAAATTTCAATTTTAAACTTAAAAAACAAATAAAAACAAATCAAATTTGTTGTTGTTTAGTTATAATAACCAAATTAGATATTATATTTAATTATTATGTCGATATTTAATATATGAATTTTTATAATTATTTATAGTTTAAATTACAAATTATATATATTTTTTATAAGAATAGAAAAAGGAAATTATATTAAATGACAAAACAGTTAGAAAATATTTACAAATAATAACAAAATATTACAGTCTATCTGCGAGAGAATACGATAGATTGTGATAGACTACTATTTATGTCTATCATGACATAGATAAACATAGATAGTAGTTTATCGCTGCCTATTGCAGTCTATCACAAATAAACAATAAAATTTTGTTATATTTATAAATATTTAGATACTATGTATGTACATATATGTGTGTGTATATATATAGCTCTCATCAAACATATATAGCAATTCTACCCTAAACCCTAAGTATGAATGATTTTTTTCAAGGACAATTGGGCCATAATTGAAACCTGCTTTATATATTATCTATTCTTAAAAAAAAATTTAAAAAAAAAAGTGAACCTAAATCTATTCAAAATTTCCTTTATTTTATTTATCTTGTTAAGTTAGATTTCTTTTAATTCAAGAAAAAGCAACCAGTTATATCCTTAAATTTTGTGAGTTACCTAAATTAAAATTTTGTACTAATAATTGTATCAATTGTAACCCTAAGTTAATTTACTTAAGAAAGCACTAGAAATTTAATTGGTAAAATTATAAATTTCACATAATGTTTACCCAAACAAAATGCAATGAAGGGTATAAATTGATAAAACCTACCAAAATTTGTTAACAAAACACATGAGTGTATTTACCTTAAACAATGTTTATAAATTTTTTTTTTTTAATGAAAATAACTTTTTGAAACACTTTTTTTTCCAACCACCCCATTAGGTACAATAAGTTCACTTTTTGTTTCATCCTAGCACATAAATAATGAAATTCAGTAGTTAAACAGAATTCGGGTTGCTATATTTCTGTCATAGTGTGCATGCATATACTTGACATTATTTAAAGTTAAAGAATAAAACTTCTCACTTTGAGATTAATAATATAAGTATTATATCAATTAACTAAGGATCATTTTGATTATTTATATATTCTAATAGGCGTACGAATTGATTATTATGGTCATGAACCTATTATAATAAAATGAGAGTAATAACACGTCTCTTAATTCTTTATTGAGATGAGCTGGTATATAAGCTCATCTTGGAATAACAATAAATGATAGTTTTACAAACCAAACTAATACAATAACAAGAATATTGTTATTTTTTTTCCCTTATTCTCAAATTAATTAATTAATTAATATTTTAATGATAAAAAAACATGCATTAGTTTATTAACAATTTTAATATTTTGAAGTATTCATTGCATAGAGCTCGGAATAACAAATTCAATGCATTTTTTAATCACTTAAATTGGTGTTGAAACGAAGAAGATATAGCCAAAACAAGTTTTACGAAAAAATACCCGAGGTGATGACATGGCGGCCAAATTATCGAAATAGACACACTTAGAAAGTGAAATGTGGAGCAATAGAGGAGTAACACACGGTGGACTTTTATGTTTTTGTTGGGTTTTAAAAGAAAGTGATATATATATATATATATTATTTTATGTTTTTGTCTGCTAGTTTATTTTTTTTATAAAAAAAATGCGTTTAACGGATAGTACCATTTAAATTGTTATTATATTATTATTATTATCATCATCATCATTATCGCCACTTTTAAATATCCACCATTGATTTGAATTTTAACAGATCTAAAGGTCTAATTGAATTGGATTTTCATCTTCCCTTTCTATTTAAACGTATCATTTTCACCAAATTTTAATAACAATTTTCATTTTTCTTCAATCCTTCATAAAACATAAAACTTTCAGTTTTTATCTCTCGAGCTTCAATTTTCTTATTTTCATCTAATTCTTGAGAGAGATTTATTGTATGGTAAGGATTGATTTGTTGAATGCTTAAATTTGTAAATCTACCCTTTAAGAGAGTTTTCTCATCATGTTCTCATTTCCAAATCTTTTACGAAGGTTGCTCTTGATCTTGAAAAAGAGCGATTGTCACGGTTTGATCTTAATCCTTGGAAAGGATTAAGTTCGCTCTTCAACTCGCAAAAAGAGTGGTATAGCGGTTATGTCACACCCCCTCCCGAGTTACCCTCCTAACCCGAAAAGAGGCGTGAAAACAGCACACATCGATTCCTTACGATATCTACTGTCACTTAACTTCCCAAGCACAACTCAACCAAGCATAAATTTATAACTTAGATTCAAGCCCCAATGATAATCTCAAAATAAATCTTTATAAAATTAACAACAGAGTTTTAATACACAACACCCCTCTCTTAGATCCCAATATGTACAATGCTAGGTCTAAGTATAAAATATTTACAAATCTCAAAACTAAACAACAGATCCAAATGAGTTTGACGAGTAGACTAAGTACCCCAATTCCACTCGCTACCTGAAAAGTGGAAAACATTTGAAAGCATGAGCTAAATAGCCTAGTGAGTAACAAGTTTTGAAAAACTATTTTTGGCTTAAAAGCTTAATAAAATTATGCTCGTCATTCAAATAGTAAAGCATTAAAAGCTTAAAACATTTGTATATGCTTAAAAGATTTTCCTTAGTTGAGGTAAAGTCATCTCTACAGTGCTCAACGTCGAAATCAACCTCATCATATTTGATGTCTAATAATCCTAATACCATAGTGTCAGATCTCCCTCTATGTGCACATAGGAACTATAATTCAGGCTGTTCACATGCCTTCACCAAGTCCATTGGTATTGGGAACCAATTCAGGTTGTCTAGCTGCCTTCTCCCAGTTCTTCAGTATTGGGAACTATATTCAGGCTGCCCATATGCCTTCACCAAGTCCATTGGCATTGTGGACCAATTTAGGCTGCCCAGATGTTTTCTTCCAGTTCTTCCGCATTGGGGACAGTATTCAAGCTGTCCAGATGCCTTCTCCCATTACTTCGACATTTGAGACCATATTCAGGCTGCCCAAATGCCTTTTCCCAGTACTTCGGCATTGGGGACAATTTTTAAATAAAAGCATGCTAAATAATTTACAAACACGAGTTTAAACAATTTCTCAAAATTTCCAGAATATTTTCAAATAGCATGCTTTTCACTAAATTCAGCATTCCAGAGCATCATGCTCAAAACTATGTAAAAGCATGTTAAAAATCATATTGAGGAAATACATGCTTATCAAATTTAACTCATGCCAGAAATCTCATAATTTGAGGATAAACCAAACATGTATAAATGTTGTGAGTACGAATCATTTCAAACGAATTTATGTCACTGACAACTTGTCCTGAGCTCTTAATGGGTTATACGCTTCCTTGAGCTCTTCCTGGCTTGGAATAAATAATTTCTTTGTCAAAATTTCTCAAAATTCTCTTCATAGTTCATCTAAAGTCATTTTAGCTCAAAAGGGCTTACCGAAAAGCAAAAATTAGTCAAAATATCCAAAAATGGAAAACTGCCCTTAGGCGTGTTCAACAGCCCTGAAGCACACACACCAAGTTGAAAATAACCTCAAATGAGCAGCAAACCTCGCACAGCAAGCTGCCCACACGCCCAACTGCTTCCTCGCACACACAGCCCCTCGTTGGCAGTCCCTGAACACCAACAACCGAAATAACCTCAAAACAGGTAGGGCGTGCGCGCGTCTGCGTTGCCCTTGTCGTCAGCTTGCATAGCGCGTCTTTGCGAGGTTAGCGAGATGTGTCTTGCTTAACACCTATGCACACGCAGCGCCACCCTCCACACACCAAGGACACCTACTACGCCCCCACGACCTGCACACAACACCAAATCATCCTGCCCGTCAGCATGCACACCCGCATTGCCTGTGGTGTGCTAGCCCACCTCCTAGGCATCCAAAACTTGTCAAAATAACCTCAAATTGTAAGCCCTACTTTTATCTTATGAGTGGTGTGTGTGGCCGGCAAGAAGGTGGGCTAGGTGAAGACTTTGGGTAGTCGAGCCCCAAGCATGAGGGTTGATGAATTGTTTGGGAGGCATGCGTCCATGAGGGTGAGCATGGGTGATGGTTGGTGAGTTGGGCAAGTGGCTATGCGTTGGTTGAGGTTAGTAAGGGGGATGCGTTGGTGAGGCATGCGTCCAAGAGGGCCTATGAGACTAACACATGGTGCTATGCGTCCAAGCTAGGTGTCCAAGCCTGCCAAGGGGGTTACTTTGTTTATTTCAAAATAAAAGAAAAAAAAAAGAAAAAGTGGAAGTAAGTCGGCAGCTCGTTTAAGTGTGAAAGCTGAGTATTCAATCATTTTCTCCATTTTCAAAAGCTTCAACCAACTCCATCTTTCAGCTGAGCAATGAGGAGAGGTAGAATAAGGAGTCTAGGGCAAATTCATGTAGAATTCTAGTCGGTTTCATAGTGTAATTGAAGCTAGAACAGAAGGTCTGGTTGCCGTCGCACAATCTGAGCAAGATTTAGTATTTGGAGGATAGTGAGCTGTAGAGATTGAGTTTAGGGCTGAAATTTTGAGGTAGTAAGTTAACTAAATTCTTTACAACTCTTGTGAAGGATAGTTGAGATGAATATGAAGAGAAACATGTTACATTTTAGGTGGAAGCGACTGATACGGATTTCCCGAGTGATCTAGAGCAGTGCGAAGTAAATTAGAAATATCTGTCGAACGAAGAAGAGTTAAGCTCTAAACTTTTGAGGTAATCTAGAAAACACATTTCCTTACAAGTTTGTAGAAGGGACAAAGTTCTGATTCAGGCTAAAAATATAACTTTTAACAGATATAAGTGAAAATAGAAGCGAAGACAGAATCAAAATGAAACGGGTATCACTAGAGGACGCAGCGACACTGAAGCTTTAAGGGTGAGCAGCGAGATGAGTGTCGCCGGTGTCACTAGAGGCTTTTTGTCTCACAACTCTTGCTCGGTATCACTGGGTATTGCTCGGTATCTCTGGGTATCGCTAGTCTCGTTGATCAAGTAAGTCTCACTGGTCTTGCTAGTTAACAGTATCGCTGGTACAGTTGGGTCTTTTGCTTGAATTCGATGGTTTAGTCTCACTAGTGGTCTGAATCTCTCTCATTAGTGCACTATTTTATAGCCCTGGTTGAGCATTTCTTTGTGGAATATAGTCTTGTTGATGGTTTTATTCATGAAGTAGAGTCTCGGTGGTGAATAGTAGAAATGTTTTAAGGCCTGTTTGCTATGTAAAAAGAGATTTTAAGGAAATCTAATAAAAGGAAATGTACTATTTCAAGCTGAGAGGAGCTAGGGAAGGCATATAACCCACTAAAGGCCCGGGACAAGTAGTGAGTGACAATTTTATTTAAAATGAGTCTACTTTGAATAAAGTTTTTATGTTGTATGATTATGTTTGGAAACATGTTTATATGTTTGTACTTTCATGGGTTTTAACATGCATATTATGTGTTTTACATTGGAAATCATTTGAAGCATACTGGTTGACAAACGAGTTTTACGAAAGACATGCTATTTATTAACCTATGATTTTATGGAAAGCATTGATGCTTGTTAATGAGATTGTGAAGATTTGAAATGTTATAAACTCGTGAATTTATATTATGCTATTTTCGAAGCATGTTGCTTTTAAATAATGATTTTGAAAGGCTCCCAATGTTGAAGGGCATGGAGAAGGCATGTGTGTAGCCAGGATATAGAAATGATTCCCAGTGCTAAAGGACTCAGAGACGGCATATGGGTGGCCTAAATCTCGTATATGGGACCCGGTACTGAAGGACTTGGAGAAGGTATTCGGGTAACCTAGGATATGATATCTATGTGCACATAGGGGGATGATAGACGCTGTTGTGTTGAGATTACTCCACACAATTAAGGATATTCGACGTTGAGTGTGTCAAGATTACTCCGCCCTAACTAAGGATGTTTTCGACGTTGAGTAGCGTTGAGCTCCGCTCCGTCTCAACTAAGGAAAATGTTTTTGAAATAACTGAATTACCGTGTATCTTTTTCTGAAATTAACATATATGATATGACAATGCCACTTTAGCATGTTTTGCGTGGCTATGACTTTGAATTGATGCTATATACGCATTGTTTTACAATGATTATAGTTTGATCAACTTCTGAGTTTAAGGAAGATTTTTACCAAACAAGTCACTCACTGGGCAACCTAGCTCATGTTTTCTTTGTTTTTCTGTTTTTTCTTCAGGTAGCGAGCGAGTCCGAGGTGCTTAGCCTACACAGCAACTCGTATGGGACCACCATCAATGTCTAGAATTTTGAGAATTGTAAATATTTGATCTTAAACATGTGTTGTACATATAAAGGGTTAAGGGCGATGTTAATAAACTTATGTAAATATATGGTTTGAGTGAAATCATTGTTTGTATGATAGCTTAACCCTAGTTAAAGTATGTTGTTCAATCATTGTGTATATTTGAATATTAAGTGATGGTGAAGGTATAAGGTTGGCAGTGGATGTCGTAAGAGGGTCGGTATCTACTGTCCTCACATTTTCTCTTGGGTTAAGAGGGTACCTGGGAGGGGGTATGACACAAATGAATTCTCTTCTTCAGCCACAGACCACACGTTACTGCACGCACAACCACTCCCTTCACTTCTAGCTATTAAAAGTAATAATGATAGCAAGAATTAGAGTTTCTTTCCTCTTACAAACTTGTAGATAAATGTCTTAACTAGCTCACCTCAAAATTTCAGCTTCTAATTCTTTCTTTACTGTCAGATATCTCCAAAATTTTGCAGTCTACTCTAAGTTACTCGATAGCCTGAGCAAGCTCAAGTTTTTGATAAATTCCGAGTCTTTCCTCACAGAGTTTCCTTCCGACAGCCCTTTTAGAAAAACTAAACTCAATTTGAGAGAATTTGGTCGAAGAAAATCACAAATTGCACGAGTAATTTGCACACACCAACCTCTTCTATTTATGGACTTTCCAGATTTCTGCATGCAACTTCCCAGCTCGCCACCTCATGCTTGCATGCATGCCCATGCCACACTTAACCTCAAATTGACACCTAATCTGGCTTGCTTAACACTTAAGTCTAGGCTTTGCTTAATCAAGAAGGAATAGTGGACGCATCAACACCTCCTCCACGCATCCTTCTGAGGTTAGTTGGCTTCTTTTCTCGGCTACCACTGCACACAACCCCCTTGGCCGACTTGTTTGGACGCATAGCTCCCTAACGCATCCCCCTTACTAACCTCAACCAACACAAGTCTTAGCTCACAAACATAATACCCTTTCTACTAACCTCAAACGCATAGCCAAGCTTGCCCAACGCACTACCATGGACGCATGCCCCTTCAAGCCAATGCATCACTCACTCAAGCTTGGGGCTCGGCTACCCAAATGTCTTCAACCTAGCCCTCCTTCTTGCCGGCCACACACACACTCAAGCCAAAGGCTCTCGACCACCTCTCGCTCAACCACCCGCCTACTTTGCTCGCCAAATTTCCAAAGATAGAAGTAGGGCTTACAGGTTAGGCTCTAATCCCTGGAAAGAGTCGGTGAAAGTTTTATTCAAATACCCAAGGAGAAGTCTTGGAGAGTGGAGTAGGAATTCCAAACCACTATAAAAGTTTCCGTGTTAATTCCTCTATCTCTCTCCTATTTAATTTTGCAATTAATTTATCATTATATTTTATTTGCATGAAATTAGTTGCCACAATTTTTTATTCTTGAAATTAAGCGGTCATATTTGTTTATTTTAATTAGTAGTTGTTAAAATTTCATATCATTTACCAATCTTATTATTAGAATTAAATAGGGTGCTTAAAAGTGTTAGTTCTATTTTATTTTTTTTTTATTTTTTTTATTACTTTTGGGTTGAGTTTATTTGTATGAAATTCTTGTTTGGGACATGAATTCATGAAGTAAAATGGGAAGATAAAAGGCTTAGTAAACAAAGCAGCAAGCTGTGAAGAGGACCGAACAAGCAGAGCTTCAATTTTCCTTGTAAAATCATATCCCGAACAAAATGAAAATCAGTCTGGATACGTTTTGTTGATTCATGAAAGATGGGGTTAGAAGCAACAGATATCGCTGCATGGTTATCATCAAGAGCTTGAAAAGGAACACACAAACCCTGTAAAATATAAGAAATCCCTGTTAGTTCACTAGCAACAGTAGCGAGAGCACGATTCTCAGCCTCAACATATGATTTAAAAACAAATAGCTTGCTTCTTTATGTCTCCCAAAAAATTAAAGAAATGCCAAGAAAAATGTAAAGAAACAGTAACACCGTCTAGCATCATGACAAGCTCCTAGTTATAATCAACAAAAGTCTTTAGTTGGAACAAAGAAGTAGGACTAATCAGAAACCCTTGACCAACAAAGCCCTTCAATAACGTAAAAGATGATAAACAACAGATAAATGATCAAAATTAGGCTTTGCAACATATTAACTAATTAAGCTTGTGCACAGCAAAAGTATACAAGATGGTCAAGGTCAATTAATCTTCTGTATAATGAAAAATCAACATCATTCAACAAATAACCAGAAGCATACAACTTCAAATTCTGTACCATAGAAGCCAAAAAACCAGAATCCTCAAAAATCTGCAAATAGTACTCACTGTGAAAGATAAGTGCCTTTGGAAGAAGTAGACAATTTTAGTCCAAGAAAATACTTAGCATTACCAATGTCTTTCAACAAAAAATGATCATGAAGAAGAGCCTTAGAAATAGAAGCTTCACTAATATGCTCACAAGACTGCGCAGACTGATATACATAAACATCAAGAGCAGAATATGGCAAGACAAAATCAACAAAGTAATCAAACATCTATTCCATAAATGTGCTAATCTATGGTGCCAAGTAATAGAAGTAACACTAGAAGCCACAACAATGAAAGATATATGCTATTTTTGATATACCACAAACTGCAAGCAACTATAATCCATTGATGCAATCAGCATTGCCAATCTTCCTCAAGGCCAACTTGTCCTGGATCATACATCAAGTATCAAGAAAAATAAATGAATAAACACTTTCTTGTCGTTGGAATTTATGTCCTAAATCTCGTAGTTTGTATTGTATAAACAAATTTCATATATCTAATCAAATAAAGAGTTATTTTATTCCACTTTTAGTCTTGTGTAACTCAATCCGATAAACTAAGATTTAAGATTATTTTATGTGGCTTGAACAATATATGGTAGACATACAAGTAGATCACGTTCAAGTAATAACTTAAAAGGTCTACAATATATGAATAAGGTTGGGTGTCTTATCTTGGTGACACTGCGGATACGACACACTTTGTAAATGTTATCAGATTTGTAAGTGTTACAAATGATTTGATCCAAATCGTTCATGTGGAGACATGCAAGTGGGGGGTATCCTATATAAAGAGTTTTTATAACACCAAACCGCGAAATGATTAATCTCTCTTTATAACACCATTGATTGAAGAGATTAACATTTCATAGGATGACTGTATGTAACTCGCTCTCAATCCTAAGTGAGTTATGAACTCTTGTTTACGAGGGCAATCCTTTGATTTATATGGGTGAGAGTGGCTTGTGTTGCCGACTCAATAAGCCTATTATCTTAGGGATTTGTCCAAGTAAAGAGTTGGGAACATAGCTTCACAAGAAGGAGTTCACCCCTTCCCATCTCTAGGGTAACTAGATGAATCGCTCCTTTAAGTATTAATTCTAGGTCTTAAACAATAAGGCATCATTCTCTCATTGGCCTAAGAGAGATTTAGTTTATATAGTTGAACTATAAACTGATTGTTCACTAGAGGATCAATGATACTTAAGGAGTAAGAGGTAATTACAGGGGTAAAATGGTGATGATCTAGTTGTACTTACAAGCAATTCGTAAAGGGTTGACTTACTTGTAACGGTTATATCCATGGACATAGAAATATACTTATAGTGTGTAGAGTGCAGTTATGGGTTTTTAGTGGAGTGATCAGTTAATAAATGTTGATTAATTTAATTTAAGAGTTTAATTAATTAATCTCAAATCGTTGAAGCTTCTAATCTCTAAGTCTATTAAGTCCCCTACTAGCTCACTAAGGGTAAAAACAAGAATTAATTATTTTGGATAAATTTGAATTATTCAAATTAAATAAGGGTGCATTAATTGTATGAGATACAATTAATATAATATACAGAGATACATTATAATATAAAGGGAAATTTTCAAATATAGCAAAATGAGTCAAACTATTTAAAAATATGGAAAAATTTCAATATCTATCGCGATCTATCAACGATAGATAGTGAAATATTTCTATATTTGTAAATAGTTTGATATTTTTTCTATTTATAATAATTTTCTTAATATAAAGTTAATTTTGAATTAGATCCAAAATTAAACTATATATATATAACAGACACATATTATGAGAGTATTATCCTAATGAAATTAATTTTAAGTTAGATTCAAAATTAAACTATATATATACACATGCATATTATGAGAGTATTAATGTTTGAATGAGATTTGAATATTAAATAAATATAAATAAGATTCATATAACGAGGGAACTAAAATTATATATATAAAATTTATATAACGTATATAGACACATTATATTATAAAGTTATTTAAAATCGGAGGAGGACATTGATTATCCTTTTCACGATTGCGATCTATAGTGGGCTTTCGAGAATCAGGCTTTGGCCATAAAGGCAAGTGAATCCATAGAGGAGACGTAGTAACAACAGATTTCCTTGATGTTGCTCATGACTAGCAAGAGAAAACACTTTTAACATTTACTGGAATTAGATCCATATGTAAGATTTGTGCCCTGAAAATAGCATATTCGTTGTTGAGTCCCATTAAAAAGATCATTACAAACTCTTCATCAACATGTTGGAGAAAGGACTTCAAACCGCCACAAGTAGAGTCATAGAAAGGACCAACATCAACCAACGTAACTCTTGCCAAATTGTCTTCAATATCTTATAATAAACTTCGATGGACTGAGTACTTTGGCCCCTAGTAACCAATTCCTTGCACGTTGCTTAAAACAATCGTCAACTTCATATCCCAAACCTCCTTATACACACAATGCTTGCAACAATTTCCTAAGAAATAGAGTTGGAAATAAGGCTATGATGTTGTTACATTCCCAAGTAAAAAAGCAAATTTCCTTCACATTTCGACTTCTTGATAGATTTATGAATAAAACTTGCTTTATTTTTGCCAGAAAGTGGCATTAGCATAGCACAACTCCAAGAGGTATAATTGCTTTCTCTGAGAAGAGATTGCGTGACTAAAACAAAGGTCTGCAAAAGAATGATGAATGAGATAAGGATTCAACTATGCATCCATAGAAGCATTGAGCGAAGTCACAAATCAAAGAGGAAAATAATGCTCTGATACCATATTATAAAATATGAGAAGAATAATACTTCTCTTAATTATTAGCTGATATGTAAATACATCCTGGAATGGCTAGTAAATGCAACTGTACAAACCAAACTGATACAATAACACAAATGCAACTAATACAAGTAATAGAAACTAATATATTTACAGCTTTTGACACTTTCACTGCAATTGCTCTGATTGATTTTTCTAAGCTTCTCAATCTATTATATATAATATTGAACAGGATTATATTCAAGGTGACTTTTTAATTAGTGAAAGGTATCATTTACCTATATATTTAGGTACGCTTGCAACAACCACAACGAAAAAAAAAAAAAATATATATATATATATATATATATATATATATATATAATTAATTAGAACATAACCCAACCCATATGTAAAAGATGTAAAATGTTGCAAACGCCCTCACTATTGACATACACCTGATACATTTGATCCACTATTGATATACATTTGATATGCACTCGTTTATGCTGTTGATAAATATGTATGACAAATAACTCATTTATACTGCTGATAAACTTGATACATCTAACTGATATAATACTGATAAACTTGATAATGCCCTTTTATAATGTTGATACACTTGATTGATATATTTCTGATATACTTAATTGGTATATTGTTAATAAACTTGATAATGTTGCACTTGCCTGGGTTGATATACTTTATAATGATACACGTGTATAAGTATGGATGACACACCTACAAAATAACATATTCAAATTGCCACCCATTACAATTCTCCATATATTTATTAACAATCCAGATTAAAAGTGATCATATTTATTATTGATTGCTATGATATTAATAATCATGACAATAACTAATTGATATAGTTGCCATTGTTAATTTTGTATGCTTTGATTTTTTTTAGTTAATTTTCTGGGGAAATTGCCAAAAATGGGACAACTTTAGGGGGTTAAAGAGTTTTGAGATCAGTTTTTAAAATATAGACTTTGGGATAAACTAGTATGTGAAAAGTCCTAATTGCCTATTGCTATAACAAACCCTAAAACAAAAAATTAGTCTTCCATAAAATATGTGTAAAACCTCCCTAAACCACCTACAACAAGTGTAGAATGGATTTGGGGTTGAGCATTTTAAGATAGGAAGTTGTGAGATCTTTGCAAGATGTTTGTGAGATAAAAAAACAGTAGCTAAAAAACTTCATAAAACATGTGTAAAACCTCCCTAAATCACCTAAATCAAATATATAATTGATATGGGGTTGAACATTTGAACATAGGAAGTTGTGAGACGGTTGCAAGATGTTTGCGAGATAAAAAGAATAGTAGTTAAAAACTTTATAAAAGATGTGTAAAATCACTCTAAACCACCTAAACAAATATAGAATTGATTTGGTGTTAGCCATTTGAAGATAGGAAGTTGCAAGATAGTTGGGAGATGTTTGCGAGATAAAAGAAAAAGTAACTAAAAACTTGTTAAAACATGTGTAAAACAACTCTAACTCACTTAAAACAAGAACAAAACTAATTTTGGTTTCTACATTTCAAGTTTGAAAGTTGCACCAAGAGGGAAAAAACTTAACCTAACTCAACCCAATAAAATAATAATAAACTTACCAAAAATGTATTGTGGTTGAGAGAATGTTCAAGAGTTGGCTAATATTAGGCCATGGCAAGAGAGCTTGAGGGAAGAGAAGTTAGAGAGAAGTTGGAGAAAAATGAGAGAAAAAGTGGGAGAAGAAGGCTAAAGTAAAGTTATTTGGGGGAAAGGATAAAATAAGTTTTCTTTTTCATTTAAGGGCAATTTGGACTTTTCACATCAATTTTGTCCAAAAACTTATCTTTTTAGAAGTTCATCCCAAAAGTTTTTACATCCAAAAATAATCCCATTTTTGGGAATTTCCAATTTTCTGCCGTTTTTATAATATTCCATCCAAACTTAGGTGAAGGAAGAGGCAGGGGTGGGTTCAAAAAAGTTGAAGAATACTTAAATAAGAATGAAGCATAGTACAACATATCATGATCTTGGTAACTAAACACATTACCTCCAAATGAATAGAATTGTTAAAGCCCAGCAGCCACTATTATCTGCTAATATACAAAGGACAAGACTCACAACCCCAGTTAAAATTAAATCATCAGAAGATCAAAAGTCACAATCTACTAGGAGATCCCGAGCAGCATAGCGCAAAGAAGTCTAGACCTCATGAGGTGTTAAGAGTGAAAGAGGAAGAAAGATATTGTCAATGGAGGTAGTTCACTACTCGGTTGTCACACTCTTGGCAAGATTCCTAGGCTGATCACAATTGTAACCCCTAAGAACAGTGAGATGATATGCCAATAACTGCACCAACCAGAACAGGGAAATGTCATAATCCAACACAAATATACTGCTATATATCATGGATAACTTGGAAAAAGTATTCAAATTCTCAATGCACTCACTATCAGACAACTAAAAGGTTGAAGAATTTTAAATAACGAATCTTAAATCAGAAGCCTACCATTAGCCTATCACATTTAAAGTTTAAGGATCAACCAGTACTTCATTTTAATATAATTATAAATGAACTATTGCGTTTTATAATGTTACACTATGCTATTAACTAAACTAAGGTTTATTTGGTATTTGAGTTATGTTTTATAACTTACATAAAACTTACATGTCTAGTCCTAAGCTCTATGCCTAATACTATAGGTCTCTAAATTTCAATGTGATCTCTTACATCTCTAAATGATAAAAGTGTCTAATAAGTACTTGAACTTTTAATTTGTGTGCAAAGAGTAATTTAAATATTAAAAAATACCTAGTGCACTTGTTTTAACGTTTTAGGTCAATCAAGTACCCAACGAAACTCAGTTTTAATACCTGTAATGGAATGATATTAATGACGGGTTGAAGGCAATCCTCAACTTGGGGAACTTCTATTACTCTACAGGAATCTCCTGGGCACACACTTTGAGCATCCCCTTTGGAACACATGACTATGAGGCGACCTTTGCGAGCATGAAGTTGTTGGATGACAGACTGCTGCTTGCTGTTAACAGATTGATTACTCGGTAAACTGAACATTCCAGAAAATTTATACAATTCTACAGTAGGAAAGAAATAAACCTGAAGCAAGCATCACGTGTAGCAATAACAACGATCGGGAGATTTTCATCGACCAACGCTAAAGGACCATGTTTCATTTCCCCGGCAAGCAATCCTTCACTGTGCATTAGTGCCACTTCCTTTACTTTCAAAGCACCCTCAAGCGCTGTAGCATAGTTGTATCCTCTCCCAAATACAAGAAGTGACTGCTCAGCAATCAATAGTTCGGCAAGATTCTTCATTTCCTGATCAAGTTTCAGCACTTCCCTCACTTTGTCTGCAGTTATAAATGCCAAAAGTAACTTTAACTCATGTCCTTTGTTACCAATACAAGAACCTTTTTCGCATACTCAAATAAAAATGCTGAAGACAAGTTAGAGAAATGAGATTTATATCTTGTTTAGAACCTTGGATGTCCGAACTTGTTCTATTTTGGTTTCTAAATTTTAGGGGTTTGTTTCAGTCTGTCAAGTTTCAAGCATTCTATTTTTTTTCCTAATCTTTACATCAAACAATATATTAGTCCTTACCAGTATTTTTTATTGATCATGTGATACTCGACCATGTATGACTTCAAAAGCTTATACATGTACGCATCAATTAATCAAGTAAATGAACAAAAATGTGACTGCGTCAGGTTCTTTTGAAAGATCAAAATGATCTCTATGCAAAGTTCAAGTATCATGCCAAAACGTATAAAAGTTTAGAGACTTCAACATGATAAACATGAAAGCTTAAAGTTCAAAATAGGATTTAAACCAAACTAATAAATAAATAAGGAACATAAATGAAGTAAGATGGACTTACTTGGCAATTCAAATAAGCCATCTATTATAGCCTCTCTTCTTCTTTCATGGGAGATTGAGTCCCCACCTATTGCAAGAGCCATCATGGCCATCACAACTATTTGACTTGTGTATGCCTGTAAGTTTTCTAAGTTATAACGAGAGCCATCAATATTAAATTGGATCAAGAAAAAAAAGTTGGGTGAATCCAATCTCACTTTTGTACTTGCAACACCAATCTCGGCCCCTGCATTTATATGAATTCCACAATGTGTATGCCTCGCTATTGCACTACCAACTGTATTTGTTATGCCTACGCACAATGCTCCATTTTCAATAGCATACTCCAAGGCGTGTAAAGTATCTGCAGTTTCACCAGATTGACTGACAAAAACAGCTGTATCTTCTCTGTATATTGGCCCTTGGCGATCCAAGAGATCACTAGCAATTTCCATTGTAACAGGAACGCCTACATCAGACATGGAAAGAGAAGTACAAGAAGTTTAGTAACCGACAATTTTCACAATGAGAAGATCTACGTATAATCTAAGAGTCAGTACCAGATAGTTCTTCAAGGATAGGCCTGGCAGCTAAGGCAGCATTATAGCTTGTACCACAACCAACAAAAACAATACGCCTGCTTCGCCTTATTGTTTTAAGGTGATCTTTTAGTCCACCCAAAAGAACAGTTTTCTCTTTGGAAGAAGCTCGACGTATTAGCCTCCCCCTCATCGTGGTCGTTAGAGATTCAGGTTGTTCGTGAATTTCTTTCTGCATGTAATGCTCATAATTTCCCTTATTTATTTGCTCGACCTCCATTTCTAGAACAGATAGTGCACGTTGCACGGATGCAGGTCTAGAAAGAGCACCACCACTTTTCCCCTTCTCCTTGTCAAACTTCAATATAGATATAGCTCCATCCTAAAGAAAACAACATAAAAGTCCTTTGTTTATTACATCAAGAATTAACAATTTCTTTGTAATTTGAACTAGCAATTTGTTGGTGTAAATTACTTTACTTCTAAAGCTTCGGGAGAGGAATCCTATGTCAAATTATGCCCCAAAGTTATCAAGATCGATAAACAGCCCTGTAAGTTGCTCCATATTTTGGTGTGATAATTTGGAGAAAGAAAAGATTAAACCTCCCTACTTGTTTCTCAATAAGGAAGCTCACACAACTTCCTCATCAGCCAAACGCAACACTTAAGGTTACAAAAGTAAATGCTCAGAATAAATGAAGAGAAATGCCAAGTTCAAAAGAATAGGTCGACAACCCAGCTATTTATGGTTGCAACCCAGAAGGTCTGAAGGTGGAAAAAGAGAAAACAGATAAAAAAAGTAATAATAAAACCTTGATATGAACAACTTCACCATCCTCAATCACCAAAGCTTTCTTTGTATGTTCAACTACAGCATTAGCATC
Source organism: Citrullus colocynthis (assembly GCA_031780015.1). Classification (NCBI taxonomy): domain Eukaryota; kingdom Viridiplantae; phylum Streptophyta; class Magnoliopsida; order Cucurbitales; family Cucurbitaceae; genus Citrullus; species Citrullus colocynthis. Next base: position 179,683 of record QLSR01000126.1, on the reverse strand, counting down.
GCTGGACAAGAAAAGTTCTTTTGGGTGCCCATTTTTGGAAAGAAACTTGTCGTCACTGAATGCTGATCCATTGCAGGTATTTTCAGCTAAATCCTGGAATTAAAGTAAAAACAAAAAAGGAGGGAGAGAGGAGTTAGAGGTAAGTAAGGTGACATTTACGAGTGAAGAGAATATTATTCAAAGTTAAAGTTAAATAATGTATTATAAAAAGCCACAAAACAGAAGTTTCATTGAATAACTTATTTCACCATAACATAATTTGAACTTAAATGGAGCCTCTTTCTAATAACATTACGCATGGAAGGAAAAATCTCAACATCAAATGTGGTTACTAGAATTCAAACTTGAATGATGTCTACATCGCAAGTATCATTCCCAAGGGACTAGGACAATCCTCAACGAAATTTTAGAACCTTTTTGTTGATGAACAAGATTATTATATATCATAGCAATTATCACGACTTAAACAATATCCTCAAATTTTCCAAAAACTGTTTTCTTATTAATGTGAGAGAGCTATCCTACAAAAATCAATGTCAAATACCGAAATGATGGACAATAATCAGAATAATAACAGGAAATCTTTTTATGTTTCTGAACCCCTCAGGTACACATATACTTTGATTAACTTCCAAAAAAAAAAAAAAACAAAAAAAAAAGGAAAGAAGAGAAAGTAGAGATATAAAAGACAAACTACTCCAAGTTTTCTTTCTTTTTTTTATTTTCTTTCAGAAAAGGCCTGCTGTGTTGGAGAAGCATACAGTCATTTATCTTCTAGCATTATTCTTAACTTACTTTAACTCCGAGGATCAATGGACTACCACGTTTGCAAGCAATCAATTCGTTCGGATAATGTCTGCTTTTGAAGATAAGAGCATAAGCTCCTTCCAGATGCCTCATAACTTCAAGCACAACTTGATTAAATGTGACAGCCTGACCACCTGGAAAACAAGTACTCGCATGATCCATCATTAACTGAAATTTTATCTTCTGATATACAATAGAAAAACTATTCAAATGAGCATATTCATAACGTGAACTCATGGCAGGTGGCATTTCTACTATAATTTATAAGCAGATTAAATTCTAAATTGCTCATCAAAGAAGCTAAGTAGTTAGGAATTGCTCTCAAAAAGTCTTCAGTTTTTAATCGAAAGTTCAATAGGAAAAAGACTGCAATGATCCAGCAGAGTTATCTCCTTTGACCAAATACCAATTACCAAACAAGGTTATAGAAACTGAGGAAACCAGACAACTATGATAAATGGTTTTAAGATAACCAAAGGCTTTTTCGTAATAATATATTGACAAGTTATTTCATGTCAAATTAGGTTTGTCAATGCAGTTTACCACATTATGTGAAAAAAAATTTGTTCAACTCTAAACAACAGTATACAAGTTACTGCTTCTAAATTCATGGCATCAATAAATAACATATTCTGGTAATTGCACAATAAACGCATATTCATACATTTTGGAAGAACTGAAAAAGGATGTCATCTTGTGTCTTAGTTAACCAAAGAAACAGACAAAACTACAGCTATTGCTTCATGGGCGTTTTTTCATTCAACATATGGCTGTATTACTTAACAAAAGTTTTTCATACCTTCAGTTGCATTGTCGAAAACAAATTTTGCTAGCTTTGGAATTACTTCCGTGTCTGTATCAGATTCAAAAACAAAACCATGTCGGACTAGAGTTTCCTTCAAGACCTGAAGATAAGAGTTTCGGTGAAGGTCAAACAGAAGGGCACCTAGTAGTGCAGAGAAAAGTAAACATTGGAGCAAATAAAATTATAAAAGTTAAATATAACTTGGTGAGTTATGAATAGTTGCAGAATCAAAAATACAGAATGGAAATCCAGTATGAGAAAACATAAACAGTCCAACATGAGTGTAGCTCAGCAATCAAATCATTTACTTCTTCACTCAGGGTGAGAGGTTCAAATCTCCACTCATCACATTGGATGTATAAGAAAATATAAACAGAGAAAGGTCATGGATATCTCTAAACAAACCTCATAATTGGTGATAATTCCATTGTGAACAACCAGAAATTCATTTTCAGGACCAGAGGTTTGAGGATGACTATTCCTTGGAGCTGGCTCTCCATGAGTTGCCCAACGGGTATGTGCAATCCCAGCATGTACAGAGAAATTTTCCTCCAAATTCAAATTGATTGATTCAACATCTAAAAATTTTACATTGCCACAATTAGTTTTGTCTAAAATTTAACAAGGCCAAGGAATTAACTTCAAACAAATGGAGTAAATAATTATTATCAATAAACAATCACGAAAGGAACAGGAAATAGAAATGAGCAAAAGCATAAACAGTTACTTTGCTCTGGCAATGTCCTTGTTAATTGGGAAAACAGAGTCTCAAACACAAACCAGAAGTGTATGAGATGAGATGAGAAAAAAAAATTTAGTTTTACACCCCTTGTCATAATAGTAACATTAAAGCATAAAGTGGGGTCTATGAAATAAATTAGTATATCATTTAATGAAGTATATTATACTAAGGGGTACTACAAAATTAACCCTGTGAGATCATGCTGTCATTATGAGCCATGATCCAACCCAATTAAGAACATTAACGCAGAAAGAACTGCCAATCAACTCAACAAGTAATTAGACATTCCTTAGTAAAAAGAGAAAGGGAACAAATCCATCTCTTCTCCCAATGTTATTACATGAACTAAACAGGGTGAAGATCATAAATAAAAAAATTAAAAAAAATAAAAAAACCATAGTTAAATAACAGAGAGACAAAAAGAAAAAAGAATTACCCCGGTGAACAGATTTGACGAGGGATTCGATGTTGCCAGCCTGACGAAAGACGAGGGGAGGGGGAGGGAGGGAATGACCATTGTTGAGATCGGAATTGAATTGAGAGTGAGAGGGAGAAGAATCAACGGAGATCCCGGCGGAATCGTAGCCTCTGTACTCCAAACGGCGGAGGCCATTGAACAAGACCTGGAGAATGAAGCGCCTATCTCTGTTGACATTGTAATTCAAATACGCAAAAATCCCACACATTGTGGTCTGGAAATGGGTATTCCAGAATCAGATCGAAGCCGTCTTAGTTCTGGAGTTGAAGAAATGTAGAAGGAATGTGAATTTTGGGGATGGCTATGGCGTTGAAGATTGAGTTGCTAATGCTAAATTTCTTCCTGGAAACCGAGAGGGAGTTTATTTTTCAAACATTTTCCTGTAAACCGAAGTCGTCCCATCGCCTTCTGAATCTTCCATTCACTGTTTCTCTTTCATTTGGTCACCATCATTGCTTAGTTTCCCAATTTGCCCTTTCATTCCCATTTCTCTCTCTATGGATGTTGGTTGGAACAAAACAAACAACCAATTGCGATTCTATTTCTCTTATCTATCATCTTTTTCCCTAGCAAATGGTGGAGTTGTGAAGGCTTAATTTTTTTTTTTTTTTTTTTCCCTCTAGCTTCTCAAACGCACTGGGAAAATAGTAGAAATTCCCACATATATCATCTATATAACATGTTAGGGCTATTTTGATATATTCTATAACATATAATATATTCAAATATAGCAAAATAAACCAAAATATTTATAAATATAGTAGAATGTACTATAAACACTAATAAATATTGCTTGAGTGACATTTTGTTATATTTAAAAATATTTTCAGCAATTTTGTCATTTAAGACAATTATTATATATTATATATTGGAAAAAAGTACATTTTTGGTTTCCCAATTTTTTTGTCTAATTTTCATTTAGTCTTTAGATTCCAAAATATTACACTTCTAGTACTTAAATTTTAAGTTTGATTCTATTTTAGTTCAAATGTTTCAAAATGTTACAATTTTACTTTAACATTTTGAGTTTTGTTTCAATTTGGCCCCAAAGTTTCAACATTTACACTTCTAACCTCAATCTTTTACTAAATACTCACTTTAATCTTTGATGTTAACAATTATTAATTAATTTAAAATAATTCTAAAGTGAAATTTTAAAATTAATTTTAATGATAATAAAAAAATAATGAAACTTAATTAATTTTAATTAATTAATTGACATTAACACTAAATACTAATAATATTTATTAGTGAAAAATTAAAATTAAAAACGTAAATCTTGAAAATTAGTCTCCAAAATTGAAACCAAGCTGAAATGACTAAATTTTGTTTTCTTTAAAAAAAAAAACATGATTGTGAATATGTCACTGTTTTTTTTCTTCTCTCTAACATGAGAATATGCCCATTTTCAATTCTTAAATGTTGTTGGTCTAGTACTTCTTTTTGCTCTTTAATTGCATGGTCAGAGTTTTAACTCTTTGTCTTGGTGTTGGAAGTCTTTTGTCTTGGTATTGGAAGACTATTCTTCGTGTTTGGGATAATTTTGAGGTTCTTGTTTTGGTTTTCTCATTGATTATGGATGACATTGTTTAGTTTGGTAAGACCCTTAGTTAGAAGAGGTCTATCCTACAGCAATTTAATATTTCAGTTATCCTTCATGTAGATAGTTCATTTAATGCAAAAGTGGATGATTTTTTGTTGCCTGATGGGATTTGTGACTAACCTTTAACTCTAGAGAGCTGGTTGATCTCATGTAGGTACATTTGAGAGTGGTAGAGATTGGTTAGAAGGATAGTGTAACTTGGCTCCCCTGTCGTTCCTGTGTGTATTCAGTCGCTAGTGTGGGGAGTCCTTATGTCTTAGGCATCATATGGTGCGATGGGCTAACCTCTTTTCGTTTGGAGGTAATATACTTTTGCATTCTTTCATTTCATGGCTCATTGTTCGAAATTGATTGCAAACGTGTGCTCGCATTAGTTGATAGTGTTCTAATATCTCTAATGATTGTGTTATGTATACTAGTGGAGTTGAGTCTAAGGATCTTTTATTCTTTGAATGCCTTTTTGGTAAGCCTATTTGGGGGACAGGTTTTTGTGGGGAAGGTATTCCTATAGGATATCACATTGGGATACAGAGCCAAATTGATCAATGTTACTTTAGCACAAGTAATCAGCTCGTCTATAGAGTTGTTTGGTGTGCTATTATTTATCATGTTTGGTACAAACATAATATACATGTCCATGGAGTCATATCGTGTCATCCCCAAGTGATTAATTTAGATGTTCAATTTGAGATTTTTATTTGTTGCTCTAAGTGACCTGGGACTCATGGGAACTCCTACTTGGGACTTTTTTTTTTTTTTTCTTCTTCTTCTTTTGCTTTTGTTAGCTTCTTTTTTTGTTTTTTTTTTTCTTCTTCCTCTTTTGCTTTTGTTTGCTTTTTTTTTTTTTTTGTTGTTTTTTGTTTTTTTTTTTCTTCTTCCTCTTTTGCTTTTGTTTGCTTTTTTTTTTTTTTTGTTGTTTTTTGTTTTTTTTTTTCTTCTTCTTCTTTTGCTTTTGTTAGCTTCTTGTTTTGTTTTATGTGGTGTTTTGTGTGTATTTTGGTCCAAGTTGTGATGTTTCTCTCATTTTAACAATACAATATCTTTTGTATGAGAAAAGAAAAAGTTTCCTTTTCATTTTGGGGGCAATAACATTTATATATATTTAATTTCTCCTTTCTTTTAACCTTCTAAAAGTTTCCACCAACAACTTCTCATCTTTGCTCTAACAGTTTTATGCTCATTAGTATCTTCCTTTCAATCTAGGGTTCACTGCGCAAATTTATGGAGCAAAGAACACTATGATTAAAAATTAATGCTCCACTTTTAATGTAATCAGATCATTTTTTTCATGTAATTTTGTAATTGATTTCACACTTTTGAGAGCATGTTCTTAATTTTAAGGATTTAGATATTTGAGTGTGCAATTACTTATTTATTATCACTTCTCATTTTCTTCGGAATTTTTAATGATTAACAAAAAAAAAAAAATCTTCGACTGTATTTATGTTTGGGAAGAAGACAATGAGTTTATTAATAGATTAGAAAATTTTGAAACGTTCTTTTGTTTTTTTTCTAATTTGTATTAGGTTGAGGGGCATTTTCAAATATAGAAAAATAAAGTAAATTATTTATAAATATAGCAAAATTTCCTTGTTTATTTGCGATAGGTTGTGATAGACTATGATAAACTACCGTCTATGTCATGATAGACACAAATAGTAATCTATCATGATCTATTGCAGATAGATTGTAATATTTTGTTATTATTTGTAAATATTTTCAGCAGTTTTGTCATTTAAAATAATTTCTCTTAATTTAATTTAAAAGGCTCATTGGGTAACCATTTCGTTTTTTGCTTTATATTTTTGAAAATTAAGTTTATTTATTTTCAATTTCTTGCAATAATTTGCAGTTTTATTAATACAAGAGTTGAATTCTTGGCCAAATTATAAAAACAAAAGACTACTTTTTTAGTTTTCAGATTTTAGCTTGGTTTCTAAAAATATTGATAAAAAGTTGATAACAAAACAAGACATTTAAGGGTGAAAGAAGTAATTATAGCCTTAATTTTAAAAGTTAAAAATTAAAAAATTAAATAGTTACAAAAAAAAATAATTAAAAAAGCCTAAATTATTCCATATGACATGTAGTACCAACGGTAGCAACTATAAAATCTAGATATTTTAAATGCTATGAATATAAAAATATTAAGCAATGCCACAAGGTACAAACACAAACTTTATAAGGAAAAAAGAATAGACACCTATCATTTCACCAGATAGACGCAGATAAAAAGTAAAATTTTGCTATATTTTTAAATAGTTTGATATATTTTTTTAAATTTATATTATTATGATAAATTATTTAATCTAATTAGTAATGGTTAATACAGAATTATAAATTTTACCACATGGATAATAGTTTAATTAAATACTATAAATGTTAGATTGATATAAAATGGCTAATCAAAAGTACAATGTAAAAGGCAGACTATGCAAACAATTCAAAGTATGTTGATATTAATTTGAATTAGATAAAATATTAATAAAGATACTTTATATGAGCTCAAAAAGAATATTGATAAAAAAAACATAAATATATAAATGAAGCATTCAAACATTTTTAAGAATCTTTAATATATATAGTAGTATACTCTTTTACTTCTAGATCTCATATGACAACAATTTAAAGAATGCACCATACTAGTACTACTCTAAATAATAATAATAATAAATAAATAAATAAACAAAATAAATAAATGGCAGTTCACTAGACTTGACCATTAAAAAAAAGTTTACTCATTTACTAACTAGATTAAGGATCATTTTGGATTGACATATCAAGTTTTAATTTCGAAGATAAGTCATCATGACAAAATTCATAGTATTTAACAACAACTTTAAAATAACTTTTTAAATAATGAGTTTGAGCAAAAAAACAAGACATTTCAAGTGAAACACTTGAAATCAACTTTTAGAAGAAAAAATCTTTTTAGGCCTTTAATTAGAAATCCTCTCACATTTTCATAATATTAGGGGTGAGCATGATAGACTGAAAAACCAAGCCGACCAAATCGAAGATGGCCGGTTGAAGAAGAGGAAGGACTTGGCCGATGTTGGTTACGGAAAATTTCAAACTAATATTTAAAGAAAAAAATAATCAAAAACAAAACCGACCTAAACTACCAACCGACCGAAGGCCGATTATCCCTCCTTGACAGTCGAGATCGGTTTGAACATTTGTTAAACCGACATAGTCGGTTCGGTGATAGTTTAGTCAAAAAATTGACTCCGACCAGCTGCTACACACCTCTACACAATATATAAAAAGGACCAAAATACCTTCACACCTTCACTTTCACCATGGTTCTCACCAACAAGCATTGCCTACCGCCTACTGCCTACCACCTGCCACTGCAGCAACTACCCTAAAAACCCCACCACTGATAGATTATAGAAAGGGTGTGGAATCTTACCTCAACCAATCAAATAAAAATATATAATTATTAATCAATACAACCTCTACTACTAAGTAGTATAAGTAGTAAGACTGAATTGATCTATAGAAAAGCACGAAACTTAGTTTCACAATATCAATTCTGTCACACCCCCTCCCAGGTACCCCTAACCCAGGGGTGAGTGTGAAGACAATAGACACCGACCCTCTCACGACATCCACTGTCAACCCAAAGACTTTAACCAATACCTAATAAATAGTAATGCAATAATTTAACATCATAACTAAACCAGGGTTAAGTTTTCATATCAATCCAACTATCTCAAAGTGTTTAATTATTACAACAACTACACATGACTCCCTCAACCCTCAGAATATGTACAACATTTACTTAAGTTCAAGATTTACAATTATTAAGTTACTAGACTCTGAAGACGGGCCCAGACAAGAGTCTTGTGCAAGCTAAGCACCCCGGACACGCTTGCTACCTGAAAAACAGAGAAACAAGGAAAACATTAGCTAAATTGCCCAGTGAGTGACTAATTTTAAAGTTTTCCTTAAGCAATGTATGCAAAACATAGATTTCAGCCATAATCGACAATATCGTACATAAGCCATAACTTAAACATACATAAACATCTATGGAACAGATACACATAAACTAGTTTATTCAAAACTTTTCCTTAGTTGAGGCGAAGCTAAATTCAATGCTACTCAACGTCTAATTAACCTTAGTTGGGGCGGAGTATTCTCAACACACCCAACGTCTGTACACATGTTTCATAACCAGGGTCACTCGAGTACCTTCTCCGAGTCCTTCAGTACAGGGTCCCTTAACAAATTTCCCGGCCACCCACATGCCTTCTCCTAGTCCTTCAGCATTGGGGCCATTTTCATATATAAATTACCCACATGCCTTCTCCGAGCCCTTCAGCATTGTGAGTCATTTTCATACATAATTTACCCAAATGCCTTCTCCGAGTCCTTTAGAATTGGGAGTCGTTTTTTCATACATAATTTATAACGTAACATAAATTCATGAGCTTAAAGCATTTCATACATCTCAACACTTTTCACATGCTTAGATGCTTTCTTTAATCATAAATCGCATGCTTTACTCAAATTCATAGTACAGCCAGTATAGATACTTCTCATTATATAACACATAACATACACATAAAACTTATGGAAATGTACCATATAAACAAGTTTCAAACATATATTCAAACAAGAAACTATGCTTGAAGAAACTCTTTTGGATTCAAGTGTCACTCACAACTTGTTCTAGGCCTTGAGCGGATTATATACCTTCCCTGACTCTTTTTGGCCTGTAATAACACATTTCTCGTCTTAGACTTCCCTAAAGTTCCTTTTTACAAACCATTAAGTTTACGCATTTGTACTTTATTCCATGTTTCACCACCGAGACCAACTTCATAGAAAAAATCATAATAAGCGAGATTCCACACAACTAGCGAGACTACTAGCGAGATTGAATTACAAGTAAACGGTACTAGCGATACCATGGTGAGCGAGACCAGTGAGACTCACCTGAGTAGCAATACCTAGCGATACTCAGTGAGAATTGTGAGACACAACGCCCGTCTCCCTACTCACGCTTAAATTCTTAGTGTCGTTGCGGTTCCAACGACACCCAACTATCTCAATTTCTGCCTTTCCTCTTATTCTCACTTATATTTGTTAAAAATTGCATTTCCAGCCAAATTTAGAACGTCTTCTACAAACTTATAAAGAAATAGGGTTTCTAGCTTACCTCAAGATTTCAGAATGTAACTCCTCTTCGTTTGACAAATATACCCAAATGACTTCGAGCTGCTCCAAATCGCTCATCAAATCTGTAACAATCACTTCCACCTAAAAGTTTACATATTTCTCTTCAAATTCAGCTCAAACATCCTTCATAGAAATTGTTAGGAATTGAGTTAACTTACTGACCTTAAAATTTCAGCCCTAAATTCGATATTTTCAGCTCACTTTTCTCCAAACACCAGACCATGCTCGGTTGCACGACAGCAGCTAGACCCACTGTTCTAGCTTTAGTTTTACTACAAAATCGATCTGAATTCTCCACAACTTTGCCCTAGATATCTTCTCCTACCTCTCTTCATCTCTCACCTGTGAAATAGAACTAATTTGAATGTGTTTAAAAAATGATCAAGCACTCAAGCTGCCAACTTAACCTCCACTTCTTTTTTTTTTCTTTTAAAAAAATAAGTTGGCCAACGCAAACTACTTCACAGAAGTCTCACCAACGCATGGTAGCAGCCCTCCAACGCATGGTTGCAGCCCTCCAACGCATGGTAGCCTCACCAACGCATGGTACCTCACCAACATATGCTACTTCATGCCCAAAGGCTCTTGGCCAACACTTCTCTCACCCTCCTTTAGCTTGCCATCTTCCAAAGCTAAGTGTGGGGCTTAAAAATTCTCTAGTTCAAACAATAAGTGAAGGGGCTTTGGTGTGGAAAGCGAAGGTCCATTAAAGTAAAAACACAAAAATAAAGGATAGAGGTGTAATCTAACTGAACGTTCTAACTTAGAGGAATGGAACCACCCAATGTAATAATGGTCCAAGATGTTTTACGCAATAGTTTCAAGAGAAATTATAGCAAATAGCACATTAGAGAAAAATCTAAAAATAAGCACATGTTTAAAATATTTGTAAATATAAAAAATGTTGACTGGTCAACTTTTTAATTTTTTTAAATTCCAAATTTGGCCTTCTCTCTTCCCTTCTTCTCTCCCTGATTTTCTTTCCCAATTTCTCCCTATCTCCCAAATTTTTTCTCCCCCTCTCACTCCTATCTCCAAGCTTCTCCCTCTCTCACCCCCATTGTTATCCCCTTCTCTCTCTCTCTCCCTCCTACAGACAATCTTATCTCTCTCTCTCATTTGTCAAACCACTAATTTTTTACTTAAAAAACACAAATTTATCTCCCCCTCTCTCTCATGAAAGTATCTATCTTTTTACTTAAAAAGCAATTATTATTATTTCTATTTTTTAAAAAATAGACGAGTTGGAGTCTTAGACCCAAGATTTGAGAGTTCGTAATCATCATCGCCATTTTTTTAAGTGTCTTAGCACCAAGGAGCTAACTAAGCTCTGATACCACTTGTCACAATCACTTACTTCTGAATATGGGACAGGCGATTGTGTGGCATTGCTCCAACCCTGCGAGCAAGTCAGTCGTATAAAAACCATGGTCCCGAACAATCTCGAGGTATGTATAGTCACACCCCCTCCCAAGTTTACCTGCATAACCTGAAAGGAGACGTAAGGACAGTATACATCACCCCTCTTGTGACGCATACCATCCATTCCTTCACACACATTCTAAACTGTTCACAATGTAATCTCCACATTCTAAGACATTTTAAACATCACATATAGAAAAGTATATACAAGCCAAAAATGAAATTTCTCAACTCTTTTACATGTCCCTACACAACTCATAGTTCAACCCCTGGTAATTGTATATACATATCTACATGCCACCTAATTAAGGTTTAACATACAAACAACACTTCAACAAGTCAGATTTTTCGGAGACTCGAAACTTAAGCAGGGCGAGTGGGAGAAGGCAAAGCACCAAGAACGTCCTTGCTACCTGGAGGGGAAAGAAAACATGGAAAACATGAGCTAAAAGCCCAGTGAGTGACTAATTTAGAAAACTATTTTAGTTCGAAATCATCAGGAATAAAACTGAGTTCAACGTCAAGTATAAAACATGAAGTCACTTCATATGTATTAGTTAAGACAAGCTTAATTGCCCTTATCAATTCATACATGATTTTTTAACAAATCATAAGAAAACAGTTTAGATACAATACCTTTCCCTTAGTTGAAGTGGAGCAAAACTCAACACCCCAACGTCGAAAACATATAAGGCTCGATGCGGAGCAAGACTCAACGCACCAGCATATAACCTCTATGTGCACATAGGACTATGGCGGGTTGCCCAAGTACCTTCTCCATGTCCTTCAGTACTGGGTCCCGGGGAAACTCACATGCCTTCCCATGTCATTCAGCATTGAGCCTCCTCTAAAACATTTTTCTTTTAAGAAGCAACACTTTACATAAACAGATTGTATACAAATCATTCATAAGAATACAGAGCAATTATTATATCAATAACATTTCACAAACATGCTTTTCAATAACTTTAAGAACATAACGTATGCTTCATAAATCATTTGATCACAAAATCATATTCCATTGGAAAACCGAACTATCATATTCAACATAATTGTTTTGAAGTAAGAAAAGTCTCACTCACAATTCTTCCTAGGCCTTGAGTGGATTATATGCCTTTCCTATCTCCTCTTGGCCTGAAACAAATACTTTTCCTTGTTATACTTCTTTTCCATTCACTTTAATATAAACAACAACTCAACATATGCACAATGTTTGTAGTTCATCATGCAGTTAGGCTTTCATTAGTTCATTCTCAAGCCTTAAATACTAAGGCTATTACTATTAGCTGTTGCTTACCCTTCTGTTAGACTTCAATTCAAAGAACACTTTGCGTGCAGCTCACTTTTGCTATTATACCAACATTTGAGCTTTATCTTCTTCTTAACAAAGCTGACTGTTACTACTTCAATGTCTCTGCTTAATCCCTGCTAAAAACGCATTTCCAGCCCATATTAAGACTTCTTCCCTTCTACAAACTTGTAAAGAATTACGTTCCACAGCTTACCTCAAAATTTCAAGGCTTAACTCTTTTTCGTTCTCCAGTTATGCCAAAATCATTCCACGTTGCTCCATATTGCATAACAGTTCTGTAGTTGCTGCTTTTACCTAAAGATTCATGTGATTAACCTCAATTTCAGCTTAACCATCCTTCATAAGACTTGTTAGGAATTATGTTAACTTACTAACCTCAAAATTTCAGCCCTAAACTCGGCTTCCTTGAGTCGTTTTACTCCAAACATCGACCACTATTCAGTCTGTGCGTCTACGATCAATCCTCTGTTCCAGCTCGGATTTCAGCACCAAAATGGGTAGAATTTCGCCCAAAAACTATAAGAACACCTTCCTCTTCCTTCTCTGGTGGTTTCTCTGAAAGATGGAACCGACTTAAGCTCTCGAAACATGTCTGAAAGTGATTAAACTCACCTATATATACTGCCAACTTATCCCTCACAAGTACCGAGATGATAATGTCGACTTATCCCTCACCAATAGGTTGGCGCGGGTCTTCTCTTCGACGCAAGGCACTCATGTCTATATTCTCCTTCAGCGCCTTCAGCCACTAACCACTCTCAGGGCATGGTGTTCTCGGCGCCTCCTACTTCCGAAGCATACAACATAGTCATTCACACGACTAGCTTCATCGCGTCAAGACCGTTCTGTTGTGGACGCAGTGTGACTTCAGCGCATGGCTGTCTCCGACGCATGGTGACTTCAACGCATAGTTCAAGCATATTTCTTTCCCCGCAAATGAGCACTTATCCTTCGATGCGACGACTACTTCATCTCACAACCTTTCGTGATTCAATCAACAACGCATGGTTTCTCAAATAATTCAACTTCCCACTACATTCACCAACGCATGGTCTTGGCCAACCCTTAACCAAAATTTTGCTCTACTTCTCAGCTACTTTTCCTTTAGCAACGCATAACCTCAATCGCATTGCTCTCCTCAATACTTGGTTTTACAAGTCAGTGTTTACAATATAGTCTCTACTCAAGTTTTGAGAGAAAATGATTTTATAAAATGGGAGAGAGAAAAAGTTTTGAAAACATCATTAAAGAAAGCATTGAGGACTGACAGTTGCAAGAAAGCTAGGTTAAAAAGAGTACAACAATACTTTGTTGGGGAGTCGACTAGTGGGATTCCCCTATAGTACATTCTAAGCAAAAACTAGTCTACCAGCCTTGCATATCAAAACTGGCGAAACATCACTCGAAAGGAAAGAAACATGAAAATGAAAACAACTTACTAAGCTACTTACAGAACATGAATATAAGGTGGTTGAGGATGGTTTGGGCATGCGGCCATAGGCAAACACTCCCGAGACAAGCATGCCCAAGACACTGTGCGTCATAAAAGCCTACCCTTGGTGCCGTGCCGGAACGCCGCGTCAGTGCTACTATGTTGAGGCCGTTTGATGCTCTCGAGAAAAAGCGTCGCGGCAGCGCCGAACTGTCGCTGCCTTGTTTTTGGAAATTTTGTGTTTTTCTTCTCTTTTTCGTTGGATTTTGGCTCGGTTTGGATCTTTAGGCTTTCAATTCTAGTTTTTTTTTTTTAGTTTGACCTGAACACTACTAACAAACAAGTGAAATCTAATATACACTCCCTTAATTTAAGAGAATAAAAAGCACTTTTCAAGCGCTTTTCACACATCTTCCAAAATTCAAAGACTTGAAATGAAAAATCAAATATGATATATATTAAGTCATGTAGACTTGACTAAAGATTTTTTAAAAGAAAATATTATTTTGTCTAGAAGAGCAAAATTTGCGAGTGATATACTTTATTCTTTTGTAAATCATAAAGAAATTTAGTAAATTTGGAAGGTATACATTGTAATACGTATTATCTAGTGAGATTGATAATAAGAATAATATGGTCTAGAGGATTTCTTCCATCTAATAAATTTTCATGTGTGATTTATTATCAAGAGTTAATTATCAAACTCTCACTAGCTAATGTAAACTCTTTTAGAGATTTACTTTATATGTATGTGTTGATGATATGAATATATAATGGAAACTTCTTTAGAGATTTCAAAGACAATGGAGTTTCTTAAGAAAGAAATTGAGATCAAAATTTGGGTAAACAAAGTTTTGCCTTAGCTTGCACATAAAACATAAAGCACTCATATATGATTACATCGATTTACACAAAAAAAAATCTTATATGAACTAGGTACATCATTAAACATTTCTATGGTAGTTCATTCACTTAATGTGAAAAGATATACCATTCGATCTCAAGAAGATAATGAAAAATTTTGGTCTTAAAGAACCATAATTTTGGGAAACAAGTGTACTTATCTATCCTTAATAGCTACACACTAAATGTTGTAGTATTGTAATAATTTTGTTATGTAGATATAATGTTCTACCGAAAGAAAGAAATTGGTGTAGAGTTAAACATATGTTATATTTTATTTGAGAATTAACTTACATGGATTTATTTTATTCTAATAAATCTAATTATGATCTAGTTGGTTTGTGAAGATAAAGGTTATTTTCTAATTCATATGAGCTAGATCTTAAATAGGTTACTTAGTACATGGAGAAGAATTTTTATATTATTCAGTCTTTCAAGCAGATTATGACAAATGACTTTAATCATGTTGAAATCCTGATGATTCATGAGGCTAGCCAATAGTGTTCTTACATGAAGACAATAAAACATAAAATGACAACATCACTATTTAATATATTTCTTCAAAAGACGACTTAGAAAACTTAATGTATTACACTATTTTTCCCTTAACTATGGTTTTATTCCTCTGGGTTTTCCTAACAAGATTTTTATTGAGGGCAGTTGTTGAAATATAAGAATAATGTATTCTTTTTTCTTTACTAGATTCTTATCCCATTGGATTTTCCCTAGTAAGGTTTTAACAAGACATATATTCTATATAATGGACATCTAAAGGGGTGTTATAAAATATTCAAAGATGTATATAGATGTCCGTAGATTACATATGTCCAAATATCTTTTCCATTATTTTGTCTATTTATTTACCTTTTCTATATCTTGTAAACTCTATAAATAATAGTATTTGAGACTTTTGAGAAATACAACTTAATAAAGAATACAGTCACTTCTTACTTTCTCTTCTACATACTTTGATTCTTATTCCTTTTTTTATAAAATAAACATAAATTTTGATTTCATAATATTTATTTTCCTTTAAAAAGGTACTAAATAAGAAATTTTGGACTAATCACAAATTGTCATGTCATTTCTCAAATTAATGACAAAATTACAAATTATCACATTTGGGACAAATTAGAAATCGACATGTGTCCCAAATCAAAATTGAAAACATAAGTTGGCAAATCCTGATGATGTCATATGTTTTCGTCTTGAACGTTGGGTTAAGTAAAACAATTGGTCCAATTTGATATTAATATTTGGGCTGAAGTGTAAACCCTAATTTCCCCTTGCTTAAGTTTAAAATTTAAAATAATTGGGTAAAGGTGGGCTTGAGGCGACTTAAGTAAAATTAAATTTAAATAGGTAAGTGTGAGCCAATGACCCAAGTAAAAATCAAAATGGGAATTCTGGAGTTTAATTATACAAGTTCAATTCTTATTTAGCCTTGTAAAAAGAGAGAGAGAAGGAAATTAGCCGATAGTGTGATGGGAGTTTGAACAAGAGGAAAAATATTTACTAAGTGTTAAAAGTTTTTCTAGGTGTTGTATAAATAAAATAAAATGTGAAATAAATAAATAAATAAATAAAATTGAATTTAAGAGGATAAATATGTTTAGGGTGATGAGGATAAGGAAAAGTGAGGCAAAGTCACGTTGATGCTAAGCAAGCTGCTGGTTGCTGGAAATGATTGGAGGAAAAAATAGCAGCTTGGGTGAACTCAAGTAGTTGGAGAAACAGGTTGGTTCTCTCAATCTACTATTGCAGATTTCATCATTTTTAAACCACATGAAAGCTAAATGAGTGTCGAATCTCCTTTAGGGCTACTGGAGTGACTGGAGGTCAAAAAAGTTAAGAAATTTTGAAGAAAACAGAGGTTATCGCTGAAATTGGGTAAATTAGAGGGTTTTTGTTTGAAGAATTTTTCAACGGTGTTTCGAGAGGATTTAAGCACCCATTTTTTTTGGTAAGTAATTTAAGAGGTCCTTATTGAGTTCCATGAAATTTATTTGGTTGGAAAATGTGTTCTGAAGCTATGAAAAATCAAGTTGAAAACAAGGGACTATTGGTCGAAGACAGCCCAGGGTTGCTCACCTGTACGTGCACAACATTGACCACCCATACACAGCCCAACCACACATTCGTGTTGCCACACCTATGCCCACATGCCCGTGTGCTCCTATTGTCGCTCAAGTCCGCGCACGCTCGCTCACGCCCACGCCCACGCCCACGCCCACGCCCAACTGCACACCCCACATCCACTTTCACCTATGTTGCATGCCCATGGTCATTTTGAGTGTTGGTGAGCATTTTTGAAATTTAATTGGGCTTTCTTTGAATTTTAAGCCTTAAAATGGATAATTCTAGACTTTAAACTTATTTTAAGATATTTTAGGGAATTTAGAGATCTTTTGCACAAAAATCCCTAAATGGCAATGGTGAAGTAAATATGGAATTCAAGTTGAATGTGGATGATTTGGTTAAAGTCTAAACGTTATAAAAATAATGGGAATACCAAGGAGTTGACCTAATACCTCTAAATTGATATTTCAGGTCAAATTGAAGTTGGAGAAGCCTATAACTCTAGAAGTGCAGGCCTAAATAGTGAGTGACATGTCACACCCCCTCCCAGGTACTCGAACCTAAGAGGAAGTATGAGGACAGCGGACACCGACCCTCTTACAGCATCCACTGTCAACCATAAACTTTACCTTTACCTAATAAACAGTTATAAACCATAATTGACTTCATACATACACCAGAGTTAACCTGTCATACACACATCTTTTCACTCAACTATATAATAGCATAAGTACACAACAACTCCCTTAACCCTTTCTATATGCATAATACATGATCCAGTTCAAATATTTACAATTTTCAGAATACTAAACACCAATGGGACCCAGA
The DNA here is from genome assembly GCA_031780015.1 of Citrullus colocynthis. Classification (NCBI taxonomy): domain Eukaryota; kingdom Viridiplantae; phylum Streptophyta; class Magnoliopsida; order Cucurbitales; family Cucurbitaceae; genus Citrullus; species Citrullus colocynthis. The sequence continues at coordinate 162,082 of QLSR01000126.1, read as the reverse complement.
CGAGATCTTGCGTAGGCTAAGCACCCCGAACTCGCTCACTACCTGGAAAACAAAAAGCAAGGAAAGCATGAGCTAGATTGCCCAGTGAGTGACTAGTCTCATAAAACTTTCTTTGGCTAGAAAAATAATCATAGTAAAAACATTTTAACACAATGCGTATAAAACATCGATTAAAGTCATATTCATACAAAACATACTCAAATGCCATTGTCAAATCACACATGTTCATTCTCATGGACTCTTGCTTCAATCCAACCAACGCATAGACACTTCAAACCCAAAGGCTCTCGGCCATCACTTTTCAATCACCCGGCTACTTGCTTGCCATCTTCCAAAGTTAAGAGTATAGCTTACATGACATACGTTTATTTAAAATGATCTCTAGCCATGATTTTCTATGAAAATGAGTTAGTTCCTTAAATTTGCTACACATTGAGTATGATTCAATGATTTGTGTATTAAATGCCTAGTTTTTGAATATTGAGTTCATAAGCATGAAAAAATATTCCTTTTCATTAAAAAGCTTTCAATTTGTTTAAATTGATGCTAATAATTCATTTTAAAGCCAAGGGATGTTATATGAATGTTATTGTTGAGTTTTAAGGTTGTTAAGGAATGGTTTCAAACCATTATGCCTGGTACCCTTAATATGATTGTCCTGTTGCATAATATGTTTTCGTAGCATTATAGGTTGTCATGGGATTCTCGATAATGAAGGATGAAAGAAGGTATTGGGAAAGTCCAAAGGATTTCCAATACTGAAGGATCAAAGAAGGTATTTGGGAAGTCCAATATCAGATTATGGATTGGGTCTTTGGGACCCATAGTAGCACACATATAAGATTTAGGTCGTGTTTTGGGGTGCTTAGCCCTTTGGGGGCATACTGCATGCACGTAGGAAAAGGTATTGACGTTGATGTATCGGGATTACTCTACATCAACTAAGGCTATGACATTGAGTGTACTTAGCTTGCTCTACCTCAACTAAGGATATTAGGTATATATTTAATGTGAAGTACACTTAATTTAAGTGATGGAAAAGTTTACTTGTTTTTCATGGTATTTTTTATCTTATTGTTTCATCTATGGTCATGAGCTTGATATTACTTGATGCTTTGAGCTTAGAAAATGTTTCTTTAACTTTAAATGTTCTTAGTAGATAGTGATGTAACTATTTTTAAAATCAACTCACTGGGCTTTCCAACTCACACTTTTCTATGTTTACTTTCCCAGCCAAGTAGTGAAAGAGTTCCCGGAGCTTAGCCTACACGAACCTCATCTGCTTCAGTTTCAAAACATCTGCATACTCATTCTCCCTAGTCTTTGTATGTATATTTGGTTTTGGTCCAGAATGACATGTAGACACTTCTAGTTAGGGCGTTAGGGTATGCGGTTATACATATTTGCCACCCTCTCCCCGTCCGAGAGTGAAAACACTACCCCTGAGGGTGGTCGTAGATCACGGGCCTCTAACTTATCTATGGAAAGGTTGCTTAAAGTACGTACACACAAGCAAGAGAGAGAATGCACAAGCGGTATCTAAGGTAAAAGCAAACTATCTTAGTTTGTAGGTTATGTAAAAAGTGGTTCTGTTAGTAAATCTACTATAAATAACTATGGCTGAATGGTCTTTTATTTAAGTTGAATGATGATTTTGTATGGCTAGTATCTTGTGGAAGAGATAATATGGGCGTCTTTACAATGTTAATGTCTTTTAGTAAGTTAAACAGGTACAGGTGAACAGTGGACCTTACAAGAGGGATGATGTTTATTGTCTTCACATCTTCTTCTAGGTTAAGAAGGTAATCTAGGAAGGAGTGTGACATAAAATTTAATTGAGTCCCAAAATAGGCTTAATTTGACCCAAAGGCCAATTAAAAGCCAAAATCCAATTTGTTGGACTCAATAGCCAGGTCCATGGACCAACCAAACCCATAATGCCCACCTAAGAACTTTATAAATAGATGAGTTCTCTTCATTTGTGGAGGTTCAAAAATTTACTCTATAGAGAGCCTAGAGAGAATTTTCCATACAATCAGAAGACTCCCTGACTCCGAAAGTTGAACTACACTTGAAGACTGAAGTTCTCTGGAATACAGACATTCTTCCAAAAAGCCAACTTCAAGAATATCCACTTGCTCCACTTCTATACATTAAGCGTAGGCATTCAACTGAGAGAGAATTAGAGGATCAAGTATTAGAGATCGAACTACATCTGCATCAAATCTACGTAAACTTAAGATCAACTCCACGAAATAAATTTCTTCGAATATCTCGTGTGAACAAATTGGCACACCCAATGGGACCTCTCTACCTCTCATCTCTCTCCCAACAATCAAACCAAGCAATGACACTCAAGAAAGTTGTGTACAAAACTACTGCTACAAGTGATGCCTACATGAGACCTATCACTCGCAGTCGCTCAAAAGAGATCAAACAGGAGAAAGAACAAGGTTTTGTGATTGCAAAGAACATCTGAAAGCGATTGACAAGGTTGGATTGTCATCAAAGAAAACCTATTGTTTGACAACTCTGCTCCTATTTCTAATCGATCTAAGAAAGAGTCACACCCTGATGTGATGTCTGTCATGACGGAAATGGAGAGGAAAATAAATTTCCTGATGAAAGTTGTTTAGAAGCGAGATCATGAGATTGCTACCTTGAAAGATCAAATGCAAGCTCGAAAAACTGCTGAGTCAAGCTAAACTCCCGTTGCCAAGGCCAATGACAAGGGGAAAATTCGTTGTAGAAAAATCAATTGCAACTTTCCACCTCTGTCACCTCTTTGTCGATCAGCAACTACAAGACATGATCACAAATTCCATTAGAGCCTAGTATCGAGAACTGCCACACACTTCTTTCATGTACTCCAAGCCGTACACCAAGAGAATCGACAGTCTCAGAATTCCTGCTGGTTGACAACCCCCAAAGTTGCAGTAGTTCGACGAAAAAGGCAACCCAAAAAAACATGTTGCTCATTTTTTTCTAATCTAAAAATGTAGAAACCAGAGGAGATCTGCTAGTCAAGCAGTTTGTCCCAACCTTAAAGGGAAATATTTTCAACCAGTACACCAATCTGGAGTTGATGTGCACTTTCCGTGTTTACCGCAAGTGTACGGGTCAAGTTATAATATAAGATGGTTAAGTTTCAAATATCGTTCCACTGAGGATCCAATTGTGAAGGTTTAAGTTACTTAGCTATTCTAAAATTGAATCAATTTTATTTGAGGATTCAAATTCAAGTTGTGACTTTGGAAAACTAAAAAAGGAAAGCAAGTAATTGAGAAATACAAGAGTCAAAGAGAGTTCTAGGGTATTGAATCCTTGTTTAATTCATTATGCAACATTCTAGGGTTGATGGATTTTATTGCAATTCATATGCTTAAGTCTAGAAACATAAGTCCAAGTTATTTTCTATCAAAAACAACATTTTCTCATGCAACCTAATTGATTACTAATGTCTTGAAACCAAAAATAAGTTACATGGCATTAAGAGTAGTCTTTCGCAACTTTCATTGTTAACCTAAATATTTGCATGATAGATTAACAACAGTTCATTGTTATGGATCCAATTAGACATATAATTCTCTCAACGATACATCTAATCTAACATTCAAAGATGGATAATCAACAAGAATTAAGCACGATAACAATGAAAAACATATTCATTACAACAAAACCATGAAGAGTCTACAATATCAACATAACTTCATAAACAATTCATCAATACCCTAAAACTAAAGAATTTATCCACTCATAGCTTTAGGCATATTCACAAAAAAATTTAAACATAGAAAGAGTGTAAAGAAGGAAAACTCTATTGAAAAGAAGCTCTTTATTGAGGAGGAACCACCAAGATGTCCTTAGTCTTCACGTTGGGAACTCAAACAATACCAAAACTCTCTCTCTCTCTCTTTTCTCTCTTCCTTGCAACCAACTCACTCTTTGAGACTCTATTGTATTTTCTCTGATTTCTCTATTTCTCCATGCTCTAGGGTTGTTGGAAACCTTCCAATTTATAGAGTTGGCCGCCCAAAATTCTTTCCAAAATTGTTAATTCTTCAAATAAGGAAAGTTGGCACCGCTACACTGACTGACATCGTATGGTGGGGCTACGGCGCTGTGCGTTGAAAACCAACTCTCTGCGCTGTGCCACAACGCCGCGTCGGTGCTGCTGCGCTGAGGTTGTCTAATACTCTATGAAAAAAACGTCGTGGCAGCGCCAAACTAGTGCCACGGCGCTGCCCTATTTTTGGCAGTTTGGTGGTTTTTTTCTCTTTTTCACCTAATTTTTGCTTGGTTTAGTTCTTTTGGCTTTAAATTCTAGTTTTCTTTTTTTTTTACCTGAAAACCACTAGCAAACAAGTGAAATCTAATATAAACTCCCTTAATTTAAGAGAATAAAAAGCACTTTTCAAGCGCTTTTCAAGAGCCGTAGGTGATTGACAGTTAGAATCAACTAGGAAGAGAATTCCTAAACATCTTTTACAGCATTAGGCGTATCGTTAGCATGATGGAACTGACAAGCGCAAAGCAATGGAAGGGAGAGCCAGTCATCAACTATATCAACCGATGGAGAGCTCTGAGTTTTGACTGAAAATACCAGCTCACCGAACTATCCGTGGTAGAGATGTGCATCCAAGACATGCATTGAGAACTCCTTTATATCTTGTAGGGAATCAAACCCCACACATTTGAAGAGTTGGCGACTTGCACTCATGATATGGAGTTGAGCATCACAACAGGGGAACAAAAGATTTTTTGGTCCCTGAGGTAAAGAAAGATAAGAAGGAAACCAAAGATTAAAAATATTCTGAAGAGTGCTAGAAAAGAATTTATGGTCGTTAAAGCGACCCCACTAAAATTTTTCTCCCAAGGAAAAGAAACAAAATTGGAGAAGAAATATGATGGACGAGAAGGACACCAAAGACACTAAAAATATTCTGAAGAGCGCCATAAAAGAATTTATGGTCGTTAAAGTGACCCCACTAAAATTTTCCTCCAAAAGAAAAGAAACAAAATTGGAATAGAAATATGATGGACGTGAGAGACCTCGCCTAACTCTTAATGAAAGACAAGAAAAGGTTTATCCATTTCCTAACTCTGACGTTGCAGACATGCTAGAGTTACAGTTAGCTGCTAGAATGCAAGCAATCGGAGCAGTTAGGAAAATCAATGATCCTTACTATTGCAAATATCATCGGGTCATTGCCACCTTGTTAAAAAGTGATTCATGCTGAATGAGCTAATTTTAAGGTTAGCTCGTGAAAGAAAATACAGCTAGATCTTAATGAAATAGCTAAAACAAATCATGCTGCAGTGACGATGCTTTAAATATCTCACCATCGATATTGTATTATGTGTTGGGTTTTATGCTCTAAAACTCATAGATTGTAAATGAAAACACAAATAAAGAGAAGATTTAAAACTAATGACATGCCTGGATATATTATTAGTGAGCAACAACTTTCTGAACATGCAACAAATAATAAGCCAAAGAGTTACTAAAATATCTAACATCTTCTTTTTTAGCACAGTTAATCTCCTATTAATCTTTAAAGTCAACCTTCGAATCTATTTTCTAAAAATTATTAAGGCATTAGGAAACTTTTTTTACCACTAGTACAACAACCTCACTCTCATGCAAGTTCTTTTGTTTGTCATGCAACCTATAGACTAATCCAGATTTTGCTCTTCCGAGCTAAAACTCAAGGTAAAACTCAAATTAAAATGACAATCAACATTTAACTAAAACAAAAAAAGCATTAAGAAAAGTTTCAAAAATAAATATGTTACAATATAAAAAGTCTCTAGATTAACCAAAAATACAAATATTCAAACATAAAGATTGATTCTTTAAAATACAAAGTTATTGCTCAAACTGGGACATTTTTTTTTAAAAAATAATGTTATCTTAATGAATTTTTTAAAAATAATGTTATTTTAATAAATAATGACAAAAATAGGATAGAGGTAAGAGTATTTACAAAAATAGGTGAGAAAATCATGAACGGGGTCCACGATTTCGTAAAATTAGCCACATGGCATGCAAATCGTGGACCGGCCCACAATTTTGCTCACACATCTCGGTCAACCTTGCCACAACTGCATTCTACCATACTACCATGCTCTCTCGCTCGTCTCTCTTCCTTTCCTCACTCACAATCGGTCTTATCTATCTTGCTCTCTATCTCACTCTCACTCTCGCTCCTCTTGCTTCTTTTCCTCATTCACAATCAGTCTTATCATCCTTTGCTCTCTCTCTCACTCTCGCTTTCGCTTATCTCACTTTCTTTCCTCACTAACAATCAATCTTATCTCTCGCTCTCGCTCCTCTCGCTTCCTTTCATCACTCACAATCAGTCTTATCTCTTTCACTCTCGCTCTCCAGAGTTGGTCGCATCGGAGTTTAGACCCTTCGTGTCGGAGAAGAAGAAGAAGCTAAAGAAGAAGTTAGAGAAGAAGATGCAGGAGAAGAAGAAGAAAAGAAAAAGAAAAAAAAAAGAGAGAGGAGTTGAAGAAGGAAAAGGAGGAGAAGAAAAAGGGGGAGAAGAAGAGAAAAGAAAAAAAAAAAAAAAAAAGAAGAAGAAAGGGACAGAAGGGAGTCGCGAAGAAGAGAAAAAAGAAAAAACCCTTGACACTTGGCAACATCGACTATGGGTAAATCGTGGACCCGTTCTACGATTTACCTGCATCTCCAGTCAACATGGCATGCAAATCGTGACCGGGTCTACGACTTACCCATATCTTCAATCAATGTTGCCAAGTGTCAAGGATTTTTTTTCTTTCTTTTTTTTTTTTTTTGTCTTTTTTCTCTTCTTCATGACTCCCTCTATATCCCTTTCTTCTTCTTTTTTTTTTTTCTCTTTTCTCTTCTTCTCCTCCTTTTCCTTCTTCGGCTCCTCTCTTTTTTTTCTTTTTTTCTTCTTCTCTTGCATCTTCTTCTTCTTCTCCAACACGAAGAGTCCAAACTCCGACCAACCAACTTTGGAGAGCAAGAGCGAGAGCAAGAGAGATAAGACTGATTGTGATTGAAGAAAGGAAGCGAGACGAGCGAGAGCAAGAGAGATAATACTGATTATGAGGGAGGAAAAGAAGTGAGACGAGCAAGAATGAGAGAGAAAGAGAGAGTGAGAGAGATAAGATTGATAGTGAGTGAGAAAAGGAAGCGAAACGAGTGAGAGCGAGAGAGAGAGCGAGAGAGATAAGAATGATTGTGAGTGAGCAAAGGAAGCAAAATGAGAGCGAGAGTGAGAGAGAGAGTTAGAGAGATAAGACTAATTATGAGTAAGGAAAAGAAGTGAGACGAGTAAGAGCCAGAACGAGAAAGCATGGCAACGTGACGGTTATGGTGCATGGCAGCGTGGTAGTTGTGGCAAGATTAACCGTGACATGTGAGCAAAGTTGTGGACTGGGTTCACAATTTGCATGCCATGTGGGCTAATTTTATGACATCGTGGACCCTGTCTACAATTTTTCCACCTATTTTTTAAAATTATTTTACCCTCTATTCTATTTTTGTCATTATTTAATAAAATAACATTTTTTTAAAAAAAGAAATTCTTCAAACTGCATAGAAAATCCTAGTAAGACAATCGACTCAAATACTAAAGAGATGATCAAACTCTTGAAGAACATGTATCACACACTTCTTCTCGAAGTGAAATTGATGATCCTAGCCCTTGAATTCTTTCCCTTGGCTCACAAGAATGCTCCCTTGGCTTCTAAAATTCATTAGAAAATCAAGCATAAATTTATTTCTCTAAATGGTCTCCATGAATGAAGATAAAATTTGTCTAATTTATAAGGGATCATTCCATAACTTAATGAATTTAGGAATCCATGATCTAATCAAATTAACAATCTATAATCCAACTAAATTAGCAATTATTTTTCTCCCAAAGATTTTGCTTGCTTCAATTCTTTTCAATTAATTTTTCTTGGATTCTTCAATTCTTCTTCAAATATCTTTATTTTATTGATATAAATTCATAACATTTAGATCAAATTGCTCAATCTCTACAAAATAACCAAACAAATATAATTAAGTATGAAAAATTGTACATTTTGTTTGCTATCAAGTGTTAGATTTATTTTAAATAAAAACACGTATAATTAAAATATGGGCTATGTATGTGAATTCGTATTTTATCGCATTGCATTATTTTATTAGATTGGACCTTATTTTGTGATCTAGTTAATTGAGGCCCTAGATTCCCAATTGAGTATGGACTCAATGGATAGAAGCCTATTCCTAGATTAATTAGTGTTTAATGGGAACCCTAATTGAACTAGTATAATAAAAAGACCTTAGGGCTATGGTCCCTAACATACCAAAACAATAAGCACATGGTCTTTCTGGAATCCTATCTAGAGAGAGATGTCACTACGGGCATTTAAAGTTTTGATTGAGGAAGACTATAGTTATCTTAAAGTTATGCTCATCTTGAAGTTATCATCAATTTCTCAATGGGATCCCCATATGTTAATTATTCTTAGCAGTTTGCATTGAATGATCCAAGATTAATCTATTCTATATAGATATAAAGTAAAAATACTAACAAGTGGTATCATAGTATGATTTTCATGTTAGATTGTTGGTTTACATTCGTTTACCATTGATCTTGATTCAATTTTTGGTAAAGAAGTTTAAATAATTAATTAAAAAAAAAAGGTTTTATCATAGATGTTTTTTTATTTTTTGGCATCTTAGATTTACAGTTTAATGTTGTTTTGATCATTATGTGGCTCGTTGTTTTGGGCAAATTATTTGTAAATCGAATCTTATAAATCTGTGTTGTTTGTGGTGATTTTTTTTTTTTTACTGAAAAAACGTTCAAGGTGAAAATAAAATTTGGAGCGCAAATCAGAGAGGTTTTTATTCAGGGCACTTGTCACACCCCCTCCTAAGTTACCTGCACAACCTAAAAGGAAATGTGAGGATAGCATACATCACCCCTCTTGTGACGCATACCATCCATTCCCTCACACACATTCTGAACTATTCACCATGTAATCACCAGATTCCAAAACATATTAAACATCACACATGGAAGAGTATATACAAGCTAAAACAAAATTTTCTCAATTTTTTTACATGTCCTTACACAACCCATAGTTCAACCCCTAGTAGTTGTACCTACATATCTACATGCCACCTAATAAAGGTTTAACATACAACTGACACTTCAACAAGTCGAACTATTCAGAGTCTCGAAGCTGAAGCAGGGCGAGTGGGAGTAGGCAAAGCACCAGAAACGTCCTTGCTACCTGGAGGGAAAAGAAAACATTGAAAACATGAGCTTAAGGCCCAGTGAATGACAATTTTAACAAAACCAGTTTAGTTCGGAAATTATCAGTAGTAAAACTATGTTCAACATCAAATATAAAACATGTAATCACTTCAAAACCATAGTTAAAATAGATTTAATTGCCATTATCAAATCATACATGATTTTTAAACAATCATAAGGAAACAGTTTCGATACAATATTTTTCCCTTAGTTGAAGTGGAGCAAAACTCAACACCCCAACGTCGAAAGCATATAAAGCTCGATGCAGAGCAAGACTCAACGCACCAACATATAACTTCTATGTGCACATAGGAATATGGCGGGTTGCCCATGTACCTTCTCATGTCCTTGAGTACTGGGTCCCGGGGAAGTTCACATGCTTATTAGCATTGAGCCTCCTCTAAAACATTTTCCTTTTTAGAAACAACATTTCATACAAACCATTCGTATACAAATCGTTCATAAGAATACAGAGCAATTATTAAATCAATAACATCTCATCAACATGCTTTTCAATAATTTTAAGAACATAACGTTTGTCTCATGAAACATTTAATCAGAAATTCACATTTCATTGGAAAACCGAACTATTATGTTCAACAAAATCATTTTAAAGTAAAAGAAATGTCACTCACAACTCTTTCTAGGCCTTGAATGGATTATAAGCCTTTCCTATCTCTTCTTGGCCTGAAACAAAGATTCTCCCTTGTTATACTTCTTTTCCATTCACAAGAACATAAACAACAACTTATCATATGTTCAGTGTTTATAGTACATCATGCGGTTAAGCTTTCATTAGTTTATCCTCAAGCCTTAACTCTAAATTCTATACTACAAGTTATTCCTTACCCTTCTGCTATACCTTGATTTCCAAGAACAAGCCTTACGTGCAGCTCACTTGCTGTTATATCAATACTTGAGCCTTAGTTTCTCCTTATCAAAGCTGACTGTTACAGCTTGCTATCTCTAATTAATCCCTGCTAAAAACACATTTCCAGCCCATATTAAGACTTCTTCTCTTCTACGAACTTGTAAAGAATTAAGTTCCACAGCTTACCTCAAAATTTCAGGGCTTAACTCTTTTTCGTTCACCAGTTATGCCAAAATTACTCTGCGTTGCTCCGGATTGCGTAGTAGTTCTGTAGTTACTGCTTTTCCCTAAAGATTCATGTGATAAACTTCGGTTTCAGCTTAACCATCCTTCATAAGACTTGTTAGTAATTATGTTAACTTACTAACCTCAAAATTTCAACCCCAAACTCGGCTTCCTTGTGTCGATCTACTCCAAACAGCAACCACTGTTTAGTCTATGCGTCTATGATCAGTCCTCTGTTCTAGCTCGGATTTGAGCACCAAAACCGGTAGAATTTCGTCCAAAAGCTACAAGAACATCTTCCTCTCCCTTCTCTGGTGGTTTCTCTGAAAGATGGAACTGACTTAAGTTCTCGAAATGTCTGAAAATAATTAAACTCACCTATATATATACTGCCGACTTATCCCTCACAAGTACCAAGGTGATAATGCCGACTTACCCTTCACTGTAGGTTGGCGATGGTTTTTCTCTCGACGCAAGGCACTCATGCCTATGTTCTCCTCCAGCGTCTTTAGCAATTAATCATTCTCAGCGCATGGTGTTTTCGGCACCACCCACCTTCGACGCATACAACATATTCATTCACATCACCAGCTTCATCGCATCAAGACTATTCTGTCTTGGACGCAATGTGATTACAGCGCATGGTTATCTTTGACGCATGGTAACTTCAACGCATGGTTGTCTTCGGCGCTTGATGACTTCAACGCATGGTTCAAGCATATTCCTTTCCCCGCCAATGATCCATTATTCTTCAATGCGGCGACTGCTTCAGCTCACACCCTTTGTGATTCAATCAATAACGCATGGTTTCTCAAATAATTCAATCTCCACTACATTCACCAACGCATGGTCTTTATTAACACTTAACCATAATTTGCTCTATTCCTCAGCTACTTTTCCTGCAGTAACGCATATCCTCAATCGCATGGCTCTCCCCAACACTTGGTTTAACAAATCAGTGCTTACAGCTCTGCTGACCGTCATAATTTGTACGTCACTAAAAGCTTCTGTTTTTTTACTGTCATTGTTTCCTTAGGCGTAATTGTTGCGGAAATTTGCCAAAAATCAGTCTTTTTTAGCCCTAACTAGGGTTAAAGGAGTTTTATTCGACGAATTTAGTAAATTTAAAAATTTAAGTTTAAATTTTATGGATAATTTGGTGATTTAAATTTAAATTTTATCAACAATTTGGTGATTTAATTTTAAATTTTATCGATAAGTTTTGGTGATCTTCTCCAATTATATACAATAATATATTTAAGATTATTATATTATTATGTCTTATATTTTGGATTAAATTGATCAAAATAATATGTTACCCAAGTAACCTCTGTTATCTAGATTAGTTTAATTCTAAAATAAGATGTGCATATCCATTGATTTATGCGGATGATTATTGGCCCAAAGGAACATATTTATTTGGCCAAATTGTGGGTATGCATGTGCTAATGAGTATGTGACAATTATAAGGGTTACTAATGCGCAGTTTAAGTGTTAACCGGAAGTGTACACCGCAAGTGTACGGGTCAAGTTATAATATAAGACGGTTAAGTCTGAATATCGTTTCACTGAGGATCCAATTGTGAAAGTTAAATTACTTAGCTATTCTAGAATCAAATCAATTTTATATGAGGATTGGAATTTAAGTTGTGAATTTGGAAAAACTAAAAACGAAAGTGAATAGATAAGAAACACAAGGATCAAAGAGAGTTCTAAGGTAATGAATCCTTGTTTACTTCATCATGCAATATTCTAGGATTCATGGATTTTATTGTAATTCATATGTTTAAGTCTAGAAACTTAATTCCAAGTTATTTTCTCTCAAAAACAACATTTTCTCATGCAACTCAATTGATTACAAATCTCTTGAAATCAATACAAATTACATGGTATTAAGAATAATCTTTAGCAACTTTCATTGTTAACCTAACTATTTTTCATGAGAGATTAACAACGATTCTTTGTTATAGGTCTAGTCAAACATACAATCTTTCAATCATACATTTAACCTAACATTCAAACATGGTTATTCAACAAGAATCTAAGCACAATAACAAAGAAAAGCATAATTATTACAACAAAACCATGAAGAGTCTACAATATCAACATAACTTTATAAACAAATCATCAAAACCCTAAAACTAAAGAGTTTAGCCACTCATAGCTTGAAGCAGCATATTCAAACAACATAAACAAAGAAAGAGTGTAAAGAAAGGGAAACTCTACTGAAAAGAGGCTCTTGAGTGAGGAAGCACCGTCAGATCTCCTTGGCCTTCACGTCGGAACTCAAACGGCACCACAACTCTCTCTCGAACTCTTTTCTCTCTTCCTTGCAGCTAACTCACTCTTTGAACTCTCTAATGAAATTTCACTCAGTTCTCTTCTTCTTGTGTCTCTTGGTGTGTAGATTCGTGATTAGGGCTGCTGGAAACCCTCTTCTTTATAGAGTTGACCTCTTAAAAACCTTTCCAAAAATGCATATTCTTCAAATATGGAAAGTCGATGTCGCGATGCTAGTCAATGACACCGCGGCGCTGACCGATATGGAAAGACGGCACCGCGCTGACGCTATGCTGAAGCGGAATCAACTCTCCAGAAAAAGTGTCGCGGCAGCGTCATACCGGCGTCGCGGCGCTGCCTTGTATTCGGCAGATTTTGACTTTTCTTCTCTTTTTCACTGGATTCTGGCTCGGTTTTGATCTTTTTAGCTTTCACTTCTAATTTTCTTCATTTTGATTTGAAAACCACTAGCAAATGCGTGGAATCTAATATAAACTCCCTTAATTTGAGAGAATAGAAAGCACTTTTTAAACGCTTTTCAGTTACTTATGTAAAAAATAGTTGGTCAAAAGAACGACTACTTTTTTTTTTTTACAAAGTTTATTGTCAGTACTTTGATTACTACGTTGAGAGTACCGTTTACAGTTGGTGATTTTGCCCAAAGGCTAGACATCAATGTTGTGCTAGATATCTTGTTAAATTTTATGACATATTGAATTAATTGTGAGTATATACTTTATTTACTTGTTCCTTGTTTCAGTTGGTCTTACTCAAATATCTAGAAATCTGAGTTCAATCCCTAAGTTGAATGGATTGAACTTCAAGATTTGGAAGGAAAGCTTGGAGATACTTCTCAGATGTATGGATCTGGACCTTGCATTAAAGACCAATAAGCCTACTTCTACTGAGAAACAACCGAATATGAATAATATTGCAAAGTGGGAACAGTCAAATTGCATGTGTCTAATGATAATTAGGCACTCCATTCTAAGTCTTTCCGGGGTTCTATTGCACGGAGAGTAAAAATGCCAATAAGTTCCTTGCCCAAATTGAGAAGTATTTTGCTAAAAATGAAAAAGGGGAAGCAAGTAGTCTTTTTTACTTTTTTAAATTCCATGAGGTATAAGGCAATGGAAACATATGGGAGTATATTATAGAAATGTCCAATCTCACAGGTAAATTAAAGGCACTAGATATCGAGATAAATGAAAATTTACTCGAACATCTTATACTTATCTTTCTTCCTACACAATTCACTTAGTTTAAGATAAGTTATAATACTCAGAATCATAACTAAAGTATTAATAAGCTTATCTCACAATGTGCGCAAGAAAAAGATAGGACTAAGAGAGAAAGGACAAAAAGTGCTCACTTAACAACTGCCTCTCGTAATAAGAAGAAAAAGAAATCTACGGGTGCTACAAAAGGGACATCTCAGCAGAATAAAAACAAGAAGCAGGCTACTGAGCATCCTTGTTTTTTCTGCAAAAAGGAAGGTCACTTCAAGAAAGATTGTCCCAAATATGCCAAGTGGCGTGTAAAAAAGGATAAACTTCTTACTTTAGTTTGTTCTAAAGTTAATTTAGCTTCTGTACCTATAGATACTTGGTGGGTAGATTCTAGTGCTACTACTCACATCAGTATATCTATGTAGGATTGCTTGTGGAGTCGACTGCCAAGTAATGTTGAAAGTTTCATTATGTGCGCGATGGCAAAGTAGTTCAAGATGAAACTATTGGAAATTTTAGATTACTTTTAAAAACTGCTTTTTATTTGGATTTGAATGAGACTTTTGTTGTACCGTCATTTAGACAAAATTTGGTTTCTATTTCTAGTTTGGACAAGTTTGGCGTTTCTTGTTCTTTTGGAAATAATAAAGTTTGTCTTTTTCTAAATTCCAAGCTTATTGGTACTGATTTTTTAATTGATAATCTATATATGCTTGATTCCTTTACTACGTTTAACAAAATTCTGTTATCTGATTCATGTGGTACAAAACATAAATTAAATGGGAATTCTACTACTTTATGACACAAGCGTTTAGGTCATATCGCTAAACAGAGAATTCAGAGACTTGTGTTAGATGGAATTCTTGATTTCCTTGATTTAAGTAACTTTGAAATTTGTATGGAATGTATTAAGGAAAAATAGACAAACATAAGAAAATTAGGTACCAACAGATGCTCAGACGTCTTAGAACGAATATATATAGACATTTGTGGTCTATTCCCTACGACTTCTTGGAATGGACAACAATATTTTATTATGTTCATAGACGACTATACCAGATATGGCTACCTATATTTAATCCATCAGAAGTCCCAATTTTTTGACATTTTCAAATTTTTCAAAGCTAAAGTTGAACTTCAACTTGGAAAGAAAATAAAGGTTGTTGAAAAGCGCTTGAAAAGTGCTTTCTATTTTCTCAAATTAACGGAGTTTATATTAGATTTCACTTGTTTGCTACTGGTTTTCAGGTTAACATGAGGAAATTAGAAGAAAAGGCCAAAAGATCATAACCGAGAGAATACGGTGAAAAAGAGAAGAAAATAACAAAGTTGCCACAATTGGGGAAACGCCACGACGCTAAAACCCGAGAGCAAAGCTGCCGCGATGCTCTCTTTCCTTAAATGGCAACGCCGCGGCACCAATTTCCATATTTGAAAAAAATGTATTTTTGAAAAGTTTCTTGGGCGGAATACTCTATAAATTTGGGGGTTTCTAGTAGCCCTAATCATCATTCAGAGCACGAAATTACAGACTAAAAGAGCCACAAGAAGGAGAGAATTGAGTGAGAGTTCATAAAAGAGTTCAAAGAGTGAGTTAGTTGCAAGGAAGAGGAAAAGAGTTCGAGATAGTCGTGGTACCACTCGAATTCGACATGAGAGCCAAGGAGATCGTGACGGTGCTACCTCAATCAAGAGCCTCTTTTCAGTAGAGTTTCCCTTTCTTTACACTCTTTCTTTGTTTATTTTGTTTAAACATGTTGCTTCAAGCTATGAGTGGCTAAACTCTTTAGTTTTTAGGGTTTTCATGAATTGTTTATGAATTCATGTTGATTTTGTAGAATTTTATGGTTTTGTTGGAATGATTATGTTTTTCATTGTTATTGTGTTTAATTCTTGTGGATTGGCCATCTTAGACATGTTAGGTTAGATGTATGATTGAGAGATTGTATGTTTAACTTGATTCATAACAATGAATTGTTGTTAATCTATCACAAGAGTAGTTAGGTTGACAATAAAAGTTGCTAAAGACTAGCCATGTAATTTATATTGGTTTCAAGAGCTTGGTAATTAATTGAATTGCATGAGAAAGAGTTGTTTTTTAGAGAAAATAACTTGGAATTAAGTTTCTAGACTTAGGCATATGAATGACAATAAAATCCATGAAATCTATTATATTGCATGATAAAATAAACAAGGATTCATTACCTTAGAACTCTCTTTTGACTCTTGTGTTTCTCACTTTATTACTTTCCTTTTTTTGTTTATATTTTCCTTAACTCACAATATTAATTCCAATCCTCAAATAAAATTAATTTAACTCTAGAATAGCTAAGTAACTTAAACCTTCACAATTGGATCTCCCATGGAACGATATTCGGACTTCACCATCTTATATTATAACTTGACCCGTATACTTGCGGTTAACACTCAAAGTGCGCATCAGTTGTCAAGTCTGATCATGGTGGTGAGTACTACGGTAGATATGATGGATCAGGTGAACAACATCCAAGGCCCTTTGCCAAATACCTAAAGGAATGTGAAATCGTCCTGCAATACATTATGTCTGGGAAGCTTAGCATGAATGTCATGGCAGAAAGGCAAAACAGAACACTTAATAATATGGTAAGAAGTATAATTAGTTATTTTTCTTTACCAGAATCTCTTTGGGGTGAGGTACTAAAAACTGCAACATATATTCTCAATAGAGTACTTAGTAAAGTGGTAGCTAAAACGCCTTATGAGTTGTCGACAACAAAGAAGCCTAGTATTAAGCATCTTCACATCTGGGTTGTCCAGCTGAGGCTAGGCCTTATAGGCCTAATGAAAGAACATTGGACAAAGAACTATTAGCTGCTATTTTGTTGGGTATTTTAAGCGCTCTCGCGGTTTCAAGTTTTATGATCCCACATCTAGATCATTGTTTGAGACAGGAAATGTCAGATTCCTTGAGGATGATGAGTTTGCAGGGGAAGATAACATAAGGAAAGTTGTCTTTGAAGAGGAATTAGTTTCTTTTCCTAATATGGTTATAGATGATGTTCAAGCTCCAATTTCTGACTTCACTATTGAACCAATTATTGAACAAGATAACACTATAATCCCCATTGTTGAACCTGAAGTTCAAACTCAATAGCCTCAAGAACTGCCACTAAGGAGAACTACTAGATAGAGAAGAAGTACAATTCCAAATGATTATATTGTGTTTCTTCAAGAACATCAGGATGATATGGGTGTACTGGAAGATAATCCAGTCAACTTCCAACAAACACTACAAAATTCTAACTCTCTTAAGTAGATAAATGCTATGTAAGAGAAAATAAAATCCATGAAAGATAATGACGTTTGGGAGCTTGTCGAATTGCCATCAGGAGTGAACCCATCGGTTGTAAATCGATATTTAAAACCAAAAGGGATTCATAAGGCAAATCAAAAGATATAAGGCTTGTCTTGTTGCAAGGGGTTTTACTTAAAAGAAAGGCATCGATTACAAATAGACTTTCTCTCCAGTTTCATCAAAACTCTTTCAAGGTAATCATGGCACTTGTAGCTCACTTTGATTTATAGCTACATCATATGGATGTAAAAATTTTTTTTCTCACTGGAAACATTAATGAGACGATTTATATGGTGCAACTAGAAAAATTTGTGTCTAGTAATTCAAAGTCTATGGTGTGCAAATTGAAGAAATCCATCTATGGTCTCAAGCAAGCTTCTCGTCAATTGTATAAAAAATTCCATCATATAATTACCTCCTTTGGTTTTCAGGTGAATATGGTGGAATGATTGTGTATATCACAAGTTTAGTGGGAGTAAATCTATCTTTCTGGTTATTGGGTTTATGCCTTAAAACTCGTAAATTGTAAATATAATTATTTGACCGTCATTAAATCATTAATAAAGAGTTGTGGATGGTCATTGAATATGCAATTGTCTGAAGTACCTAGCAGAGAAGAAGAAGGAAAAGGAAAGTAAATATGATTTACGTGTTTTAGAAACTTGTTTAGTGGAAAATGACTATAATGCCTAGATACTTGATTCGGGTGCAACTAATCACATTTGTTCTTCTTTACAGGGAATTAGTTCCTTCCAGCAGCTCGAGGAGGGTGAAATGACGCTCAAAGTTGGAACAGGAGACGCCATTTTACCTTGTGCAGTGGGAGCTGCAAAGTTGTTTTTTGGAAATAGATTTTTAGTTTTAGAAAATCTGTATGTAGTTCCTAAAATAAAAAAGAACTTAGTATCTATTTCCTATTTAATTGAACAATTGTACTGTTGTTGGATTTTTATTTTTGAGTTAGATTGAGTTTCTTAGCTTGTTGCACAAAAATAGATATGATAATTTCTGTACAAAGATGCGTCGAGAATTACTCAAGTATGATCATGATGAAGCAAGTTTTCCTATAAAAGCCCAAGTATAAGCTCTTATAGGTTCCCTAGTGAGTCCAGGGTCGAACGCAGAGATTTGTAATAACTAGGCATTGAGAATAGATGCATGACTATGCGGTGAACTATACATGTAATATGTGCATGAGTTGGTTGTATGTATCTAAAACTATACATAAAGAATGAATAAAATTTCCTACAACTAACAATGAGGTGGACGCAGCGATGGTTAGTCAAATGTCGTTTAGTGTCAGATAGCATGCGTTGAGAATGAATGGAACCATGCGATAAAAGTAGAGTTAATGCAGGAGCTAGTTATTACTTAAGCCTATCTAAGTATAAGTACATACCTACAAACTGAGTTTGTGACTCCATCTCTCGATGTTTCGACGCCACATTAATCTTATCTCAAGACGCATGGTAAGTTTGCATTGGCAAAAGATGAACTACATCTCTGCACCTCATCTAGTTTTGATAAATGCTGAAGATTAACCATCTACTCTCTCAAGCTAGACAGTCGTGCTTACTACATTTGTTTGTCAGATAAAGCTATGCAAGCTAATGGTATGCATTAATCAGGATGTAACTACTTCATATTGCTTAAGAAAAACTAACTCTAACATCTAACTCATTTAGCATTCAAACAACATGGTGTAAGATATTCAATATGGAAATAGATGGAAGATAATCGTCAATCAAACTTATATTAAGAAAATAAAACGTTCTCTCGAATGTCATTAACAAAATATAAGTAAAAATGAGGGAAGTGGAGATAAAACATAAATGGAAGACGTCAAGCCGTCACTGGCAACGTCTTGCTTCATGGAGGCTTGAGATGGTTGCTATCTGATACATAAAGTTCGTAAGGTGAAGGTTCTCACTCACTGGGAGATGATTCTGAAAGTTCTCAGAATCCTTCTCTCAGAAGTGCTTGAAATGGAGGCTGGTTATGGTGAAGGAGGATTTGTGGAGAGCTTTCGCCTCTTGAACTCGTTTCTCTCTCTCTTTTCTGCCCCTTTCTCAATTGGAGAAGCTTTGGGCTATTTATAGACGTTGAAAAGTTGAAACTCATGATGACCTGACACCTTTGCATTAAATTCCCTGCCCCGCTACGTAGACTTTTCACATTGTCGGTCCATTGGTTTTGCCATGATCTGAAAACGTGTTGTCCTTTTGCATAATGACATGACAGCTTTTGCCCAAGCGTCTGTATCTACTTTTTCTCAACTCATGGTCTCAACGCGTAGTCTCAACGCATGGGTTTCCATTTGTTCTCGCAGCAGCTTCGTCTCTAGTACTTGGGTTATTTGTGCTTCTTTTCTTCTTAATCCTGCGTTAAGAACAGAAAAGCTCATAATTTTCAGGTATTTTCTTTTGTAAATAGTGCCAACGCATGGTGATACATTTTACATAATTCAACTACCAAAATCATGCATTTAGCTCTAAAGTTACTCTAATTAATTCAAATAGTGACTATA
This sequence comes from Citrullus colocynthis, assembly GCA_031780015.1. NCBI lineage: Eukaryota > Viridiplantae > Streptophyta > Magnoliopsida > Cucurbitales > Cucurbitaceae > Citrullus > Citrullus colocynthis. The sequence goes on along the minus strand of QLSR01000126.1, from coordinate 142,323 downwards.
ATAACTTGTATTTCTACAAGTTATCATGTACTTAGTTATTTTTTCTATTAATGAAGCGTTCATTTTGAAAAATGGCGTACATATTTGTTCTGCTAAATTAGAAAACAACTTATATGTGTTAAAACCAACTGAAGATAAAGCACTTTTAAATCATGAGATGTTTAAAACTACTAATACTCAAACTAAAAGGCAAAGAATTTTGATGCGCACTTTGAGTGTTAACCGCAAGTGTACGGGTCAAGTTATAATATAAGACGGTTAAGTCCGAATATCGTTCCACTGGAGATCCAATTGTAAAGGTTTAAGTTACTTAGCTATTCTAGAGTTGAATCAATTTTATTTGAGGATTGAATTTGAAAATTATGAGTTATGGAAAATATAAATCAAATAAGGAAAGTATTAAAGTGAGAAACACAAGAGTCAAAGAGAGTTCTAGGGTAATGACAATGAAAAGCATAATCATTCCAACAAAACCATGAAAGTCTACAAGATTAACATAATTTCATAAACAAATCATCAAAACCCTAAAACTAAAGAGTTTAGCCACTCATAGCTTGAAGCAACATGTTTGAGCAAAATAAACAAAGAAAGAGTGTAAAGAAAGGGAAACTCTACTGAAAAGAGGCTTTTGATTGAGGTAGAACCGTCACGATCTCCTTGGCTCTCACGTCGGAATTCGAAGGGCACCACGACTATCTCGAACTCTTTTCCTCTTCATTGCAACTAACTCACTCTTTGAACTCTCACTCAATTCTCTCCTTTTTGTGCCTCTTTAGGTCTGCACTTCCTTGATTTGATTTGATGCTTAGGGCTGCTGGAAGCCCCTAAATTTATAGAGTTTGGCCGCCCAAAAATTTACCAAAAATAACAATTTTTCATTTAAGGAAAACTGGCGCCACAGCGCTGGTCTATAGCGCCGCGGCGCTATTGAAAAATCTGGGACAGCGCCGCACGCTGTTGGAGAGCGCCGCAGCGCTAAGGATGCGATCTGAGTGTTAGCTCTCGGGTTTTAGCGCCGCGCACAGCCGTTCAAGCGCCGCGGCGCTGCCCCAATTTCTGCCATTTTGGGTTTTTCAGCTCTTTTTCGCGGTATTCTTGCTCGGTTTTGATCTTTTAGTCTTTTCTTCTAATTTTCCTCGTTTTAACCTGAAAACCACTAGCAAACAAGTGAAATCTAATATAAACTCCCTTAATTTGAGAGAATAGAAAGCACTTTTCAAGTGCTTATCAACACCCCAAACTTAGAGATTTGCTAGTCCTGAGCAAAGAATAAAATCAAATAATAGGGAGTTTAGATGAAGAAGTGTGCAATTGACTCATGTCTCCGAGAATAGCATTTAGAGCTTAAGTAGAAACATGCAAGCATATCTATATTGTTATAATCATTCAAGGCCAAATCTTGCTATCTCCATGTGTGTGTGTGCAAGCCTCCTTCAATTTAAAATACTAGAACTCAAATTAGGACTTAAGGAAGTTTCTTTAGTTTTCCCCCTACTCTAGCTCATGCACCAATCTTCAAGCTTTCATACATTTCAAAGTGAGTAATATGTCCACTAAGGTGCCTTTCAATTTATTTTATTTATTTATTTATTTATATTTCATGGGCCCAAACTTGCATTCTTTTACCTAAAGGCACTAGCTTTCACACATTCATTGTAAGGACTCGTACCTAGTCAATTCCCAGGCGTCTTTACTGATCACAGCAAAGGCAGCTCTTTTTACCCCTATCCATGCATACTCATTACAAGTTTAACATTCAAAAAAATATAGACAAATAAAGCTCATACATTTTGTGTACATTTTTTCTTTTCTCAAGGCATGTATACTCTTTTTTTTTTTCCTTAGTCTAAGATTACAAGCTATCATGCATTTCTACTCTCTAACTGGTGGGGCCTTTCGGAGTGACAACCAAATATACCCAACTTAATCCTTTTTTTTTCAATTAAAGATTTTAATTTAAAGTGGCTACGTGCTCAAGAATATGGGAAATTTTAAGAGGGACTTAAATGAATTTAACTCAAGATAGTGCTATTCTATTTCCATAATAAGTCATCTATCATGCAAATTCGAATCTCATCATGGGCAATCAACATCAAGGCACACAACCCTAACCAACATTCCCATTAACTTTGAAAGCTCCAAAATTTTCAAATTTTTTTTTTTCCAAAAAATTCACATGCATATGATCATTAAAACCTTCACTAACATGCATAGCAGGATAAGAAAACACACAAAAGTACGAAAGACACCTCCCACCCCAAACTTAGAATCATGCATTGTCCCCAATGCATAAGAGCATCTAACAAAGAAAGAATGAGCCTGGGAGCAAGCGGGAAGCCACCAAACAGGCTTGGTGTAAGGAGTACTTTGTGTGATGAACCAAGTTCCTGAGAGATAAAGCATATGAGTGACTACAAGGTTTATTGAAAGTAAAAAAAAAAAAAAAAAGTAAAGAAAGCAATAAAGTTGGGTTGCCTCCCAAAGAGCTTGGTTTAACGTCTTCTAGCTAGACCAAACCAATGGATCATGCAATGAAGGTTGTTCCATCATTGTTTTGCAATTCCACGGCCTCGTGTTGTGATACCTTGACAATGATAAAGGGTCCCGGCCATCGTGTCCTAAGCTTTCCTGGAAACAAGCGTAAACGTGAGTTGAAAAGTAATACTCTTTGTCCAAGAAGGAAGGTCTGTGGGGTGATCTTCTTTTCATGCCATCTCGCTGTGCATTCTTTGTAGAGTTTGGCATTCTCATAAGCTTGAGCACGAAACTCCTCCATCTCATTGAGTTCTAAGAGGCATTTCTCACCGGCCTTCTCAAAATCCATGTTCAGCTTCTTGATGGCCCAATAAGCTCTATGCTCGAGCTCTACCGGTAAGTGACAAGCCTTTCCAAACACCAACCTATACGGTGAAGTGCCAATTGGATTTTTGAACGTTGTGCGGTAGGCCCACAGTGCATCATCGAGCTTCAGGGCCCAATCCTTCCTATTGGTCTTAACTGTCTTTTCCAAAATTCGCTTGATTTCCCTATTAGATAACTCAGCAAGTCCATTAGTTTGAGGATGATAAGCTGTAGCAATTTTATGATTAACCTTATATTTTTGCATCATGGATTCAAACAATTTATTGCAAAAGTGAGAACCCTCATCACTAATAATAGCTCTAGGTGTACCAAAACGTGTGAAAATGTTTTTATGCAGGAATTTTAAAACAGTGCGAGCATCATTTGTCCTAGTGGCTATGGCTTCTACCCACTTAGATACATAATCTACTACAACTAAAATATATAGGTAGCCATCAGAAGAAATAGGGAATGACCCCATAAAGTCAATACCCCAAACGTCAAAGAGCTCCACTTCCAAGATAGGTTTCATTGGAAGCTCATGTTGTCTAGAAATATTGCCAATACGTTGGCACCTATCACATGATTTAACAAAAGTATAACAGTCTTTGAAAAGGGATGGCCAATAAAATCTTGACTGAAGTACCTTGGATGCAGTTCTAGTGGGTCCAAAGTGACCTCCATAGGGGGAGGCATGACATGAATTTAGAATACTTACCACTTCCTCTTGAGGCACGCACTTCCGTATCATGTTGTCAGCACAAACCTTGTAGAGAAGGGGGGGTCCTCCCAATGGTAAGACTTAACATTGTGCAGGAATCTCTTCTTTTGTTGAGAATTCATGTAAGGTGGCAAATGTCCTCCTGCAAGATAGTTAACTATGTCAGCAAACCAAGGCAAACTATCTTTTACCTGATACAGTTGTTCATCTGGGAACGTCTCAACAATTGGGGGCCATGATGTAGCATCCCCATTCTCAATTCTAGACAAGTGGTCTGCAACCACATTTTCACATCCTTTCCTGTCTTTGATTTCTAAGTCAAATTCCTGCAATAATAATATTCACCTCATTAGCCTGGGTTTGGAATCTTTCTTAACAAACAAGTACTTTAAAGCAGCATGGTTAGTATGCACCACTATTTTAGAGCCAAGCAAATATGGTCTAAATTTATCAAGGTCAAACACAACAGCTAGTAGTTCTTTTTCAGTAGTAGTGTATTTCTGTTGAGTATTATCAAGAGTCCTACTAGCATAGTAAATTGCCCTAAACATGTTATCTTTACGTTGACCTAAAACAGCTCCTAAAGCATAGTCACTAGCATCACACATGATCTCAAAAGATTGACTCCATTCTGGTACAACAATAATAGGTGCAGAAATTAGTCTTTCCTTCAAAGTATTAAAAGCTGATAGACATGCATTGTCAAAGATAAACTTAGCTTCCTTTTCTAGGAAATTACTCAAGGGTTTAGCAATTTTAGAAAAATCTTTAATAAATCTCTTGTAAAACCCAGCATGCCCTAGGAAGCTTCTGACTCCTTTCACATTGTTGGGGGGTGGCAGTTGTTCAATGGCGGCTATTTTAGCCCTATCCACCTCCAATCCCTTTTGAGAGACTTTGTGCCCCAGGACGATGCCTTCCTTCACCATGAAATGACACTTCTCCCAATTTAGAACAAGGTTAGCATCTTGACACCTCTGCAAAACACGAGTTAGATTAGCAAGACAAGAATCAAATGAAGACCCAAATACAGAAAAATCATCCATAAAAACCTCCACTGTATCTTCAATGAGCCCCTGAAAAATAGACATCATACAACATTGAAAAGTGGCAGGGGCATTACATAAACCAAATGGCATTCTCTTAAAGGCAAATGTCCCATAAGGACATGTAAATGTTGTCTTTTCTTGATCCTCAGGAGCAATGACAATTTGATTATAACCTGAGTATCCATCTAGGAAGCAATAATGAGAATATCCTGCAAGTCTATCAAGCATTTGATCTATAAAAGGAAGGGGAAAATGATCTTTCCTAGTAGCCTTATTCAACTTCCTATAATCAATGCATACACGCCATCCTGTTACAGTTCTAGTAGCTATCATTTCATCTTTTTCATTCTTAACCACAGTCATACCACCTTTCTTGGGTACCACTTGAACAGGACTTACCCATGGACTGTCAGATATGGCATATATGATTCCTGCATTCAAAAGCTTGAGCACTTATTTCTTAACTACCTCCTTCATGGTGGGATTAAGTCTCCTTTGGTGCTCTACTGATGGTTTAAAGGTATCTTCCATCAAGATTCAGTGCATACAGACCGATGGACTAATACCTTTAAGGTCCTCAATAGACCAACCAATGGCAGACTTATGATCTCTTAATACTCTCAACAATTTTTCTTCTTCACCAGGATTAAGATCAGAAGATATTATAACAGGAAAAGAAGATAAATCATCTAAGAATGCATATTTTAAGTGAGGAGGTAACACCTTTAATTCAAGCTTAGTGTTCTCAATATCATTCACCGCATGCAAGGGAGCCAAAGGTATAGGTCTATCCATTTTAGAACATATTGGCAAACTATCTAACCACCTAGCATAAAAGGCTATTTCATCAAAAATTGTATCTTCATTCTCAACATCCGTTATGCTTTGTTCTAGATGATCACTAGCCAACATAACTTCTACATGCTTAAAAATAGTATGATCAATTATGTCTTTAGCATGGCAAGGACTACTTTCATCATGATGACTCAAGGACTTGTAAATATCAAATACCACATTCTCATCATTTACCCTTAAAGTCAACTTCCCTTGTTGGACATCTATGATAGCCTTTCCAGTTGCTAGGAATGGCCTCCCAAGTATGATAGGAATCTCAGAGTCTTCCTCCATGTCCAGTACTACAAAATCTGCAGGGAAGATGAATTTGTCAACTTTAACCAATTCGTCTTCAACAATACCTTTAGGATAGGCTAACGATCTGTCAGCAAGTTGCAAGGTGATGGTGGTAGGTTGCACCTCTCCAATGTTAAGCTTCCTATAGACAGATAAAGGCATCAAATTAATAGAAGCACCAAGATCACAAAGAGCTCTAGTAACATTTAAGGAACCAATAGTGCAGGGTATAGTAAAACTCCCTGGATCTTTCAATTTTTGTGGTAGCTTCTTTTGTAGCACAGCACTGCATTCTTCAGTCATGCTAATCATCTCATATTGCCCAAACTTTTTCTTTTTAGACAAGACATCTTTCATGAATTTAGCATAGTTGGGCATTTGCTCTAAAGCCTCAGCAAATTGGATGTTAATGTGAAGCTTTTTGAACAACTCAAGAAATTTAGCAAATTGGGAGTCTATTTCTTTCTTTTTAAAACGTTGAGGATATGGCAAAGTATTGGGTAAAACGGGTAGATAGTTAGATGACTTACTTGAAGATGTTAACTCTTTTACCTTTACCTCCCTTTCTAAGATCTTCTTCGATTCATCTTCTAAAATTGGCTCTTGGATAGTGTCATTTACCTCTTGCTCATCATCCTCATCTATGATCAAGGGAGTGGATAGCCTTTTCCCACTCCTCAAAGTCATAACCTTGCACTCCTCCTTTGGATTTATCTCGGGACAACTAGGAAATTTGCCCTTTTGCATTGTTTGGAGTGAGGTGGCGATTTGGCTTATTTGCACCTCAATGTTGTGAATGGCCTTACCATGGCTTTGTACAGTGCTTTCCAATGCGGTGGTCCTTTCTCTTGATTCTTTTATGAACTCCATCATCAAGTCTTCTAAGTTGGACTTCTTTTCGGTGTGTGATGGACCTACATTAGGTAACCCGGGAGGACCTTGCAAAACATTCCTATTGTTAGCATAAGAAAAGTTTTCATGGTTCCTCAAGTTAAGATGGTAATGAGTTGGAAGTTGTTGGTGTTGGTGGCCTCTATAATATCCTCTATCAACATAGTTGGCCGTCTCATTATCTCCTTGTTCCAACTCCTTTTGTGTGGCCATCTCCGATGCTAAAGCGGCAAGAGAGGCTATAGATGGTGGATTTGTTTGAGCTCGGCCTCCTGCAGTTAATTTAGAAAGAGCATTAGTAAGGGAAGCCATTCGGGCTTTAAGTGAGTTTACCTCATCCACCTCATACAATTCGGCGGCTTTTGGGATGATTGGAGAAGCTCGTTCACATGGCCAATTGTAAGATGTATTGGCCAAGTCTTCTAGTATGGTGTAGGCTTCTTGAGCATTCTTGGAGAAGATTGATCCTCCGGCGGTTGCATCTAAGATGGATTTGGTTGAGCTTGCTAATCCAATGTAGAAGAGCTGAATTTGCAACCAATCGGGGTAACCATGTTGAGGGCACCTTCTCAAGAGATCCTTATACCTCTCCCAAGCCTCATATAATTGTTCATCCTCAAGTTGGCGGAATGTTCCAATCTCCGTCCTTAGTCTTTGAGATTTAGCCGATGGAAAATATTTGTTCAAGAAAGCTTGAGCTAAGATCTCCCACGTTGTAATGCTATCCGGGGGAATGGTTTCCAACCAATCTTTTGCACGGTCCTGTAAAGAGAAAGGAAAGAGTCTTAGTTTAATAGCATCATTAGAAACGCCATTCATCTTTACCGTTCCGCATATCTCCAAGAAGGATCGCAAGTGCTTGTGAGGATCTTCATTGCTTCTTCCTCTAAAAGCTAATTCTCTAGCCATTTGGATCAATCCCAGTTTCAACTCAAAATTGTTGACATTGATGGGCACATTCATTATTCCGGGTTGATTTGCCAGTAACATGGGTTGAAAGTAGTCCCTAATTGCCTTGGGTGTCTCCTCCGCCATCTCCTCAGTTTGATTGAGTAAAGCCCTTAGATTCCTTCTATAAGTCCTATCAATCTTGGGATCAAGAGGGAGGAGGTTAGTATTATCACGAGGCATAAACCGACAAATTAATCAAAATAAAATAAAGAAAGAATATATATATATGCAATACAATAAAATAAAATATCAATACATAAATAAATAATCAACCAAATAATATACACCTCAAATTAAGATCTATCACTTCTAATGAATATTAAATAACAAAAACCGTTCTTTGGATCCCCGGCAACGGCGCCAAAAACTTGATGCGCACTTTGAGTGTTAACCGCAAGTGTACGGGTCAAGTTATAATATAAGACGGTTAAGTCCGAATATCGTTCCACTGGAGATCCAATTGTGAAGGTCTAAGTTACTTAGCTATTCTAGAGTTGAATCAATTTTATTTGAGGATTGAATTTGAAAATTATGAGTTATGGAAAATATAAATCAAATAAGGAAAGTATTAAAGTGAGAAACACAAGAGTCAAAGAAAGTTCTAGAGTAATGAATCCTTGTTTATTTCATCATGCAATATTATAGATTTCATGGATTTTATTGTCATTCATATGCCTAAGTCTAGAAACTTAATTCCAAGTTATTTTCTCTAAAAAACAACCCTTTCTCATGCAACTCGATTGATTATTAATCTCTTAAAACCAATACAAAATTACATGGCATTAAAAATAGTCTTTAACAACTTTTATTGTCAACCAAACTACTCTCGTGATAGATTAACAACAATTCATTGTTATGGATCAAGTTAAACATACAATCTCTCAATCATACATCTAACCTAACATGTGAAGATGGCCAATCCACAAGAATTAAACACAATAACAATGAAAAGCATAATCATTCCAACAAAACCATGAAAGTCTACAAGATTAACATAATTTCATAAACAAATCATCAAAACCCTAAAACTAAAGAGTTTAGCCACTCATAGCTTGAAGCAACATGTTTGAGCAAAATAAACAAAGAAAGAGTGTAAAGAAAGGGAAACTCTACTGAAAAGAGGCTTTTGATTGAGGTAGAACCGTCACGATCTCCTTGGCTCTCACGTCGGAATTCGAAGGGCACCACGACTATCTCGAACTCTTTTCCTCTTCATTGCAACTAACTCACTCTTTGAACTCTCACTCAATTCTCTCCTTTTTGTGCCTCTTTAGGTCTGCACTTCCTTGATTTGATTTGATGCTTAGGGCTGCTGGAAGCCCCTAAATTTTATAGAGTTTGGCCGCCCAAAAATTTACCAAAAATAACAATTTTTCATTTAAGGAAAACTGGCGCCACAGCGCTGGTCTATAGCGCCGCGGCGCTATTGAAAAATCTGGGACAGCGCCGCACGCTGTTGGAGAGCGCCGCAGCGCTAAGGATGCGATCTGAGTGTTAGCTCTCGGGTTTTAGCGCCGCGCACAGCCGTTCAAGCGCCGCGGCGCTGCCCCAATTTCTGCCATTTTGGGTTTTTCAGCTCTTTTTCGCGGTATTCTTGCTCGGTTTTGATCTTTTAGTCTTTTCTTCTAATTTTCCTCGTTTTAACCTGAAAACCACTAGCAAACAAGTGAAATCTAATATAAACTCCCTTAATTTGAGAGAATAGAAAGCACTTTTCAAGTGCTTATCAAATTTCTCCAAGTAACAATAGTACTTATCTTTGGCATTTGAGATTAGGTCACGTAAATCTTGATAGGATCGAGAGATTGGTAAAGAATGAACTTCTAAATAAGCTAGAAGATAATTCATTACCTCCATGTGAATCTTGTCTTGAAGGTAAAATGACTAAAGACCTTTTAATGGAAAAGGCTATAGAGCCAAAGAACCTTTAGAACTCATACATTTGAATCTTTGTGGTCCAATGAATGTAAAAGCTCAAGGAGAGTACGATTACTTCATCTCTTTTATAGATGATTATTCGAGGTATGGTTATTTATACCTTATGGAACATAAGTCTGAAGCACTTGAAAAGTTCAAGGAGTATAAGCCTGAAGTTGAAAACCTGTTAGGTAAAACAATTAAAACACTTCAATCTGATCGAGATGGAGAGTACACAGATTTAAGATTCCAAAACTATTTGATAGAACATGGAATCCAATCCCAACTCTCACCACTTGGTACACCTCAGCAGAACGGTGTATCAGAAAGGAGAAATAGAACCTTGTTAGACATGGCTCGTTTTATGATGAGCTATGCTCAATTGCTTAGCTCGTTTTGGGGGTATGTAGTAGAGACTACAGTTTCTATCTTGAACAATGTTCCCTCGAAGAGTGTTTCTCAAACGCCTTTCGAGTTATAGAGTCCCATAAACCTAGTTTATGCTACTTCAGAATTTGGGGTTGTCCTGCACATGTGCTAGTGACAAATCCTAAGAAATTGGAACCTCGTTCAAGGTATTTTGAGATTGTCAAAAAGAACTACATTGAAAAGATTTTGAGAGATTTTGCATGAAAGATTGTGCAACAGGAGCTACCCCTGTTGCTAAAAGTGATAAATTTCATTTAGGTCAATGCTTCAAGACCATACTCGAGAATAATGTAGAAGGTTCCCTATGCATCGGTTGTTAGGAGTTTAAGGTACGCTCAAGTATGTACATGACCATTACATTCATAGTTGGAGTGCTAGGTAGATATTTGAGCAACCCAAGGATGGATCATTGGAAAGCAGCCAAACGGGTTATGAGGTATTTGCAAAGAACAAAAGATTATATGCTCACTTATCGGAGATCATAAGTTTTAGAGATCATTAGGTATTCTAATTCTGATTATGCTAGATGCCAAGATATACTTTGCAATCCACTTCAAGCTATATCTTCATGTTGGCTGGAGGAGCTATATCTTGGAAAAGTGTTGAACAAACACTTATGGCTTCTTCTACCATGGTTGTGGAGTTTATAACATGTTATGAGGCATCAAATCATAGAATATGACTGTGAAATTTTGTCACTAGGCTACGGATAGTGGTAGGCATAGAAAGACCACTAAAATTATTTTGTGGCAATAAGTCGACAGTGATGTATTCCAACAACAACAAAAGCAATACAAAGTCAAAGCATGTAGATGTAAAGTTTCTAGTTGTGAAAGAAAAAGTTCAGAATGGTCAAATTTCGATAGAACACATAGGAACAAACTCTATGGTGGCCGATCCATTGACTAAAGGTTTACCACCTAAATTTTTTCATGAGCATATTGCTCACATGGGTCAGTCACTTTTCTGATCTCATAGTTTAGTGGGAGTTTGTTATTAAGAATGTTCTTTGACCTTAATTTGTTTATTTTCTATATAAAATAAAGTTTGTGGTTTATGTTTTATTATCTGAATTTGTTTATAATGCATCCAGTTTAGCAAATGCGGTTAAGCATAAAGTTTTTTAGAATGATCTCACTGAGAAATTTGGACCAGTTGGAAACAGGCATGATCTAGATCACTTTACATGTAGTTTCCATGCTATTCATCCATACTTGATCTATGTCATTGAATGTATTGAAACTGGTGATCAAGGTTTAGTTACGAGGGTAGTGACAAAGTCACCTTGATTTCATGTTGATACAAGAGATGAACCAAATTAAACTAAAGGGGAATTCTATTATTGAAATAACTTGTTAAGCGCACTTAAGGTTTGTGTGACTTAATCAAGTACACAAACATAGCCCAAGTAGGAGATTGTTAGACGTATTTAAAAAAAAAAATCGTATAGTTAAAATATGGGCTATGTATGTGGATTAATATTTTATCAAATTGGGTTATTTTATTAGATTGAGTCCTATTTTGTGATCTATTAATTAAGACCCCAGATTCCCAATTGAGTATGGACTTAATGGGTAGAAGCCTATTCCTAGATTGATTAGGGTTTAATGGGAACCCTAATTGAACTAATATATAAAGAGACATTAGGACTTTGGTCCCCAACATACCAAAACAATAAGCACTTAGTCTTTCTTCTTGAATCACATAGAGAGAGGTCCCACTAAGGGGATTCAGAGTTTTGGTTGAGGAAGACTATAATTATCTTAAAATTATAATCATCTTGAAGTTATCATCCATTTTTCAATGGAATCTGGTATGTTAATTGTTCTTAGCAACTTGGCATGAATGATCCTAGGTTAATCTATTCTATATAGATTTAAAGTAAAAATGCTAACACCAAGTACCTTCAAACTTAAGTTTTTGCTAATCTCGAGTAAAACATAACAGCAAAACTAAATAATCAAATAACATGCAAGTGAATGACTCGAGCCTCAAGAATTCTAGATGATAAAAAGAATCACAAATAAAAGAATGGGTTTGAACAAAAACATAGAAGGAGTAAAGTTAAACTTAAATCTATGATATATTTTGCATGTGTGTACTATTGAAACCAATTTTAGTTTTTTATTAACCCTAGAAGAAGTTTATGTGCTACTTTCACCCTAATTCTCCCCAGGTGCCAATCTTTAGGTCTTTCTTAGTTCAAGGAAGAAATATGTGTCGCTAGGGTGTCTCATTGGAAAGTAAAACTGATCCCCAGAACTTATTCTTTTTCTACAGACACTAATTAACTTAGAAACTCATATTTAGTGTCGTGGATTGGGTTGAAGTAATTTTTAGATCAACTCAATTGTTTTTTATATATAAATCTATTCAACCCAAACAACTCTTAATAAATAGTGAACCCAACTACCTTGAAATACATTTGAGTTCGGTTGAGTTGGATTACTGGTGTCTTTGGTTTAATAAAATTATTAATTATTTTTATATATTGAATTAAAATTACCCACCCAATTTCAATTTATATTATGAAATTTTCTTTCCAAAAGGTATAAGAATTAGTTTTAAGTGTTGTTGGAGAATAAATAATCCAAAAAATCATGAAATTACATACAATTAAAAGAAATATATGTATATATAATTGTATTGTAAGTGAAGAAACATATTTGCTAAAATTGAATTATAAGTTCGATTGGTTCAGGTCATTTTACGTGAAACCATGAACGAATTCAGCCTACAAAATTTTCATTTATTTGAACCCAACCCAACCCAAATTGTACAGGTTGGGTTGGGTTGGGATGATCAAGTTCTTCAAATTATCAAGTTGTTTGAAGACTTCTACTCGTGCCCATGACACTAAGTGCTTTCTCAAATACAGGAGAATCAAGATAAAAGTTCATAGTTTTACTTAGGTTTATGGAATGTTAAACAAATACAAAAACATCGTTTAATAAAGAAATTAAAAAAAAAAAAAAATCAGTGTGTGTTTCATAAGCTTATTTCCATAGGCACCCACATCCCAAAAAAAAAAAAAAAAAAAATCCTCCACATCCTACTAAAAATTTGCAAAGTTAAGCTAAAAATCAGGATTTACTCAAGTTTATATAGTTCAAAAAGGACCACTAAAGAATTGAAGTCATGGCAAGATTTTGGGTTTTAATTTGGAAATGGCAAAACTGAAAAATTAGTAAAAATTTTAACAAAACATGTGTCTCTCATATGCTATGTTTTTTTTTATATTACTAGTTCAAAAAGGAACTAATTTATATTTACACATACATGGTAATTGTAATGTGAGATTATGAAATTTTATCCATTATTTTTCGTGGTTTCTAATTAAACAAAATATTTTAAATAAAAGATCTTCAATGATTTGAATTGGAGATTCTTCTTTATTTTTCTCCACCATTATCTATTGGAATCTATTTTTTACACTTTTTGAAATTTCACATATACAGTGTAATTTTGCATTTTGTTTACACTTTAGAATTCTTAAATTTTTTTGTAAACAAGTTGCACTATTGACATATATAGTGTACTTGCATTTTGTTTTAATGGTATTGTATCGACTATTATCTTTTTTTTAACCAATTCTTGATTGAAATTCTTAATATTTTTGGCATGTATGTTTTTTTCCCACATTTCAAGTTTGCTTTTTGTTGGTTCTTCAAGATGCCCACAACACTATTTATATATATAATGTAATTGCATTTTGAGTTAACAGAATTGTATCAACTATTAATAACATATTTAAATAAGTCCGTGATTTATTTTTATGCCTAATTCCTGATTTTCCTCCTTAATCTTTGATTTTTCTCCCTATTCAAATTTGAATCTATCTTTTATTTTTATCAGATTTCATATCTTTTGAATTTTTGAATTCTAATAAATTAGATTTATATTAGATTAAATTAAAATATTTTAATTTCCAAATTTTTAGTTTTCAAATTATTTTATAAAAAAGGCATGGAGAAGGGAAAAATATATATAAGTTTTGTGAGTTAAAATAAAATAAAATAAAACTTTTTATACTACAACGCTACAACACCTCCTCCCCCAATATATATATATATATATATATATATATATATATATTATCGATTTTGTGAGTTAAATTTAAAATTTAACAAAAAATAAATAAAAAGAAAAAGAAAAAAAGGAAAACTTAATTGTTTCTACCGCATGCATCGATCGCTGCACAATGTCATCCCGCCATCGACCGTTGCACAACATCGTCCATGCCATGGATCTTCCTCTCTCATTCACTATCTCCTTCTCGTCTTCTCTCTCTCCTTAGATCTCTTTCCTCACTTGCAAAATGAAGTCGCTGACTACATACTTTGTCACTGTATGGTCGGTTTTTGTTTAATTTTTGGTTTTCTTGAATGTGGGTTGAGTTCGATTAATTTGATTTAGGGTTTGGTAGGAATTTTAGTTTATTTTGAATTTGGTCTAAAAACTTTTTAATACAATGTATTTGTTCTTTTGCAATTGTTGTTTGTGTTGTTGAGTTGGATCAATTCGAGTGTGTAAGGGGAGTTTAGATATTTGCTAATTTGTTTTTTTTATTTAATAAAATCGTTTTACTATTTTTACGATTAAACTTTTTTTACTTTTTTTTTATTATTTTATTATTTTTTATTTATTATTTTTTTTTTCTATATTTCCAAACCAAATTTTAAAATTGGCTATTTATCTAGTTAACCCTTCAATAAAATGACCTAAAATGGAAGAGGTCATGGGCCTCCCTAGCTCATTGGGCTCTTGTCTAATGAAGGCCCTTTGAGTTCTTGAATTGCTCGTAGTTGTAGCCCATTTATATGTAGAAAGTCCGTGATTTACATTAAATTCCATGGATGCCAAAATGAAGCTCTTTTGCTCTTCTCTAATTTATTTTCCTCGCTTTAATTTGGGTAATATGTATTAAAAATGAAGACAAAAGCAAGAAACAACTCCTCTCTCATACTTAGCTATTTTTTTCCTTTTATTTTCCCAATTTTCTTCCTCTATATTATAGAAGCACACAATGCACAAAAGAACACAAGAAAAAAGTAAAGAAGAAAAACACCCAAATAAAATTAAAAAAAAAAAAAAAAAATAAAGAAAAAAAACACCCAAATAAAATTAAAAATAAAAAAAAAAAATTCTCATTTTATTCTTGTGTAAAGCTTTTACATTGAAGAGCGTAATTAAGCTCAAGAAAGTATACGTTCAAAATGCTGTGTTGAATTGAAAGTAATATGTAGTATGCATCATATCATCTAAAGAATTTATTTTGAAATTAAACATTGGTTTAAAGGACCCTAGGTAACAATTTAATCTACTATTTCAAATTTGTATTAATTTAGCCCCTAAACATTAATAACTAACAATTTAGTCAAATGTATTTTGAAATTTTAAAAAATTTAAGCCCTAAAAATAAAAAAGGTTCAACTTTTTTTGGGTAAAAATTTTGGTTTTTATAGTTTAAAAAAAAAAAAAAAAAAATTGATTCCTAATCTATTTATCAAGAAATTTCACTAAACTTGATAATATTTTTCCCAGTAAGTACCAACTCATTACAAATGATACAGTATATGGAATAATTGTTACTTGCTAAAGTTTAAGGACTAAATTGTTACAAATTTAAAAGTATGGAGAGTAAGCGTGTATTCGGAATATATTTTCAAGTGTTTTATTTAAAAAATAAGTCATTATGAAAAAATTGGAGTGTTTGGCAACCGATAAAAATAGATTTTGAAGTGTATTTTAAACAATTTTTACCAAAAAAGTCTAAATAAAATTGAGTTTTTTGAAAAACATTTTTTTCTCAAGTCAATCCAACCAGGTCATAAATCGTTACTAACTAAAATTCAAAGATTATCAAAGTGAGCTTGTCTTAGTAATATTAGCATGTGCCCCGTCTTAAGAGGTCAAATGTTCAATCTCCCGCCTTGCAATTGTTGTACTAATAAAAACTAAGATTCAGAGACTAAATCATTGCTTTTATGAAAGTAAAATAACGAAAAATGTTTTTCAATCTTAAAGATTTCTAGGAGTGGAATAGTGAGTTGTAAGATTTATGGAGTTCAAGAAGTTATGAACTTTTGAACCCTACAATGTTGGAAGTTGATAAGGCATAAAACTAGTGGACTTACATTTCTTGAAGTCGTACAAAGAGTAGAGTTTAAAATACTTACTTTCCAACTTTTTGGAGCAAACAAAAAGTTGAGAAGTAGGATATTTTTGGGTTTGGTAAAGTCATTGTTCTTAGTGGTGTTTTTGAGGTATCCATAAATTGCTTATTCAAAAAGTAGTTCATAAGAATTGTACTGCCTCCACTCACGAGAAACCCATCACTTTTCTTTTTAGCTTTTTCTTTTCTTTTATTTTCTTTTTCTTTTATATTTATTATTATTTTGAATTTAGAGAAGTCCATAGAATTGTGAGGCCAGGCATGATCCAGCTGGCCCTAATCTCACCTCATGTGCATTGTCCTTTACCTAACTAACGTAGAACCTCTCCAATAATGGCCCCAATTAATTCTTAAATGCGCGTCCTCTTCTCTCCAATCATAATACCTGGGACTCAAATTTCCCTCATTTAGACGTGACTTTGGGTCAGTTAGAAATATGCAAATCTCACTTGGAATAATACCAAATCTAACCATGTTAAAAATACGGAGAAAAAAGTATATATATATATATATATATGACACATCTTTAAATCCAACTCAAACTCAATTTACAATTAGATATCCGTAATCAACATACATCAAAATTGATAAACATCCATTAGTAAATAGAAAAAAAAAAGTTTAAAAATATTCTAATGAATGAAGTAGTCTTTTACATTGTTTAATCATACGAATGGTTGCAACTATTTGAAGAGAATGACAAAATAAAAGTTTACTAAATTTTAAAGGATAAATGTTGTGATTATTTGTTCAAACATATATTTACTGTTAGATCGTAATGTTACATATCTGTGTTCTAGATTGTCAATACATTAAATGATACACCATTTCGTCATTTAACCACTTTGACTCGAATAGTTGTAATAGAATAAAGGATGTGATTGTCTGTTCAAATATAAAGATGTTTAATATCTATTGTTTAAATTATCAAATCTATACACAAAAGGATATACCACTTCTTCATGTAGTAACTTCAACTTGAATTGTTGTAATGTGGTAAAGGATGTGATTGTTTGTTCAAATATATCTTCACCACTAAATCGTGATCTTTCACATATGTATATAATCTAGATGACACCCACACACTAAAGAATATATCATTTCATCATGTAACCACTTCAACCGGAATAGTTATAAGTTATAACTAAGGATAAAATAAACATTTATAAAAGAATTTAATGGCAAAATAGGCATGTAAAAGATACCCCCTTATAGCTCTCCTTTTATATATAGTATTATATTTGTGATGTCTAACTTGTTTTCTATACATAAGTGTTTACCTATGATAACTCCCTAAAATAACTATCTTTCTCAGCCTAAATCATGTTAATTCTCACATATTTAATGTCATATTTAGTTCTTAGATAGGGAATACAACAAAGGAGACCACTAAGACATTTTTAGGTGCATATCTGAGCAAAACAGGATGCTCAGCAACAATCGGGAGGTAAACGAAGAGATTAAGCAAAACAAGACATGGCTTGCGGCGCCATGTGTCACGCTTAGGTTAAAAGCAAGCACATTCGTGTAGCGCCATAGCGCTGGCCAATAATTCGGCACGATGTTGTGGCAAGGCCTTGAGCATCACGACGCTGCCTAATAACGTTGCAACGCTCTCTCGATTTTCTATATAAAGCCTTCAATTTATAGGGCAAAGGAAGGGACCAATTTGCTGAGGAGAATGGAGGAACGAGAGAGAAGCAGCCACCAATCCTTTCCTCATTCTTTTTTATCTTTTTAGCTTCGATTTTTTTTTTTTTTTTTTTTTCTCTTTTGGGTTGCAATCTCCATTTGGATGTTATATTCTCACTTCTACATCTTGTCTATGGATTCTAGAGGTTAGTTTGTGTTTCTAGTTTTAGAGCATGGAACCCATGTAATTTTTGTATAGACTCTTTTTGTTTGAACTCAATGCACGTTGATTTTTGTTCTTTTGATCTTGTTTAATTTTTTATATATGTTTATGAATGGATTGATGCCCCTCCCCGTAGATGTATGCTATAGCTATTG
The DNA here is from genome assembly GCA_031780015.1 of Citrullus colocynthis. Lineage (NCBI taxonomy): Eukaryota > Viridiplantae > Streptophyta > Magnoliopsida > Cucurbitales > Cucurbitaceae > Citrullus > Citrullus colocynthis. Next base: position 124,208 of record QLSR01000126.1, on the reverse strand, counting down.
ATTCTAGGCTTGCACGTTATTTAATTGTTCCTCTAGCTTAAATCGTTCAAGTAGCAAAGGTTGAATGGTGTATCCTAAGGAATATAGGCTATTCCTAGACCTTAAAATACATGCTAAAGCCAGGTTCAAAGATAAATTTGTTTATTAATTGGCTACTTTGATTACTTAATTACATAATAAAATCCTAGATCTTAATACAAATGTGTTAGTTCTAAATGGTTAGTATCGAACCCCAATGGACTAAAGCATTTAGATCGATTAGGATTTTAGCTTTATTTGATAGTTACGGCGCTTGTTTGGTTTAACTTAATGAGTTTGATTGTATGTTACGCCGATGGGTTGGTTGGGGCAGGCAAGTCCTTATGTGTGTAAATCGAATGCATGCTCAATCAAGAGAATTCAATGACCGAAATTGCATTGGAACCCTTTTTTACTCCTAGAATTGGATTTTCCAATCTTCAATAACATTTACCTACTATCTTTTATTTTCATGCACCTTTCTCTATTCACACCAAGCTCCCTCCTATTTAATACTATAACTAGGAAATTAATTTTAATGAAACACGTTTCATGCTTTTCTACGAATCGACCTGATCTTACCATTAATGTTACACTTTAGTCATAGTTGTTGTATAGTTCGATAACTAAAAATGTATTGATTGAAGATCAAAGATTTGCTAGCGACGGCAAAATCATTGCATGAACCTACTCATTTTTATTGGGTCTACTATTTAAAGGTTAAAATATTGAAGAAGGAAGGTAAAGCAGTTGAGAAAAATTTTCTCAAATCTCAATCCCAAATCTTATATTACTTTTTCCTTGTCCTTCTACTCTCCTTCATTTGCATTATATAATTAAAATAAATATTGTCAATGATATGTATCACTCTTTTTTTAATTTTTTTAAATAATATTTTTTTAATAAATAATTCCAAAAATAGAGTCGGGGTAAAGAAATACCAAGAATAGGGTTGTGAAATCGTGGACCAGGTACACAATTGCCATTGAAATCGTAGACCGGGGCCACGATTTCCTTGCCACGTCTGCTGCCTCTGCCATGCTGCCCGCCTGATGCCTGCATGGCATGCAGGTTTGACCGAACTCGTGGACCGGGTTCACGATTTCCAAAATCGTGGCCGGGGTCCACGAGTCTCCCCCCTATTTCAAGGCCACCACCCTTTCCTCCCCCCTCGCCATTCTCTCTCTCCCACGATTTCTCTCTTCATATCTCGCCCATTTTCTCTCTCTTCGCCGGAAATCTCTGCGTTTCTTCATTCTCCGATCATCTTGCACGCTTTTTGCTGTTCACTTTCCGTCGTTTGTTGACATTGTCGCTGTCATATAGATATGTATATAGACATCGATTTTTCGACCATCTCATCACTCTTTCTTTGTTCAATCTAACATATTATATTCGTTCAGCCACCTGCCGCCGCCGCCGCCATATAGGTATGTATATACATTTTTCTTTCTAATTATCATATACATATGATATGATAAATATGCATAGGTTTTAAGTTTTGTTTTGCATGCATGAATAAATTTGATTTTTTTTAAATAATATTTTTTTAATAAATAATCCCAAAAATAGGGTCGGGGGGAAAGAAATACCAAAAATAGGGGGAAAATCGTGTACCGGGTACACGATTTCACTACCCATTTTTCAAATAAGTTTCCAAACCACCCCATTTTTTACATTAGTTTCTACCTTTTGTTTGTTGCAAAGAATGTGGTGGAAAATTAGTTATGTTGGGTAGTAAACTCGTGGACCGGATCCACGAGTTTTATAATTTTTGGTAGATTTGGATTAATTTTTCTTTTTAATCTTTACAATTGTAAACGGATTTAAATATATCATTTTGTCCAGAAGATTTAGTTATTATTGAAGCTGAAAATTTTGGGGATAGTGACATTGATATAGAAATTGATGAATTGTTTGGAGAAGAAGGAAATATAGAAAATGAAAATGAGTTGGTTTCGTCGGAGATATTTACACAGATAGAATGGGAAATTACTGATTTTGTTTGTGAGTAAGGATCAACCTTGGATGAGAGGAAAAAATGTAAAGATAAATCTAGTACAATACAAAAAGGAATGTTATTTAATACGAAAAAAGACCTACAAATGGCAGTAAAAAAATATTGTGTGACTGAACACTACCAAATTTATGTGGTAAAATCGAACCAAGATATTTGGTATGTGCGATGCAAACAATGGGATGAAAGTTGTAGGTAGAGGTTGCGTGCTTGTCGGCGCATAACTCATGGGATGTTTGAAATTACTAAACTTGAAGAGAATCATTCTTGTTTATACATAGAATTGGTATAAGATCATTCACAACTTGATTCTAACTTCATGAGCATTGAAATTCAAAATTTGGTTAGAGCTGATCCTAGTGTGCCTGTGGCGGTACTATAAGAAGCACTTAAAAAGCAGTACGATATAACGTCAAATATAGACGTGTGGGAAGCAAAGAAAAAAGTTTTGGTTGCAGTATTCGGTGATTGGGAGAAATCGTATTTCGAACTTTCGTACATGTTGAGTGCTGTTGTGCAATCCCGGTACACGAGTAGATTGTCATTTTCTCCCGTCTGATGTGCCTGGTAAGACTATATTTGGTCGAGTCTTTTGGGCATTCGGTCCTGCAATTGAAGGGTTCAAGTACTGTAGGTCATTAATTCAGATAGATAGAACCCATCTTTACGGTAAGTATAAAGGGAAATTACTCACTACTTTGTTTATTAACTCAAACGGGCATATATTTCCTCTTACCTTTGCTATTGTTGAAGGGGAAAATACATCTAGTTGGTCATGGTTTTTGTGAGCACTGCACGAGTATGTTACTGACCAAGAAGGGATTTGCTTAATTTCGGATAGACACAGAGAGATCATTGCAGCTATTAACAACAAGGAAATTGGTTGGGCTGAACCCAAAGCATATCATCGTTATTGTCTACGTCATGTTGCAAGTAATTTCAATTCCAAATACAAATTAAAGCAATTGAAAGATTTGGTGTTTAGGGTTGGAAATCAACACCAAAGACGTGAATTCATTCGAAACATGAAAGATTTAAAGAAATTGAACCCTGAATATCTTGAATATTTTTCTAATATCAATTTGAATAAATGGACACAATCATAAGATAATGGGTATCGCTTTGGATGGATGACAACCAATGCAGCCGCATGTATGAATGGGATATTCAAAGGAGCTAGAATATTACCGATCACATCAATTGTTAGGCTGACATTCTATTGTACAATCTTATACTTTGAACGCCATAGACAAGAAATAAGTGAAACACTCGATCGTGGGGACATCTACACAGAATATGCCTTGAGAAAGCTTAAGAGGTGGGAGAAACGAGCATCTGCACATACAGTTGACAGGGAAACACAAAGTTTTGAAGTTGGAACTGGCATCAATATGGTTTCTCCCTATAAAGGCCAAAACATACAAGTTGTGTGCTTGAAAGAGAAGACTTGTTCTTGCAACAAGTAGCAATCGTTCGAGATTTCATGCTCCCATGTAATTGCAATTTGTAATTACATGTGTTTGTCATACGTGCATCTGATTGATGAATCCTATAAATTTTTCCATTTAAAGTTATGCTATGAAGGTCGCTTCCATCCAATTCAGCACCCTAACTATTGGCCAGAGTTATCATTTACGGAAGTGCATCCTAACACAAACTTATTAAGAGAGCGTGGTAGACCCAAAACTTCGCAAATTCATAATGAAATAGATTGATGCGTGGCAGGCATAAAAGTTCGATGTGGGATATGCAAGGGAGCAGGGCATAACAAGCATAACTCCGTAATTTAGGTGATTCATCTTCAAGTCATTCGTAGTTTAGCAACATACTTGGTTTTGTGTAATGTAATACTAACACTGTAATGTAAATGGTTCTTATAATGTAACACTGTAATGTATTGAAATTCCTTTCAATGACCTTTTTTTTTTTTTAATTGTAATCTGATATAGTTTGTTGTTGTGTCTTTAACCTTGTTATTGATTTTGGCTTATTATAACATTGTTGATTGTGGATCCTGGTCCATCTGCCCCTGTTCTGCTATACCACCAATCACAGACGGTATGGGATAATGCATCCACCGTGGTGCTAAGTTGCAGGAGAATAGAAGCGGTTTCTCAACATACTATACCGTTTGATCAACGTATAGTACCTTATCTACAACAGGCAGGTTTTATTAGGGTTGCACAAATTGGATTCATATGATTAAACTAGCACCTCATTATTGCTCTAGTAGAGCGCTAGAGACTGGAGACTGGAGACCTACACATTTCATATGCCTGGTGAGGAATGCACCATTACGCTGCAGGATATTGTAGTCCAATTTGGACTACCAGTGGATGAAGAACCTGTTACTGGATCGTTGCAACATGATTGAAAACAGGTTTGTGAAAATTATTTAGGCATTCGACCACTTGACCTGAAAAACTCAAGGTTGAGTGTCCCGTGGTTAGCCTCTCAGTTTACAGAATTGTCTCATGATGCCGATGACGTCAGTATACAGAGATATGCACGAGCATATGTCATGCAGCTTATCGGAGGCTTTCTATTCTCTGACAAGTCAAACACCCTGGTGCACTTAATGTTCCTCCCACTGCTGGTCAGTTTTGAGCGAGCTGGTAGTTATTCGTAGGGTGGTGCTTGTCTTGCATGGTTGTATGGAGATTGTGTCGAACTAGTCATGCACAGCTTTGGATATAGCAGGCCCCTTGATCCTACTTCAAGTATGGGCCTACGATCGATTTAACATTGTTGCACCACAAGTCGAATGACAACCTCCAGAACATTTTATGGGACGTTCACTCAGTGTCAGGTATTATTTTTTGTATATATTTATTTTTTTTGTCAATATAAGTAGTAAAGTATTTTAATTATTTTAATCAATGTGATAGATGTAGCGGTGTCTTAATTGCATATGAACAATCAGCAACCATGTTGCTGGTATATCGTTCAATATTTGACTGTTTGATGCATAATCAGGTAATAATATATATATTGCATATAGACGAATATTACATATATTTTTGGGTGCTAATTATTCTTGTACATAGTTTCAGATCAATTGGACGCCATATACACCATATATTATGTTGTTGTTGCCTGATTATTGTCATGAGGGACAAGACATTTAGTTGACGGTTTGCCCACTTATATGCTTTCATATCGTAGAGTGGCATCAACCAGATCGAGTGTTGAGACAATTCGGTCTGCAGCAAACAGTACTGACATTGTGTAATACACTCCCTCAACTACACCAAATCGATTTAAGAGGTAAACAAGACAAAAATTGGAGTCAAATTGATGCAGAGTATATATCATTTTGGTGTGCACGTCATGACCGCTGTGCACAAGGAGAAATAATAAATGAGTTGAATGTGTCTAATAATTACTTATCCTAGTACGACTCCATAACAAGAAGATTTATCACACCTAACAGTGCTTACTATTACTGCATGGTAAGCATCTTATTATGTAGTGTTTTTCAATTACATACTAAGAATATTCTTTTATACTTATATATATATATATATTTGTACAGAATAATTTTGTCCACGACGTGCACAATTACTCCTTACAACACAATTTACCAGAGTTGAGTTCAATGTGTGAGTAAAACATGATAAATGTTGAAGATATCATTCAACATACAAGGAGACTCAATGTTGCTGACACTGATCGAAGACGTATTCGTCGTAGACAACAGAGACAACATGACGAAGTTGTTCCAGACCAACCTGATGACCACGAACCTCCCATATTACATAATCCAGTTCTACCTTCTCCTGGACGATCGGAGTAGATGCAGATATTGCATCCAGTTCTAATTATCAATAAGAGTATTATGAATTTCCATCTGTCGTCACCAACAAGATATTGACGATGTAATTCACAATCAACAACATTTTGAAGTGCCTGTGCCTCGTCGTGGACAACGTGCACGAAGAAGACCACCATGTGGCACCTGACTTGTGTTTTAAATTTTCTTATTTGTATTAACTTTTATCTTTAATTAAATAAATTAATGATTTTCCATTACATTTTCAGAAATTAAGAATGAATAAAACTAATACAATAATTGAATAAGAACACAAGTAAGAAACAAATTTTCATTTAAGTGGGTAATTAATTAGTTATTTTATTTATTAAAAAAAATGAACTCAACCGGACTTGTGGACGGGTCCACGAGTTCGAACCGGACTTGTGTACGGGGTCCACGAGTTCAAACTGGACTCGTCTACGGGGTCCACGAGTACAGGCCGGACTCGTGGTCCCGGTCCACGAGTTTGGACTGGACTCGTGCACGGGGTCCACGAGTTTGGTCCTCGTCAGCCCCAAAGCTACCCTGTTAGAGTGTGAATCGTCGGTTGACCAGTCAGAAGGGAAATCGTGTACCAGGTACACGATTTCACTATCCCATTTTTCAAATAAATTTCCAGATCACCCTATTTTTCAAATTAGTTTCTAAACTACCTATTTTTGTCATTATTTTTTTAAAATGCATTATTCTTCAAATTACCCTTTTTTTTGTTATATCCTAGTTGTTTTTATTTTTTTATTTTTATTTTCTTAGCAAGATATTCAAATTTAAATTAATATTTATTTTATAAAAAAATTAAATTATTATATATTATTTTGTTGAAAAAAACAACATATAAAAATAATATAAATTATGTTAATTTAAAAAGAAATTCAAATTGATTAAAATAAATATGTTATATAAGTTCAAATTATATTAAATTAATTGTAAATTAATAAATAGTTGTAAGAACATTCTTAAAATATTATGTAAATTTAAGATATTCCAAGTAGAAAACAAACACGGTAATCAAACTATTCTCTGCAAAAATATTCCTACAAAATAAATATGGTTATCTAGAGATATGTCAAATATCTATAATTTCGATCATCTATAATTATGGACATCTAAAGAGTTTAGCTACTTACTTTTCCAAAAAACAAATAGCCCTTATGGGATTCAATTTGGAGGACATCTTGAAAGGATAGGTTAGCTTAATAGATTGTGAATTTGCAATGCACACACCTCTTTATGTTATTTCCTTTGTTGATTTTATGACACACATCTTGTTAATGTAAATGATCACTGAAGTTAACATACTAAGGGTCTAGACATAGAGCGTTACATGACCTTAGACATAAGACATACTATAAGACTGTATAATTAGGCATAGAATTAATATAAGTCAAATTACTTAGGATAAATATAAAGTGCAATGCGAGATTAGTTTATATTTAGGGTTAAACTTGACTGAATCCCCTTATTTTTTATTTTCTTTTTTTACATTTTCTATTGCAAAACCAAATTCAAATATTTTTATTAGTTACATTTGGTTTCAACATGAAAGTTTTTTCTTCAAAATTTGAATTATGTAAATGGTCTCTTGGGATATGATACTTGGAATACTTTTCATATATTACTTGAATACTTGGTGACAATGTGTAGTTGCACTTAAGTATCATTTCCTAAGTAGGTTGTTGAACCAAACCAATACACACACAGTTTGGGTCATGAAGAACCTAAACTCCGTTGGAGAGAAATGAGGGTGCTCTTTAAGCATGTAGAGAAATAACCCTATCCTATTTCAGAGGGAAATGCGTCCTAATTTGAGCTCTATTACGAAGAAACTAAACAAGACAAATTAGAGTGCCCAAAAATTCGATAATGAAAACATCTATTTCGCTTGCAAGCATAGACAATTTGGATTTCATAATCAACTTTGTATACCCTTATCACTATAATATAATTTGGCAAGGAATCCTGAACATCCACCTCCACATACATGACATCAAAGAACAAACTACGACACCGATGCTTAATGACTCTACCAAAGCACACCATGCGCTCAACCATACTAGCAATCACACTCAACTCATGTCGAGTCCACAATACTTAGAACCTGTTTGAATTGACTTGAGAAAAAAATATTTTTCAAAACACTCATTTTTATTTAAATTATTTTGACAAAAATTGTTTAAAATATACTTTAAGATCCAATGATGAAACCACTATTAACTTCTTAGCATAAGCGACCTACTTTCAACATACCATGACTCGTTAACAAGATCAAATGATAGAAACCACTATGAATTTTGCAAAAAGCTTTTCAACTCTATAATTAATGTTATACAAATCTTCCAATTCTCTCAATAAATTGACCGGATAATAATTTTATAAAATAATTACTGGTGTTAATTGTTTTCAACTCTCACTCTCTCATCAGAAATGGAGTTTGTTTGTTTGGTTTTATCCCTTTCTTATAGGATGAGAAATATAGTTATTAAATAATACTAAAACAAGGACCCCTACTAATTATTATAACAAGTTTTTTTCAACTCTCTCAATAAATTAGTTTTTTAAATTTATACAAACAACTTGTTTTATAGCTTGCTTCAACTCTCTCAATAAATTAGATTATTAATTTTATACAAACGACTTGTTTTATAGATTGTTTCTAATTCTCCCAATAAATTAGATTATTAAATTTATACCAACAACTTGTTTTTACATAAATTTTACGATATAATATAATTAATCATATTAGAAAGGCTTCAAATTGTTTTGTTAGAACCACGTACATTTTAGAAACTAACACGTATATCAGTTGAGTTATGCTTACTTTACCACAAATATTTAAAACTTGCTTCCTCCTCAATAGATTAGCTTTCTCTCTCTCTCTTTATCTTTTTTTACAACATAGAGAAAGAAAACCGGACTTCCAAGTTGAAAATACAAATTTTATGTCAATTGAGTTTCTCATTTTGACCATAGATTAGACTATTATCTTTTATATATTAAAAAAAAAAAAAAAACCTATAGATTTTACCCAAAAAAAATGTAAACTCTCTCAATAAGTTTAGGTTAAAAAAAATTTTGGTCCCTAAACTTTTATGAAAATAACAATTTAGACCATAACTTTAGTTCCTAACAATTTAATTCCCGTATTTTAAAATTTGTAACAATTTAGTCCTTGAACTTTAATAAGTAACGATTTAGTTTATGTACTTTAAAATTTGTAACAATTTAGTTCCTGTCATGAAAATTTTCATCAAAATTTAGTGTCAATTTTTATTATGCAATGATTTTGTCTTTATAGTTTATAAATAAATTTGATTCCTGACCAGTTTATCAATCTTCAAGTGTAAGAAGTTTCATTAAATCATACTAATATTTATTCAATAGGAACTACATAGTTACACATTGTAAAATATAGGGACTAAGTCGTTATTTATTAATTTTCAAGGACTAAATTGTTTTCTAATTCCCCAAAAAAATGTGGTAAAAATTTAAATCAAGTGTATATCTTAGCCAATTAAGAGTTTTAAAAAAAGTTATCCCACACACTATGAGTATCCGATCAATGAAAAACATGAATTAAAAGTTGGGTACAAACTGAATGGAATTGAATCCCGGTGGAAGCGTGTGAATGCATTCTCTGATTTATTGAAAGAATTAAAAGTATAAAAAGTAAAGAAAAAGGTTAAGCATCATACATTTGCTAATAGATTTGATCCAGTTTGTGGGAACCGCTTCTTTGAAAGAATGGAAGAAGATGAAGAATTTTCTTAGAATTTTTGTAGGAGAATTAGTAGAGGAAGATTTTCAGTGTAATGGTAGAGATTATTTTTGTAGAGGGTGTGTTCTATGAAGGCTCCCAAAGGCCCTATTTATAGAATGGTACTCCTAATGTTACTAGGATAACGTCTCTGCAAAGATTTTAAATTAAATATTTAATAATATCCAATATTAATAAATATCTATCCAAATAATATTTCATATTAAATGGTTTAAAATATTTAAATCTTATTTAAATATTTATCTTTTGCAGAATCCTTAATTTAGATCTCATCCAAATTAAATAATTAATTATTTGAATCCAATTCAAATTAATTAATTAATTTTCTCTCTATTTATTTATATGGATTTTATCGAAATAAATAATTAATTATTTGAATCATATTCAAATAAATTAATTATTCATATTATAAAGTTATAATTTGAATCACATTCAAATAAAATTTATAATAAATCATGCAATTAATTGTATCCAATACAATTAATATTTTCCCTCATAAATTTGAACATTTCAAATTTTTCTTTTGATTCATAGTGAGCTAGCAAGGGAACCTTATGGACCTATAGACTAGAAGCTCCAATGATATGAGATTAATCAGCTAAACTCATTAACCACATTAATTAATATTCGTTAACTATGGGTACACTCTACTAAAGACCCATAGTTGCACTCTTCTCACTTGCAGATGTATTTCTGTGTCCATGGATATAGATCAATAATAGCAAATTAGTCCTTCACAAGTGTTCGTAATACTAGCTAGGTCAAATTACCGTTTTACCCCTAGGTTACTTCTAAATCCTTAAGTATCAGTGCTTCTCTAATGAACAGCCTGTTTATGGTCCAACCATTAAATAGACACCCCTCTCGGGCCAGTGAGAGGGTAAGGCCTTTGTTCAAGTCCCGAAAACACCACTTAAGGGAACATTTATCTACTTACCCTAAAAATGGGAATGAGTGAATTCCATCTTGTATAATTATGTCCCCAGCTCCCCACTCGGTCTTGTCTCCAAGATGGTAGGCATATTAAGTCAGTAAACGGCCACTCTCACCTATACAAATCAAAGGACAATCCCTCCTGGACAGGAGTTCATAATATATTTAGGATTAAGACTAAGTTGCCTATGTCATCCTATTAAAATAGAAACATAACTAGTCAACAGAGTTACATCTAGTGATTACTATTTCGTAGTCTAGTCTTATGCAAACTCATTGCATAGGATACCCCCACTCACATATCACCTACACGAATGCGTTAGATCATTGCGTTTGCATCAATACAAAATAGGTTGTATCCATAGTGTCACCAGGATAAGGTACCTAGTCTTATCCCTATACTATAGACCATTTAGACTGTATCTTGAACATTGATCTCCATATGTCCTCACATACAGTTCAAGACTCCTAAAACAGCCTAGGATGTTAGTTTATTCGATTTAGGGTTATTAAGACAAAACAAACAAAAACAATCAATAACGCTTATTGAAGTAACACATTAATAACTCTTTATTAATAATTTAATTATGGTCAAATTATTACATTTACAATCTACGAGTTTTAGGACATAAAAATCCAACACAAAAAAGGTTCAAAATATCGATGTCGATGGAAATATCGAGGTCTTGATTTTATAAAAATACCGATATTGATGGAAATTTCAGGAAAAATTATGGAAATTGATGGAAATTGTTATAAGAAAAATTATTATAAATAGAAAAAATGTCAAACTATTTACAAATATAGAAAAATTTCACTGATAGACAATAAAATTGCTTGAGTGATAGAATTCTATCACAATCTATAGCCCAAGCGATAAAAGTCTATTGCGATCTATCGCAGTCTATCGCTGATAGACAATAAAATTTTTCTATATTTGTAAATAATTTGATTCATTTTGCTATATTTGAAAGAAGTAAAATGTACTTTAAAATTTTACTTTGTTTGCTATATGTAGTCCTTGAACTTTAATAAGTAATGATTTAGTTTATGTACTTTAAAATTTGTAACAATTTAGTTCCTATCATGAAAATTTTCATCAAAATTAAGTGTCAATTTTTATTTTGTAATGATTTTGTCTTTATAGTTTATAAATAAATTTGATTCCTAATCAGTTATCAATCTCCAAGTGTAAGAAGTTTCATTAAATCATACTAATATTTATTCAATAGGAACTACATAGTTACACATTGTAAAATATAGGGACTAAGTCGTTATTTGTTAAATTTTAGGGACTAAATTGTTTTCTAATTCCTCCACAAAAGAAGGCCTTAAAATTTAAATCAGGTGTATATCTTAACCAATTAAGAGTTAAAAAAAAAAAAAATTATCCCACACATTGTGAGTATCCGATCAATGAAAAACATGAATTAAAAGTTGGGTACAAACAAGGTTCGAAATATCAACGTCGATGGACATATCGAGGTCTTGATTTTATGGAAATATCGATATCGATGGAAATTTTAGAAAAAATTATGGAGGTTGATGAAAATTGATGGAAATTGTTTTAATGAAAATTATTATAAATAGAAAAAATGTCAAACTATATACAAATATAGAAAAATTTCACTGTCTATCAACGATAGACTGCGATAGATTTTCATTGCTTGAGTGGTAGAACTCTATCGCAATCTATAGCCAAACAATAGAAGTTTATCGCGATCTATCACAGTCTATCGCTGATAGACCATAAAATTTTTCTATATTCGTAAATAGTTTGACTCATTTTGCTATATTTGAAAGAAGCCTTTGTTATAATTAGTTAATGAAACTTTGGTTGTAGCTTAACTAGACTATATATAACTAACCATTTTTAATCACAATTTCTATAAAGTAAGATAATAATTTGATGTCTATTGTAAATATTTGTGTAAACATTTATACGGGAGCTATTGAATGAAAAATTTTGGTCGACCAAAGTTCGCCATGTCATCACAACAAAAGTCCAAACGTATCGTGGAAACTACAAAATTGGATTGAGCTGAGTAATTAAAGTCGCTTGGGTCCAAAGTCCAACACAATTCAAGCCCATCGTGAAATTTTGGGCCAAAGAGGATATTAGGCACAAGCCCAAAAGCAAATAGGCCTAAGCCCATGTAAGGCCCATGAGAAACCTCTATAAATAGAGGCCTTACCTCTCTATTCTGGGAGGTTGGAAGCATTAACAACAGAGTGTTGAAGCTCTGAAGGCAAAGCTTTGAAGATTTCAAGACTCTGAAGTTCTAATCAACCTCAAGATTAGAACTTCTTAAAGATGGAAAGAATTGAAGCTTTGAAGCTCTGAACATTGAAGCTCCAAAGTTTTGAAGATTCAAAGGCTAAAACTTTAAAGCTCTGAAAAATACAGACTCCGAAGGATATAAACCTCTTGAAACTTTGAAGACTAAAGCTCCAAAGATCAACTTTTGATCTCCTGAAGATCTAAAGATTAAAGTTCATAAGAATGCCACTGGATCAAGAGAGTCTCTCCAAAATTCTTGAAGTAAGAAACTCCAAAGGTCGATCCAAGTAAATCAATAAGCTGGAGGCCGATCTAAATAGATCAACAAGCCAGGGGCCGATCCAAATCGATCAACAAGTCATAGGGCGATCCAACCTGATTAACAAGCCCAAAGGCCGATCATCCCATAAGATCAACAAGCTAGGGGTCAATCCAAATCGATTAACAAGCCCAAAGACTGATCACCTAAGAAGATCATCAAACCCAAAAGGCTGATCATCACCCAAGAAGATCAACAAGCCTAAAGATCGATTAACATCCAAGAAAATCATGAAGCCCAAAGGCCGATCATTACCCAAGAAAACCTCAAGTTCAAAGACTGATCACCCAAGAAGATCAATAAGCCTAAAGGTCGATCAACACCCAAGAAGATCATTAAGCCCAAAGGTCAATCATCACCCAAGAAGACCTCAAGCCCGAATGCCGGTCATCCAAGAAAAACAACAAACCTAAGGATTAAAGTTTAGTTTTCGAGAGAGAATCAGAGGATCAAGTATTAGAAATTGTACTTAAAACACTAAAATCAATACAAATATAAAGTGCAAATTCAACGAACTAAATTTCTTCAGAAATCACGTTGAACAGGAGCATAAATTTAATAAAAGAAAGGAAAAATAATTACAAAATATATAAAGTTTAGGAATATTTTGAGGTGAAATGATGCGAAAATTAACAAAATTTTGGATGGTAAAAGAAAAAACCTCATGTCAATTCAATTTTGAGGTGAAAATTTAATAAAAGAAGTTTGAATGAGGTTAAAAATAAATATAGGTTATTTTTTATGGTTTTTTCAAATTTAATTTGTTTAAAAATGAATGTTTTGGGTTGAAAATAAAGCTAAAAATTGAGAAAAGTTGGAAATTAGAAAAAGTAGCACATAAACAAGCCCAATCCTTTGTCCAAAATGACTGTGGTGCTTGAAACTATAGAATTAGGTGTAATCAAAACCATAAAATTGAAAAACTTGAACTAACTAACGTAATTAATTAAAAAAATTTGAAATTCTTGAAATACTTTTTAATATTCTTGAAATATTTTTGAAATTTCGTTGAAATTGGGGGAAAAACAAAATTTTGCCCAGTTAAAATTTCGAGGCCATTAAAATCTCCAAATTTCAATGAAAATTTTCCACTGTGAGTACAACCATAGCAACAACTTTGGCCATTCTTCATATTCCGTCAATGAAAAACATAAATTAAAAGTAGTTACACCAAGTATTACCTCACAAGGATTTCAAAAACAAAAATTTGAAAATAAGGAATTCAGTAAAAGAAAATTGTGTTACATATTTTAGATATGCGGTTGACAGTGGGTTCAAAAGTTAAATTTCAATTTAAACTATTTTTTAAAATATGTTCAATAATATTTTATAAACTATACAACTAATTATAGCTGCTGATTAAATATGAACCAATTAATGTATGAAATTGTTTTATATTAAAACTTTTGTATAATTTGCTGAATCCAACAAATCTAAAAACATATAAAACATAAAACGTATTGCCTACCAAATATCTTCTTTTAACTTTTTCTTGCATATTGCTTTCCTCTTAACTTCTCTCTAACGACGAGTACGTTGCCTATCTTTTTGACTTTGGACGCTTCCATTTGTTTGCATAAGTTGCTTTCATTGACGGTCAAATTTATTGAAAAGTTAGTTTCAACACATTTATTAAAAACTTACAATAATAATGAATCATAAAAAGGGTTAAAATATATATTTTAGATTAAGCTATATTTTTAATTGTTCAATTTAATCATACTTTCAACACATTTTAAATTTGATCTTAACCTCAATTTCATCAAAATTGGCTAAAATAGACACAATTTGAATATATTTCCAAAATTTATATTGGACTTAATTTTCTTTATTTTCTTTTAAAAAATCAGCAATAATATGTAAGACCAAAATGAAAAATTTACGCTAAATATATGCTTTAGTCTCTGATGTTTCAATTTAACCTCATATTATTGATGAATGTCAAAATTCACTAATTATTAGACTTACCTAACATAATATATATATGGAAAAATCGTCATTTGGGAGAAAAATAATTATAATTCATCCTCCAAATTTTCTAAGAAATTGGTAAAAATTTCAAATTTTATTCTCTTAGTGGACTCTTAAACCTCTTAGGGTTTAAGGTTTATAGACTAAAGTTAAGATTTATTGAAAATAAATTAACGAAATTTAAGATTTATTAAAATTTAAGTTTTATTCTACAAAAGTAGAACTAAATTTGAAATTTATTATAAAGACAAATACTAAAATTGGACATTTAAAAATACATGAACTAAAATTTATCCAATCTCAAAGTATATAGATTAAAAATGGTATTTTAATCCATAATATCTAATTTATAAAAAGTACCCAAAAAGTGTGTACTTTGTTTAGAAAATACAATTAAGTTTTCAAAGTTTCATTTATACCTTTAATTTTTTTTTAAAAAAAAAAGTTAAAAAAATATCCTTGCAATTAGTTTTTTTTTCCTTTCTTTATTTAGAAACGGTTAATATTTTGCTTCAAAAATTTTAATTAACTTTCAAAAGTTTCATTTAATACCCTTAAATTGTATAACAAAAAGGTTAAAAGGTTTACAACATCAGTATTGGACGAAAACCATTAGTATTCGACTAAAAAAATATTGCTAAAGTTTCAAAAGTTGCATTAATACCCTTAACTTAAAAAAATAATAATAAAAAAATGTCATTACCCCTAGTTTATGGATGTATGAAAATCATTTATCTATACCTCCACCATCGAAAATTTTATTAAAATATTGTAGTTGGAAAAAGTATTTAGGAAAATATGGTTGTTGGGAAAATATTTAGAGATATATGGTAGTTTGGCAGTGGGGACAGTAGGTCGAATGTTGAAGTCTCGACCAAAGAAATGGCAGCCACGGAGAGGAGCGTGGGAGAGAAGGACTAAAGAATAAAGCAAATGGTCAAAAGTTGAAGACTCAACCAAGGAGAGAGAACGAGGAAGAGCGGCAGCGACAGCGACAGCGAGTTCTAGCAAATGAGATCGAGAGGGAAAGCTGCTACAACACTGCTGCTAATTCTGAGGTTTGTACATTTACTCTATTAGAAATAATATACAAACATCCTAATCTAACACCATTAGGATTGGTAAAGTATATGTCATTCCCCATTCCTAATGAACAAGCGATGAATTTGATATTTTCAATTGCAATGCCGCTCCCAAACTTAGTGCAATTATACTTTAATGTGAGTAAGGCATGCTTGGATAAAAACTTGAATGCACAATCGTTTGTGGCTGGTAATCAATATCGAGATTTTAGAACAGAAACGGACGATGAATTTGAGAGTTGGACTTTGATGGTCATAAACATGATATGCCGTCAGATACATTCGCTGATCTTGACATGAATATAATAGATAGCGTTAGAGAACATGACCTAGTTGTAGCCCCTATGGTCGTTGACAATACCCAATTGTATAAAAGTATGATTTGACAAGACAAATAAATGCTACAACATTTGGTAAGTGTTTTGCTATCAAGTGCTGACACCATATAAGGTCGTGGAATCAACACCGAATATTTGGGCAATTTGGTGTAAGAAATAGGAGGATGGTTGCAAATGGCGACTCCGTGCAACGAAGAAAAAATCTTATAATTTGTTTGAGATTACTAAGTATGTTGAGCTAACGTACATGTTTTTACTCAGAGCTTAGCCAAAATCATATGCAATTAGATTCTTCAATGATTGCACTAGAGTTTTGTGAAGCCGTGAGGGAAAAACCGTCCATCAGTTTGGCACAACTACAATTCGACATCAAAACAAAATTTGGATACTATGTTCATTACCATAGGGTGTCGGAGGGTAAATGAAAGACGTTGGCTAAAGTGTTTGGTGATTGGGATGAATCATACAAACTGTTGCCTAAGTGGTCGTATATGGTCAAGCATAAATGGAGGGAGAATAAAGGGCACACCATATGTCATCCTTTTGAAATGGAAACTTAATCAAGATTGTAATTTGATATATTTGTCTGGGTTTGAGTCTTAAATTAATGAAATTGAAAGTTTAAAATTAATACTGGTGCAATATGTTAAGTTTGAAGTTTAAATTAATGAAATAAAAAGTTAAAGATTAAAATTGATACATCCATCATATTTTAGTCAAAATAAATTTTTCCAAAGAAAAAAAAGAAGTTTTGAAATTAGGTTCGTTTTCAAAAATAAGAAAATGAACCAAAATATTACAAATATAACAAAATTTTACTGTGCAATAAACTATAATAGCAGTAATAGACTATTATCTGTATTTATGTGTATCATGGTAGACACGGATAGTAGTCTGTCGCGATTATCGCAAATAAACTGTAATATTTTACTATTATTTGTAAATATTTTTAACTATTTTTTTATTTAAAATAGTGTGATTAAAGTTAAACAAACCATTAGAATTCACTGATAACAAAATTTCTTTTTTATATTTCACTTTTTTTAATAAATAATTAAGGAAAGGCTGAAATTTATAAATCAACTAATGAGTCAGATGAACCGTTGAACACACATTTTTAACGGTATTCATAAATGTAACCATTTCTTTTAATGAAAACATTCTACAAATACAAACCAACCCATGTTTCTATCCATTTAAAAGAAAACAAACAAAAAGTTGCAAACTGAGAGTGACAAGATAAAAAAAAAAAAATAGTGATATTTATTTAGTATAGGTTAAAATATTCTTTTACTTTCTAGACTTTGAAGATTGTTTAATTTTAGTTTTGATATTTTTAATTGTTTAATTTTAGTTGCTGTATTTTTAATATATTTTAATTTTATTACGGTGATTAAAATTGGATCGATAAAAAGGTATAGAGATTAAAATTGAATAAACTTAAAAGTATGAATGAAATAGTATTTTAACCATATATATATAGAGGAAAACTATCTTAAATTACAAAACTGTTGAAAATATTTACAGCAAAATACATAGTTTATCTGTGATAGACCGCGACAGACTACTATCTGTGTCTCAAGATACAGATAGTAATCTATCATAAATAAACAGTAAAATTTTGCTATATTTATAAATATGTTAATTTTTTGTGCTATATTTGAAAAGAGTCCAATATATATATATAAATCGAAGAGGAGACTAAAAGAAAAAAAAAGAGAAAAATCTATAGAGGTGGTTACTTGGACCTTAAATTTCTCTCATCGTCAATCCATTGAAAATAGCACCACCCAATAAACCCCTCCATTGACTTTACTAAATTCTCTCTCTCTGTTTTCAAATTTATTGGAGGAATTAACTGGTAGAGAAGTTCTTCCCGGGGCCTGTTCTGTAGTCAAAACAGTACAATCGAAGGATGTCGGTAAGCCCAGGGAATTGAATTGACAGAGAGGCACTGCCTGATTTGAGGGACCAAGACGTGAAGAAGACGGCTCCAAATCCAACCCAACTGTTTTATCTATTTGGTTAATCAAAATCAAGTGAAGATTGTAACCAATACTTTGTTCCTTTTGCTCAACGCGGTTCATTCTATTCCCCCTGTTTCTTGTTTGGTTTCTTCAATTTATTCTCTAATCAAATGATCGTCGATTGTATTTTCTGATAACCCATTGCTGTAAGCCCATAATTTTGAGTTGGGCGTCCTTTTAGTTGATTTTAGGTTCTGGGTATCGCTTGAATCTCTGTTCTATTTGTTGGGGGCTTTGCTCTTAATTATGAAGATTGCTAGATTTGCTGTAGTGTGCTTCTTGCTGCTGATTCCCTTTTTACCAAGTGGGGATTGCAATTTGGTGTTTAAGGTTCAGCACAAGTTCAAGGGCCGCGAGAGGTCCTTGGAAGCATTCAAAGCCCACGATATTCATCGTCGCGGTAGATTTCTTTCTGCTATTGATCTCGAGTTGGGTGGCAACGGACACCCTTCTGAATCTGGGTTAGTCTTGATTTCTGTTGTGATTGTTTAGTACACTCAAAATTCTGTAGTTTTTATGCGGTACTCTTGCTTTCTAATTGCTTGTTTAGTGGATAATTTACTTCATATCTCAGTTAATCTTTTTCTAAAAAAAGACTTGTGTTATTGGATCCTTTTCTACCTCTTTTTAAGTAAATACAATACGGAATCTTCATCTTTTCCTTTTTGTTTTGACTTTGTGAAATCACTGGTAAAGTTTTTGATTGCTCATAGACTTGGGTTGTTGTTCCTCCTTGCCTTTTCGTCCTTTCTTGTTATGCTTGCCTCAAAGTTCTCTATATTATATCCATTGTTGGATGGTGGAAACTGGAAATACTTATATGCTTCCTTTTCTCTATCTGTTGGATTAGGCTGTACTTTGCGAAAATTGGGCTTGGGACACCAGTACAAGACTATTATGTACAGGTGGATACAGGAAGTGATATCTTATGGGTGAATTGTGCAGGCTGTACAAACTGTCCCAAGAAAAGTGATCTTGGTGTACGTCTCTTGAACTTTAAATTCTTGTTGAATTCTTCATCATATTCAGAAGTACATCAAACATTTGTAACTTGCCATCTTATTGGATGGATCAAAGTTTGACAACCAATACTCTAATTATTTATTGAAAACCCTTTCATTGTATGATTATTGGGTTGCAGATAGAACTGTCACTATACAATCCATCGAGCTCCATTACTGCAAATCGGGTAACTTGCAATCAAGATTTTTGCACTTCCACATATGACGGTCCAATTCCAGGTTGCACGCCCGAACTACTCTGTGAATATAGAGTTGCATATGGAGATGGAAGCTCAACTGCTGGATATTTTGTGAAGGATCATGTTGTACTTGATCGAGTGACGGGAAATTTTCAAACTGCATCTACAAATGGGAGTATAGTATTTGGGTAAGCCTCACATTTTCTGTATTATCTTTTATTTTTGCACTGTTTGAGCAATTGAACTCTTGGGATGTTCTGTTGCTAAATCTAAAAATGGTAATAGTTTGAAGAATATGATGGCCTTGAGGGATATGATGATATTGACTGTCACAAAAAGAAAATATATCCTTTTATATGTTTTGGGTTGGTTGTTATTTATATAAGATACCTTGAACAAGTAAATTCAAGTCATTTTGGGCATTTACTGTCTCAGATGCTTTTAGTCGTTGGAGCTTTAATGTTTGTAAAGTTTAGATTTTTGAAGTATGAACTATATAGAAAGGGTCAAGTTCTTTGGTATAAAATTATGAAATTGTATTTCATGGCATCTTGAAATTTTATACATCTACAATGAATTAGTAAAGATATGCTTTTAGGTGAATATTGAAAACCTAATCGGTTCTCTGTTTGATGTTTGAAGTAGTATATAGTATACATTGTAAATTTAATGATTAATAGCTACCTACCAAGAAAGGATTGTTATTATTTCCCATGTTCAATTGGCTACCCTTGGCATGGCCATGTTTTTAGCCGACATGGCTGTTAGTAAATCCCAGC
The DNA here is from genome assembly GCA_031780015.1 of Citrullus colocynthis. Lineage (NCBI taxonomy): Eukaryota > Viridiplantae > Streptophyta > Magnoliopsida > Cucurbitales > Cucurbitaceae > Citrullus > Citrullus colocynthis. The sequence continues at coordinate 103,653 of QLSR01000126.1, read as the reverse complement.
ATCCCATCTTATCTATTTGTGATGTTATATTTAAATGCCATAAATACACTACATTACTTCTTGTAAGCTCGCATCGTCTAAATTATTTTATGTTTCTTTTGGCACCTATTCAATGACTTTGTGAAACGCATCAATCATTTCTGGTTTTCTGGTTTTTTATTTCGTCATGCTTATTTTGTTTTCCTTTATGGATGGATGGATAGTTGTGGTGCTCAACAATCTGGCCAACTAGGTGCAACATCTGCTGCACTTGATGGGATACTTGGTTTTGGACAAGCAAATTCATCCATGATTTCACAGCTGGCTTCATCAGGAAAAGTTAAAAGGATTTTTGCACATTGCTTGGACAATATTAATGGAGGTGGAATTTTTGCCATTGGGGAGGTGGTGCAGCCAAAAGTCCACACCACTCCATTAGTGCCGCAACAGTATGTTACAATTCCTTGCCATTAGTATTTTTTGCTTCTTGAATTGTAATTGTTGGTTTACTTCAACCAGTACAAATGCTGACTGAGATTAGCATATTTTGGACAACTCTTATTTTTTATTTATTTTTTTCATATCTATGTGAAAAATTCAAAAGGGAGAGGGACTATTGAGGGAGATTGGAAGAGGATCAATGAAATATTCCATATAAAATGAAGAAAAGTGAACTTCCGAGCCATGAGGTTGCACCGATTTATTGAAAAATCCTCAGGCACCCATTTAGCTTAAGTTCTCAATTTACTACACTTGCAGCTATTTTCAATTGACCATTCGTTTGTGGAAGATAAGCTGAATTTTGTTCTATTGTTGTCCTCTGCCAAAAGAAATTCATGAAAGCCCTATCCTTCTCATGGAGAATTCCATGGAGACAAATGATCTAGCAAGGAATAGAACAATAGATGAAATTGTAGAAGGATCCTACAAAGTAGTTAATTGAGTGAATTCTGTTAAGCAGTCTATCACCTCCAAGATCTCCTTCCCCTCAGATTTGGAAGGTCATCCCACAAAATCCGTTGCTAAATCAACCTACGGAGGTTAGGAATTGGCAAGGGTGGTAGAAGTCTTGTTAGAGACTCTGCTAAATGTTTCTGTCATTGTCAAATGTCACAACTGGCGTCTTGGCTACATACCCTCACATTTCTTCATCCCTTCCCTACATTAAACTCACTAGTCATGTTGAATGCATACTTGTATAAAATAAGATTTTAAATAAAATTCACATTCCATACTTGAATGCATCTGTCTCTACCATGTACTCCTTGTTAAAAACAGGAATGGTGAAAGATTTTACCGTAATTATTGTATTGAAAAGATATAGGTAGTCCTAACTCCAAACTTTATAGGACATTTGACTAGTAGGTATACAAGTAAGTGATAAAAAAAATATGAACAGCTTAAAATAAGAAAATATGCAAATATATAGTGGGATGCGTGAAATAAGTGCTCCAAAGGTAAAAAAGAGGGGCTGGAAAAAGATGAAAAGAAAAGAGTCTGATATCTTCAACGATCCATCTGAATCTAAGTAATATATAATTGATCCAAACCTGCATCCCAATTTTTCAAAATTTTGTCCTTGACAGGGTTTTGTTGAGTCTCTGACAATGTCGAACTGTTCTATAACTTAGGAATCATGTAAACTAGAGCAATGATTTTCCGTCGTCTTCTTCTTTTTCTTTTTCTTCTTCTTCACAATTACCTCACAAAAATGCCCCTAGTATGCTCAATAGTGATGTTGTTGGTTATCAAACATGGGGAAGGATTTTGGATGCTCATAGGAAAAGAAAGTAGTTGCAAGCAAACAACCCCTGGTACCTGGGTACTTTGTTGCTTAATTTACCCTTTTCAATTATAAGACAGATTAGTATTTTGATGTTGGTTTTTATATTTATGAATTTTTCTTCTTTTGAAGTATTTAGCTTTCTTTTCTTAAGTAGTAGCCTGGGACTTAGTTATTTCATCAATGCACTTTAGGGCACATTACAATGTGTTTATGAAGGCAATTGAGGTTGGCAATGAAGTGCTGAATCTCCCGACGGATGTTTTTGACACTGATTTAAGGAAAGGAACCATTATAGACAGTGGCACAACGTTGGCTTATTTTCCAGATGTGGTTTATGAACCATTAATATCGAAGGTACACTATAAAATTTTTTGTTATTGTTTGTGTATATTGTTTCCCATCAAAAAGAACATTTTAAAGGTTTGTGTTTCTGAAACTAAAAGGAATTTCCTATGCCAGATTTTTGCGATGCAGGGTGGACTGAAGTTACATACTGTTGAAGAACAATTTACCTGCTTTGAATATGATGGAAAGTAAGCTGTCTACCTAGCTGCCTTAGTTCTGTTGGTCTTTGTTAAACATATAAAATAGAGATTTTATTATTCTAACTTGCTGTTTGTTTAGGGAACCTCCTTTCATATGATTGTTAAATTTGTTTCTAGTTTTAGATTCCTTTTGGTGTTTTTTTCCTTTTTAATTTGATCAGGTTTTTTTTTGATCAAGCAAAGATTTATTAGCTTTGTCTCTGGGTAGATAATTTCCATGTCAATAATAGGTGGAAAAAGAGTTATCTTGAATTATGATGCAAACTTTTCATTCTATTAAAAAAGATATATAAAATGGGTTTTTTCTTGCACTTAAAGAACCATGTTATTCTTTATGTGTTTAAATTGGAGAGCTATGAATTTTAATTCTCAAACAAGCATCCTGAGTTACTCCAGAGGATCATTTCTAATGGCAAGGGCTTGGAATGTTAGGATACCCTCTAGGATCTTGAGTTCAAGCCTAGGCTGAAAACTTAACTTGAAACTTTGTTATCCATGAGAGTTGGCCTTGGTATAGGATATTCCATAGTTTCCTTTACTTAATGAAAACATCCTTGCTCGTATCGAAACTGGAATATTCTTATTCATACTGGAATATTCTTATTAATGTCAGTGTAATGTTCACTATCTGAACTTTTGTTCCTTTTTCTTTTTTCTTTTCTGAAAGTTTCTTATTTGGCTTTTATATTCTTCATGCAGTGTTGACGATGGATTTCCTACAGTTACATTTCATTTTGAAGATTCCCTGTCTTTGACAGTATATCCTCATGAGTATCTGTTTGATATTGATGTGAGCAAAACGAACTTTGAAGTCGGATTAGAATTCCCTTTTTCTTGTTTTAGTGTTAGTCACCTCAATAATGAAAAAATTTTATAATTTGAAAGTGACATTGGGTTCTTAATACAAATGATAGGAATATTAGCAACTTCTTTATTGATATTATTTGAGGAAGGTTAAGTTTGAAAATGCGTACATGGAAGTGGTGATTTTGATACTGGTATAGCATAAAAAGGGTATTTACGAAAACTTCCCGGGGATAATTTTTGAGAACGTGTCTAAGTTTATTTCTTGTTGATGGGTTGCTTCTAAGAGCATTTAACTAAATGAATTCCTCGTCACAAGTGGTGGATACATCAATTTTTTCAACAAGAATGCATATTGAACAGATTGTGTTGGTAAACTATGTCTATTATGGGTCCTTAGAATTTTCACTTGCGGTAATTATCAATTACTTGTTCACTTTTTGGATTTTCACTAGTATTTTAAATTTTGATCACTTACTGCGTCCATTTTTATTAAACTTTCTCTTCACATTTGCAGAGTAATAAATGGTGTGTCGGTTGGCAGAACAGTGGTGCCCAATCTAGGGATGGAAAGGATATGATTCTGTTGGGAGGTCAGTTAAAAGTCGATGAACCATTCTATTATATTGCATATCTTCTGATTATGAATTTCTGCTGCTGCAGTTTTCTCTGTTCATTATGGAACTTCGTTATACTCAAGTCTTGAAACTTGACTCATGAATGCCAGTTTATTGGAATATCATATTTTACTAGTACACTGGCATTATTCAACTGAAACGTCCTGTCATCTACAACCATATTTATTCTCTCTAATCTCCCAGATATAAAACTAAATGTTCTTTCTCGGGATGTGCACATTATCATTAACCAATTTTTCCATTTGTTTCTGATTTTAGATTTGGTGCTTCAAAATAGACTTGTGCTATACGACTTGGAAAATCAGACCATTGGTTGGACGGAGTATAATTGTGAGTTATTTAGCATTACAAAAGTTTCCTATACACTTGACTCTTATTTTCCATGTTTGATATCATCCTGTTGGACAAATTTACATGCCTGTGATTCTTATAGCAGCTCTCTGATTGTTGGTTGAAGATTTTTAGACTTGTTCTACCTAGTCTAACTGGTCAGGAAGCTATAGTTTCTTTTTTGGTTTTTCCATGGAACCCTTTTTTTTTGAAGAATTTATTTATTTATTAATATTGATAAAGAGTCACTAACATTCCACTCCAAAATTTTGGGATTCACAAAACAGCACCAAACTGTCCAAAGAGGGATCTAAGAAAGGACCCTAATCCAAATTTGATAATAAGAGTAAGAAAAGCTAGAATAATCCTATTGACCAAGATAAGGCAGTGTGCTGTACAATTTTTCAAAAGCACAAAAGTTCCCATTACAATTGTATTTCAATATTGAACTTTTTGTCTGTAGACTTCCAAAAAGTTTCTCATTACCTCTTTTGTTAGTATTTAATAGTTCATTATGCTAAAGTGAGCTTAGCTCCTTGGTAATAACATTGCTTTCTATCTAGAGGTTGGAGGTTCGATCTCCATCCCCACGGTTATACTTAAAAAAAATGTCTATGAAAATAGCGGTGGCATGTTGGTTGGACTAATAGTTAAATGATTTGGTACAATGTGACATAAATGATAGGCAAACTATAGATAAAATAAGGCCAGGTAGGAACCATCATGGGTTGGCCTAGTGGTAGTGGAAACATAAAAAAAAAAAGGCCAAAGGGACAAGGGGTTATGGGTTCAATTCATGGTGGCCACCGACCTAGGATTTAATATCCTACGGGTTTCCTTGACACTCAAATATTGTAAGGTTAGGTGGGTTGTCTCCTGAGATTAGTCGAGGTGTGCGTAAGGTAGCACGGACCCTCACGGATATTAAAAAAAAAAAAAAAAAGAATAAATAAAATAAGGCCAGGTAGGAACCATCATGGGTTGGCCTAGTGGTAGTGGAAACATAAAAAAAAAAAGGCCAAAGGGACAAGGGGTTAGGGGTTCAATTCATGGTGGCCACCGACCTAGGATTTAATATCCTACGGGTTTTCTTGACACTCAAATATTGTAACGTTAGGTGGGTTGTCTCCTGAGATTAGTCGAGGTGTGCGTAAGGTAGCACGGACCCTCACGGATATTAAAAAAAAAAAAAAAAAGAATAAATAAAATAAGGCTAGGTAGGACTAAGGAAAAAACAGTTGGATTACTTGCTGGTTGCTTTTATATTGAATCTCTTTGCCCAGCCCCACAAGCCTTTTGGTGTATTTGGTTGGTTTTTCTCTGGCTCTCAATCTGTTTCAATGGGAAATTGCAGGCTCTTCAAGCATTAAGGTGAGGGATGAACACAGTGGAGCAATATATACAGTTGGGCCTCATGATCTTTCTTCAGCTTCTTCTCTAAGAGTTGAAAGAATATCAATGCTGTTGTTAATACTACTGCTTACCATACTTCATTCTTTTAGAAACTAAAATAAATTGTTTTCAAAGTGAGATCAATTATACCATGTTGTAAAATAATTATTTCATGTAAATATGCTCTGCCCATATGATTCTTTTACATTATTCAATTGGTTCTTTAAAGATCCATTGGCAGTGCTGAATGATTCTTTGGGCTTTCTGAAATACTTGTATTGGTAACTCATTTGTTTTTGGTTTAAGATCAATTTTCATATTCTTAAGCTGCTCATAGGCCACAAATTAAAGCAATTGGAAACTCTATTGTCATGTTTAACTGTGTATTATTCTCTAAGGGACTGTTGTTTTGTTCATATACTGTTTTTTGAAGTCGGAGTATCGGTTAGTTTAGTGCATGTCTAGGTATGACTTTGACATTGATTTAATGATTCACATTTAGGAGTCAATCAAAATTAATTTAATATTTTATTTTAATTTATAAATGTAATTATCATATTATTAAAATTGATTTTGAATGATTAAAAATATGTTTTCAGTAGTTTTGAAAATGACAAAAGTGATTTTAACCATTCCAAGATCACTCCTAAACATGCTTGTAATCAAACTCATGTTTAGTCTTAATGGTGGATCTAGAATCTCATGTGGGGTACAAATGTATATAACGTTAGAAGTTTCGTCTATGAGCTTCTAGATTTGGGTTTACATATAGTTTTTAAACTTTAAAAAATGTTTAATAAGTCTATCAATTTTGCATCCATAGGTCTCTTACATATTTGAAAATATTAAAAATTAAATGTTACATTAGACATTGTATTTAACTTTGTGTTTAAAAGATATATTTTATAAAGTAATGTATATATTAACTATAAAATTTAAATTTAAGGTTGAATTAGATGCAAAACTAGTTTTTTGTCTAACAAAATATTTAAATTTCAAACCTTTATAATATTTTTTTAGATGTATTAGATACAAAATATTAAAGTTTATAGATCTATTAGAAATTTTTAGGGACTAGGGTCAAAATTGAACGTTTAAGGATTTATTATTAACCATTTTCAAAACTTTAGGATTAAACTTGTAATTTAGCCTTCCATATAAATGTTATTTTAAATGCATTTATATATGACTAGTAATGATTCAAGTACAATGCACATGTTTACGAATTTTATAATTTATTTATTTTATTTTTTATGTTTTTAAGGTTTAGTGTGAATGTTAAAAATTCATTTAAATTTATTTAATTGTAACCATGTTGATGAAGTATATTGAAATAACTTCAACTACTCTATACTTTATAAATATGTATGATATAATGAAATCTTTTTCTAAAAAAAAAAAAAAATTGTATAATCAGTAATAGATGCGGAGATTCAAAATGTAACATCAACTACACTTGAATAGTGGTGTTATATTGACATTAAATATACTTATTCGACTTCAAAGTTAATTTTCACATATAATAAATCTATTTTGTAAAGTGAGAGTATGAAAAACAACCTTTATTATGCTAAAATCTCTTAGTGAACACCTAAACTCGATAAGCTACCGTTTATATAGATTGCATCCGTACATGAATGAATACATTCATTCGATGTGTAACCATCTACACAAAAACAATCAAATAGACATTTAAACTTGAAAAGTCGTGTTCCAAACATTGAAAGGTTATAAACAAGCATCTGACCTCGAATAGTCACATTTTTATGGATGAATCACAATTATTCAAGAATGGATACACTAATTCAATGTGTAACCACTTGATCCCAATGAGTTGTGTCCTGTCGACATGAGGTTGCATCTCTATTTTTCTAACATCGCTCAACAGACACCAAATGAAAAGTCATGTCCTAAAGATGAAAGGACAAAGTAGTCATTTACTAAAACTATAGGGGCAAAAGGAGAATTTAAAAATTTTCCTACTTTCCCCCATTTTATTTTAATAAACTATAGATAATTAGATTAAGTATTACTTAAACCCCAAACATCATCGCCCAACCTGCTGGTTATATGTGCCCCACCCACCGCTGAAGCAATGCCGATTTTAAGGTTTTCTGTGAAACATAATTATATATATTTAAAAGACAAACTACAATTTTTTTTATATTTAACAAAAGAAAATCAATAAAAATGCATGTAAAATGTCACTGTTTGAGGAAAATTGATAAAGACAACTACCTTAATTGCATTTGAGAGCTCTCCTTAGTTTAGGTTGACCTCCACAACGATAGCAAGAATATCCATTATCAACAAATTGAAAACAACCCCAAGAAAGCTAAAACAGATTTGACTTGGAAAGATTTGATCCAAGATCAAGAAGAAACAAGCACTCGTTTCTAATTTCAAGATTTCGAACTCTCCACAATCTAATTGATCGAACTATATTGAAAATTCTAAAACATGCATTCTAAAACAAGAATACAAATAAAACATAAATTAGCTTAAGAGATTTAACTCTATGAAAAATCATTCAAATTTCAAATGACAAAAGTGCATAAGTATTTATAGTAATTGAAAAAACACTTTGAAAAGACGTAGCCTTTCACATGTATTGTCTAAATTAATATAACACCCCTTCAACTACTTTTATAAATATAAATACATGAAATTAAACTAGATACACATGACATTAAATATGTCAATGAATCTAGATTTTTAGATTCATTATGACTCTTAAGTGTCCAAATGACTCTTGGAGCTTCAAAGGTTGCAACTCTTTACTATGAGCTGGAAACTTAGCTTGGAAGTAAACATTTAATCCCTCTTGAAGTCTTTTAGCTCTAGCTCCTATCATTAATCCTTGTGGCATAATGGTTGCTTCAACAATTGGGTTGACTTGGAAAGTTATTCCATTGATTTTTAGAATAAGTTGTTGATATGTCTGTGTAATCCCGGATAAGTTTAAAAAATGAGTATTTTAATAATTTTTTATTGATTAATATTGATTTATCTAACTATATTGAGAGTCTTTTATATACATATCATTGGATAGTGGTTATCATCAACTTACGGACTAATACAGTGTATTCAATTGATTCTATGAGACATGGTGTTCATGAGGATGTCAAAACTATTGTCAATACGTAAGTTGTCACACCCCTTTCCCGAATTACCCTCCTGTAGCCGAGATGGAGCGTGAGGACAGCAGTCATCGACCCTATTTATCGACTTCCACTGTCGGACTTCCCTTATGCCCGCTTATAACACACTTCCTAGGACGGCGATACCATTAACTCTTGACAAACCTCGACTTCGATCGGCAACGGGAACTGTCATGCTACCTGAAAAATGGAAAAAAAATAAGAAAGGGTGAGCTAGAAGCCCAGTGAGTGACAAATTTTGTAAAACTATCTTTAGTTCAAAAGCAGGCAAGTTATCATCATTATATCACAAAATACTTAATTCAAATAATAATTTCTGTAAAATCATACTTTTCAACTTTTCAGTCAAATAACATAAACACATTTCAGAGTAGTTGTACATGAAATCAGTTTGTTTTTAACATTTTCCCTTAGTTGATGCGGAGCAAGACTTAATGCTCTCAACGTCGAAAACATCCTTAGTTGGGGTGGAGCAAAACTCAACACACCCAACGTTGAAATCGTTCCTGGCTTGATGCGGAGCAGAACTCGACGCACCAGCAATATCGACCTCTATGTGCACATAGGAATATGGCGGGTTGCCTAAGTACCTTCTCTATGTACCTCAGTACTGGGTCTCGGGGAAACTCACATGCCTTCTCATGTCCCTCAGCATTGAGCCTTCTCTAAAACATTTTGAAAATCAACATTTCACATAATTAGTTCATATGAAACCTTTCATGAAAAATAAGATATTTCTCGCTAAACCACATCTCACAACATGCTTTTCAACAACTTATAGAAAACAGATAAGACATGCCTTGTAAACTATATATTCAAGCATCATGCTTTTTAAATAACACTTTTCATCAAATCATAGCTCATAATAAAATCAGAATGACATTTCCAATAAAACATTTTCAAAGAAAGAAAGGTGTCACTCACAAAACTCTTTAAGGATAGTTTCTCCTCTATCCCGCTATTTCCTCTTTTCTGAGCTTCTTGGACGCAACGTTCTAACCCTGGAACACAAGGCCTTATATTCCTCTAGCAGCTCGGTTGGTCGCAACCCTGCCCTTGGACTCAAGGTTGATAGCCAATGCGAGGTGCATCCCAACTCTTCCTTACTTCTCTTTTTGGATGCGTCGACCGCACAAGGTCTAACTTGAACGCATCGTTTACCTTAAAACTTAAACGCAAGGCTGGCCCTTTTAGACGCAAGACAACTTCTTTAACACAAGATATAGTTAAGTTGTCAAGAATATCTTCTCTTGACCGTAGACTTCTATTACGGACACCAGGATTCCTCCTTTCTCTCAAGAATTCTTACTTCAGCATCATCAGTCACTCCTTTTCTCTTAAGGTCCTCTTTATAGCTTTGGAGTAGAGGACTGGTCATATACTACTTTTCATCCCTTTTTGCCATTTCCATGCCACATGTCAGGCTGCATGCTTAACCAATCATGCATTTATCCAAGCGTCACCTTGCATGAAATACTTAACATACTTCTAACACTTCCCGCTTATAAGGTGTCAAGTTTTTATGAAGCCACCTAGCCTTTATAAGCTTATCTTATACGTCTAACATATTCCAATATACAAACTATTCATTTAATCATACTGCCCTTGTGCGTTCACTGAATTTCATTTAAGGTTTTAGCTTCATTACTTATTTTCTTTACCTTCCGTCATAATATCTTTGAAACCATTTCTTCACCGTATATTACTAGGTGTCAATGTCCCAAACACATACTACTATGCGTTTGTACCTTACCTCATCGTACCATGCGTCCAACTTCCTACCCTCTAAACTCTTGAATTTCAACCTATGCATTTACCCGAAATCAAAGTTATATTTCCATTTACCATGGAATTGAGCTCCTCAACGCATAACCTTAACGACCCTTGGTTATCTTAAACATTAAATGTCCTTGTCTTTGAGCACGGACTTCTTAATCAACACCAAAGTCCTTACTAACTCATAATAAACCTTCAATGCATGCTGCTCACGTCTTAAGGTTCCTCGGCTTCTCTTTTCTTTCTAGCTTAACACCCTCCAAAGCTAATCCTATAACTTGTTAATTCCAAAACTAATTGTGAGCCATGCGTTCCCTCTTTTCCCAAATTCTTGTTTCCCTTTTCAAAATTCAGTATCAAATTCCCTCCAAATTAAGGTACCACACTTTAGCGCTTTACCTTCTATGCATTAACCATACTATGCTAAAAAATACATCCAAATGCTTGACTAATTCCCAAACTATGGCTTCCATCCTTCATTCTCACTCTTAATGGAATATCCATTTCTTTCCTAATATTATGCGTTCAACTAGTCTTACTTCTTTTCCTTACTAGCCATCTTAAGGATTCTGAGTTTGGGTCTTACATAAGTAACTAAAAACTATTTCACATCATGTATATTCATTATGTTAACAATCCAATATCTTTGTGTGTTTATTTTGTTTAGGAGCATAAGAATGTTTTATGCTCAAACAAGTATATGAGCTCGACCTGTTACTTGGGTTGTCACAACCCCTCCCAGATTACCTACTTAACCTGAAAGGAGACGTGAGGACAGCACACATCACCCCTCTTGTGTCGTATACCATCTATTTTTACAAGGTGATCCTGTGAGTTCATAACATGCATATTGCTCCTTTTTGCATACAAAACCATAACATATAGAAAGTTATATATATCGATAATTCAAACTTTCAATTCATCTACAAGGTACTTATACAGAACCATATTTCAACTCCCAGCAAATGTACAACTAGGTCTACATGCCACCTATATAAGGTTATACATACATACAACTCTTCAGACATGACAAATTTCTGGAAACTCGAAGCTTAAGCAGGGCGAGTTGGAGTAGGCAAAGCACCAGGAACGTCCTTGCTACCTGGAGGGAAAAGAAAACTTGAAAACATGAGCTAACAGCCTAGTGAGTGACTAATTTTAACAAACTAATTTTAGTTCGAAAATTATCAAGATTTAAACTAATTCCGACAGCATGAGTAAAACATAGAATCATTTCATATTCATTGATTAAATAATGTTTAAATGCCCTTATCAATTCATACATGGTTTTTCAGCAATTCATAAAGAAATTAGTATGGTTACAATATTTCTCCTTAGTTGAGGTGGAGCAAAACTCAACACCCCAACGTCGAAAACAAATAAGGCTCGATGCGGAGCAGAACTCAACGCACCAGCATATAACCTCTATGTGCACATAGAAACATGGCGGGTTGCCCAAGTACCTTCTCCATGTCCTTCAGTATTGGGTCTCGGGGAAACTCATGTGCCTTCTCATGTCCTTCAGCACTGAGTCTCCTCTAAAACATTTTCCTTTAAGGAAAGCAATACTTTATACAAATAGTTTATATGCAAATCTTCCATGGGAAAACAGGGCAATTCTTAAATCAATAACATTTCATAAACATACTTTTCAATACCCTTTAACAAGACATAAACTATGCTTTGTAAATTGATTGATCACAAAATCATAAATAAATTAGAAAACCAAACTAACATGTACAACGAAATCGTTGAAACAAGAAAAGTGTCACTCACAGCTCTTTCTAGGCCTTGAGTGGATTATACGCCTTCCCTATCTCCTCTTGGCCTGAAATAAACATTTTTCTTTACATTATGCTTCTTTTTACTCGATTGTTTAGTTTGCATAATTAAACTCAAATCATGATTCATCATCGAGCCTCCCCTTTTCCCAAAGTAAGCCTAATAAGCAAGATTACCAACGAAAATCCCATATTCTCAATGAGATTACTAGTGAAACTACCCAACAGGACAACGATACTAGCGACACTAGGATAAGCGAGACTAGCGTAATTTACCTGAGGAGCGATACCTAGCGAGACCCATCGAGTTTTGTGAGACGGAAAGCTCCCTTGCGTTTCAGCGACACCCGTCTCGCTATCTCTATTTTATTTACTTAGCGATACCCGACTGCGATCTCCTTCTTTTCCCTTTTGTTCTTACTCCTATCTGTTAAGAGTCATACTTCCAGCCCAAACTAAGATTTCTTTCTTCTACAAACTTGTAAAGAATTGAATTTCTCAAATTACCTCAAAATTTCAAGGCTTGACTCCCTTTTGTTCTCCAGCTATTCCAAAATTATTTCGCGTTGCTCCAGATTGCACAGCAATTCTGAAACCGTTGCTTTTACCTAAGATTTCACATATTTAACCTAAATTTTAGGTTTACCATCCTTCGCAAGAATTGTTAAGAATTATGTTAACTTACTGATCTTAAAATTTCAGCCTTAGACTCGATCTCCTCGATTCGTTCTACTCCAAACATCAGACACTGTCCAGTTTGTGCGTCCACAAACAACGTTCTCTTCCAGCTTAGATTTCAACACCAAAACCAGTAGGCTTCTATCTAAAATCCACAAGAACACCTTCTTCTACCTTCCCTTGTAATTCGTCTGAAAAATGGAACTGACTTAAGCTCTCGAAAATGTCTAAAAGTGATTAAATATTTAATTCACTTACCTATATATATACTGCCGACTTAACCCTCTTAGGCAGACTGGCGTGCAGGGTTCCCTTTCTTAATTCAACGTAAGGCACTCAAATGCAGCCTACCACCAACACCCTCAGCAGATAACCACCCTCAACGCATGGTGCCCTCAACGCCTCCTACCTTCAATGCTTACAACTCAATCAATTATACCCGTCTTCAACGCATGGGGACCTTAACGCATGGCAACCTTACCAACACATGGTAGGTCAAAAACATTTCTTTCCCCGCCAATGATCAACTTCTCTTCCAACGCAAGTGACTGCTTCAGCTCATAACTCTTTGTGATTCCACCTTCAACGCATGGCCACTCAAAAGAAAAATGTTCTCTTCTCTGCTTTCATCGACGCATAGTCTTGGCCAATGCTTAGCTCTTCCACTCTCGGCTACTTTTCCTCTAGCAACGCATAGCCACCATTTCACTTGCTTTCTCCTAACACTTAGTATTATAAGCCAATGCTTACATGGGTCCCCGTTGGTAAGCATTTCAATTTCGATGATATTATACTTTTGATTAAAATATTTGGTTTCTTCTAACATGGATTGAAATATATGTGTACATATATAGTGTGCTAAACAACTGGGTAGTACGGAGCGTGGGTACTATACTATAAAGTTCATACATAACATAGTAACTCGTAGGAGCACAATAATTATAGACATGGTATGCGTTTGCTTAAACCATCTTCTTTAAATATAGTTTTTACACTTAATATAATTGTTTTTAATCAATATAATTTGGTTTATTTACTTGCAGTTGGCTATTGTAACTTTATAGGATGTTATATTTGAGTATTGTGACTTCATAGTTTATTGTTAGTTAAGGACAAACTTTCAGTTTTGATAGGTTTAAGGACAAGCGATATGATATCAAGTTTGGTAGGATTATGCTTTATATGTTTCGGTTTCAAGATACTTTTTTTTTTTTTTTTTTTGTCGAAAAGGTGTTTTACTAGTTGATTAATGAAAATTACTTGATTCGTTATGTTGTGCTATGATGTTTCAATGAGATGGTCAATGCTATCAATTTAGATATTGTGATTGAAAATTTGGAGTTATGTCGTTGTTAAAGTTGTGTAGTCACGTAGTTGATGGTGTTAGTAGAAATGATCCGGTGTAATTATCTGATTCTGATGAAGTATGTGTGATTGAAAAATTGGAGTTGTGCGCCTATATGAAAAGAGTTCCACTAGTTATAATTAATGTTTACAACTTCTTATTACAATCTAATCTCAACCAAGAAGTATAACATATAACAACTAGCGAGTGATTTAGGCTCCCCTTAAATGTTGTGCTCCTTAGAAAAGAGTTAGTAGATTAGGCTCCCTCTAAATCTAATGTTACGCCGCAACTACTCTTCTCTCTTTTCATTCAAAAGTTGAATCATCATTCAACTAAGAAGTAATGCACCATACTAATTGTGATGTTTGGCGAACCAAAAGTTGTCGAAGCTTTCAGTTAGGCCAAATAATTGTTTCATTCCCTACTTTAATTTAGTAGTATTAGCGTAGCAACGGGTCAATCCACAGAGAGCCGATAAATTTTCTTCTCCTAAAGGATTTGTTGTTGAGTAACCAGGGGGGATGTTTAATCGGTTGTTTAACTTTAATAACAAAGCAATAACAAGGAAGAAAAGAAATAGCAAGGAATCAAATTGGGTTTAAATTCAAGTTGACAAAACCTAGCTTGGGGTGAAAGTGGATCACTCTCAGTTTGTTACTCAATTATTGATTAATTACAATAGTGCTGTGCAATTTTTCTTGGGTTAAACTTAGCCATTCACTTCTAGAAAGGCTAGAAGGAAGTCCTATTGATCGAATAGATTAATATGCTTAGATGGAAGACATCTTAACATGCAAACCTATTAGCATTAAGTTTAAAGGCAATTGCTAAGACGAACAAAATAATAGGAAAAGCCTAATTAAGTGTTTGGTGCGAATCTCTCCTAAGTTGGTTAGATGAATGCAATCGGATTGGAATAATCAAATCAATTTACAACCCTAACTCAACCTTTGCTACTTGGAGATCTATAAACCTAACAATTACGTATTAAGCATAGATCTTTAACTACCAATTAAAATGCTTGACTAATTTGTTAGATAATCTCAAACGAATTCAATTGAAACATCAAACAAGGTGACAATTCATTAACAAGAAAATTGTAATACAAAAATTGTTCACAACCTCATGAGATACAAACTAAGAATTGAACCCCAAACCCAAGCTAGATGATAGTACCTTAGCCTTGATACATGCTTGTGCTCACCCAATAATTGTTCAAAGAAATTCTTCTGAAGATGAAAAGAAGGAGAAATGCAGGGAAAAACTCCAAAAAAAAACTTGGAACTTGTGCACCATGTCAGGAACATGAGACCCGTGAAACAACTTGTAACTAAGATTCAGAATAGTAGGACTGGAACTCGGAGTGTCATTAGGGCTAAGGATAGTAGGCCACTGAGTAAGCAGAATGCCACGAAACAAACAAGGAAACCCGATAGGGAGCTTAATTGCAAATGAGTTCACATGTCGTAAGAGTTGATTAAAAACAAACCACCATAGTCAAATGTAAAACGAGTACCAATTTGGTAAAGAAGACTAACCAGGGTAGGAGAAAGGCCAAAGTCTAGGGGCACCAATTAGCAATCTCAATTTTTTTAAGTATGGCATACTTCACATTCAGAGTGGTTGGCCAGATGAAGGCCAAGCCGGTTTAGTATCACCAGTCAGTGGAAGGGTGAGCTTCACCAAGTGAAGGAGAATCTGAATGCCCCCAAAAGGAGCTAATAACAGTAGAGGAGATATTGAAGCAAATGCTTCTAATATGGACTTTATGGTAGTCGAGACTATTGGGTTCGTTAAAACGGGCGGGAAGATTCACAATTAGCTCCCTCATGAGTTGAAGATAAAATGGACCCACATCCACCACCGTCTTCAGCAACCCAACATGATGGATCAACTCCATAATTTACAAGCACGCTGTGGTCTGATTAGAAAGGACTTTTTCATCGGCAATTCAACGTTGGAGCACGTATTTCCATCATTGAACATTCTCTTCATTGTGAAAAGAGGCCATCAATAGGGATGGAAGGGACATTAGGAGGAATCTTGTGCCACCTACCCCGAGACTGAGGCCTTTAGTAGCAAGAGCAATACCATCTTCAAAACTAGACAGAGAGGCCTAATAAGAGACGGAGTCAGTTGTCTTTCTAGGAGCAGTGGGATGGCTGGACCGAGTCCGAGTAGCAAGCCTAGTTGTTTTTGTCAGATAAACGAGAAAACTTGTTCGTAGACTTTCCTCGAGCAGTGATAGAGATATCATCATCAGAGTTATTAGAATGCACGTCAATCAACGTTGAGCTAACCAAGTTTGCAGTAGAATCATCATTATCAGACTCGACAGTAAGAGGATCACTCCCATGAGAAGTTCCTTCCTCTCTAATCGGATGGGACGTAAAGAGGCATGTGAGATGTTATTAACACTAGTTGCAACATTTACCAGAATTTCAACAAGGGAGATCAGAGTATCAGTAACATTACTGTTAACATCCCTATCTTTGGATCATGCAACACATCGCAACACCCATGGGAAGCAGGAATATCAACATGCACATCAATGAGAGTAACGTCGGGCAAACAAACCATAAGAGACTCAGAGCCAAGACAGACAAACCCAAGGCATCACTAGCCTCACTAGCCCCAACAAAACATTCATCAACATTCTCAAAGAATTTGTCAAAAGTGACCACCAGACTATTAGTCAACAGATCAGACATCACGTTGGCGAGAGCAGCAGTGAGGACATTAGGGATAGTATCAGAAATTTTAGGACAAGTAGAGTGAACATTAGACGAAACAAGATCAATACAAATGGCATGTTGATCAATAGAAGTATCAAAAGCTTTATTATCGACCCACAAAACAATTGCAAGGGGATTTACCTTAAGAACTTCTAGAGGAGGAGTACTGTTCATGACTGCTTGTTGACCTTCAGCAAACGCTTCCACACTCCAACGAGAGAAGCTGGTTCTAGGATGTTGGGCAGAAGAGGAAGAGGGACCACATATGCGAACACCATGAATGTTAACTTTGGAGGGAGGAACATCCAGATAACATCCCTTTTTTGACTGGTTTTTTGCTTCGGTCTCACCATTTTCGGACTAGAAGTGTGAGCGCCACTACGAGTGTTAACCATTGAAGCTCGCAAGAATTAACAGGAACAATCGTGAAGATGACAATTTGGAAGAACATGCACTACAAAATATGGCACGAGAAGAGGAAGGGTTTGAAACTAATGAAACACACAAACTGTTTGAGTATTTGAACTACTGTTGAAAAGGATGAGAATAAAAGCAAATCATTAATTAAGGAAAATTAAGGAATAATCGTGAAGATGACAGTTCGGCCCCATTTTACAAACCTCCCAAATTTAAATCTAATTGCTATAATTAAATTTTACATAACCTCAATGCAGCTTGTAGAGACTCAAAACAACTAGCATTCAAAGGTTTTATGAAAATATCAGCCAACTACTTATTCGTCCGCACGTGCTCAAGAGTAATGACATTTATTTCAACCAAATCTCTAATAAAGTGATGTCAAATATCAATATATTTGGTTTAGCTATGCTGAATAGGATTTTTTGAAATATTGGTTATGCTCATGTTATCGCAATACAAGGTCATGACATCCTGTGGAACATTATACTCTTTAAAGCATTTGTTTCACCTAGAGCAATTGATAGCTCCTAAAAAGAGTTATCTCTCTCGGCTTTATTCGGGTTTGTTTTGTCAATTTATCGTTTTATTTCTTGAATTTGCAAGCTATGAGTGTTAAGGTAGTGAGATGGATCATTGGGGTTGATTTGGTTAAAAAACAGGTCAAAACAGGGCTTCGGAAGCATAAACCAAGAAAGAAGATCAAAATTACCAAAAGGCCCCTGGAGAGCATAGCTGTGCTGAACTTTAGATCGAAGACTTGAGAGCAAAATTGGCAATAGCGTCGCGACACTCCATGGGAGTGCAGCATCCGCTTCGAAGATTGATGGAAAATGAGATGCGTGCTCGCCTCGCAGCGCTCAGCGCTCAGCGCCGCTACGCTCGAGACTGGCCCTCAACTTCTTTGCCGAGTGTAGCGACACTGCTGAAGAGCGCAATGACAGTCTACCATTTCTATAAAAATTTGCTTTTTTTAGGTTATTTTGATCAATTATTCGACCTCCAACCACCATTTTAGACCCTTTTTGTCACACCTCTTCCCGAACTACCCTTCTGTAGCCCGAGACGGAGCGTGAGGATAGCAGTCATCAACCCTATTATCGACTTCCATTGTCGAACTTCCCTTATGCCTGTTTAACCACTCTTCCTAAGACGGCGATACCATTAACTCTTGACAAACCTCGACTTCGATCAGCAACGGGAACTGTCATGTTACCTGAAAAATGGAAAACATATGAAAGAGTGAGCTAAAAGCCCAATGAGTGACAGATATTGTAAAACTATCTTCAGTTCAAATGAGGCATGTTCAAATTATTGTACACCATAGTCATAAAACATGGATTCAAATCATCATTAACGTAAAATCATACTTTCCAACTTCTTAGTCAAATAACATAAGTACGTTCCAGAATAGTTGTACATGAAATCAATTGGTTCTTTAAAAATTTCCCTTAGTTGAGGCAGAGCAAAACTCAATGCTCTTAATGTCGAAAACATCCTTAGTTGTGGTGGAGCAAGACTCAACACACCCAGCGTCGAAATCATTCCTGGCTCGATGCGGAGCAGAACTCGACGCACCAGCAATATCAACCTCTATGTGCACATAGGAATATGGCGGGTTGCCCAAGTACCTTCTCCATGTCCCTCAGTACTGGGTCCCGGCGAAACTCACATGCCTTCTCATGTCCTTCAGCATTAAGTCTCCTCTAAAACATTTTAGAAACCAACATTTCACATAACTAGTTCATATGAAACCTTTCATGAAAAATAAGATATTCCTCCGTAAACTACATTTCACAACATGCTTTTCAACAACTTATAGAAAACAATAAGACGTGCCTTGTGAACTAAATATATTCAAGCATCATGCTTTTCAAATAAACACTTATCTTCAAATCATAGCTCAGAATAAAATCAGAATAACATTTTCAATAAACATTTTTAAAAAAAGAATATTTTCTCCTAAACACTTAAGGATATTTTCTCCTCTATCTCGAGCTTTTTGGACGTAGTGTTCTAACCCTGGAACGGAAGGCCTTATATTCCACTGGCAGCTCGGTTGGTCGCAACCCTGCCCTTGGACGCAAGGTTGATAGCTAACTCGAGGTGCTTCTGAACTCTTCTTTACTTCTCTCTTTGGATGCGTCAACCACGTAAGGTCCAACTTGGACGCATCGTTCACCTTGAACACATCATCGTCTTAAACTCAAGAATGACCCTTTTAGATGCAAGACAACTTCTTTAACACAAGATATAGCTAAGATGTCAAAATATCTTCTCTCTTGGCTGCAGACTTCTACTACGGACGCAAGGATTCCTCCTTTCTTTCAAGAATTCTCACTTTAGCATCATCAGTCACTCATTTCCTCTCAAGGTCCTATTTATAGCTTTGGAGTAGAGGGCTGGTCATACTACTTCTCCTCTCTTTCTGCCACTTGTTTCCACATGTCACTTTGCAACTTAACCAACCATGTATTTATCCAAGCGTCACCTTGCATACAATACTTAACATGCCTTCTAACACCTCTCGCTTATAAGGTGTCAACTTTATATGAAGCCAGCCTTTATAAGCTTATATTCCCAACATATTCTAATATACAAACTATTCATTCAATCATACTGCCCCTATGCGTCCACTGAATTTCCTTTAAGGTTTTAGCTTCATTATTTACTTCCTTTACTCTTCGCCATAATACCTTGAGATTTTGTTTGAATTGTATGAGATTGATTACCTTGAATGGATTTGATTCTGAATTTAATCCTTATTGAAGTTGCTTGATGGAATTGACATCTCTTGATAGTTCCTTCTCTAATTGCAAATTTTTGTTGGCGTTGAATATAATTACAAATTAAGTTGCATGATTAATTTGGTAAAGATTTTGATTGAGAACTTTTCCATTGATTGAATTTTCACGAACTAGTCGAATCAAATCTATAATCGAATGTTAGTCTAGCTTTCTGACTTCTCATTTGTCATAATTAAACTTTGTTTACATATTGCAAATTTGATTTGTTATTGAAAAGCTATTGTCCTAAATAATTGAATCGGGTTTAGTTCAAATTGTGCTTGCTTAGTTTGATAATTTGGAGCATCTAGTGACATTTGTTGTCATTTAATTATGACTCATTGGTAATTTGTCTTTATGTTTAGTAATCAATGATGGAGATTAAGTTGAATCCATTCCTATCCCCAAGTATTCATTTCATTTGATTCCTCTACTATTCATTTGATTTCTTTTAAGCTCACTTATATAGATTTCTTTGATTGATTTTACTTTCATGCTTTTAAATTTCGCATGGTCACCAAACCCCCCCCCCCCCCCCCAAAAAAAAAAAAAAAAAAAAACCTAAAAAAAGATTCAAATATTGATTGAGACAAGTCACAAGCTCCTTAAGGATCAACCTGCGCTTACCATTATTTCTACTGTTTGTGGTAATAATATTACGTTCGGAGTTATAAATTTTATTTGATTGTGGGAGTGAGGTTTATGATGTCCATTCTCCTGTTATCAAATTGGTGCCATTGTCGGGGAGCCTAGGCAACTTGTTTAGTCAATTGTTTGAATGCATTTAAAAACAGAAGAAAAATAAATAAATTGAATAATCGCGTGCTACTTTTACTTTCCTTTGGTGTATGAAGAAATTCTAGACTTCAATACTTTGCAGATATCAATCAAGAAGAGAGGACTTCAATTATTTACTGTCTTATGCAGTGGTGAATGTGTGCTATGCGTTGGTGAAGGCTGCCATGCGTTGATGAGCTGAAGTTTGCGTTGGCCAACTCATTTTTTAAAGGAAAAAGAAAGTGGAGGTGAAGTCGATAGCTTATTTAAGTGAGTGAGCTGAGTGCTTGATCATGTTTTAACACATTCAAAAGCTTAAATCAGTTCCATTTCATAGCTGAAAGTCGAAGAGAGGTTGAAGAAGGTGTCTAGGGCAAAGTTATGGAGAATTAAGATCGATTTCATGGTAAAATTGAAGCTGGAACAGTGGGTCTAGCTGCTGTTGTGTAATCCGAGCATGGTCTGGTGTTTGGAGAAGAACGGGCTGAAGAGATCGAATTTAGGGCTGAAATTTTAAGGTCAATAATATAGCTTAATTCTTAACAACTTTTATGAAGGATGTTTGAGCTGAATTTGAAGACAAATATGTAAACTCTTAGGTAGAAATGACTGATACATAATTGTTGTGTGATCTAGAGTAGCGCAAGGTAATCTAGAAATATCTGACGAACGAGGAAGAGTTAAGCCTAACAAATTTGAGGTAAACTAGAAAACATATTTGTCTACAAGTTTATAGAAGGAAAGTAGTTCTAATTCAGGCTGGAACTGTGACTTTTAACAGATAGAAGTGAGAATAAGAGGAAAGACAGAAACTGAGATAGTCGGGTATCGCTGGAGCTGCGATAATGCTAGAAATTTAAGCGTGACTAGCGATACGAGTGTCGTTGGTAACACTGAAGGCTTTGTGTCTCACAACTCTCGTTGAGTATCGCTAGGTATCGCTGCTTGGGTGAGTCTCGCTGGTCTTGCTCACCATGGTATCGCTAGTGCCGTTTGCCTATAGTGTAATATTGCTAGTAGTCTCGCTAGTGGTGTGGAATCTCGCTTATTATGATTGTTTTTGGATGAAGTTGGTCTTAGTGGTGAAACATGAATAAAATACAAATGTGTAAACTTAATGGTCTGTAAAAGGAACTTTAGGGAAGTCTAACATGAGAAACATATTATTTCTGGCCGAGAGGAGCTAGGGAAGATGTATAATCCGCTCAAGGCCTAGGACAAGTTGTGAATGACACTTGATTTCTAAATGTTTAATTCAAGCATAGTTTCTTGATTGAATGTATGTTTGAAACTTGATTATGTGAAACATCTTCATGAGTGTTACAAGTATGACATGTGCTATGTGATGAAAAGTATGTGATATACACTGATTGAGCTATGAATTCTGTGAAAGGCCTGCATGGCTGTTTAATTAGCTAAGTAAAGTATGAAATTTATAGTTATTTGAGTAAACGAAAGCATGTAAGTATGCGATTAGTGAAGTGATGAATGAAATGTTTCAAATGCACTATTTATGCTATATTATAGTTTTATTTAAATGATTAACAATGCTGAAGGACTCAGAGAAGGCATATGGGTAAATTATGTATGAATATGACTCCCAATGTCGAAGGACTCGGAGAAGGCATATGGGTAAAATATGTATGAAAATGACTCCCTATGGTGAAGAACTCGGAGAAGGCATATGGGTGAATTATGTATGGAAATGGCTCCAATGCTGAAGGACTAGGAGAAGGCATGTGGGTGGCGAAAATGTATTAAGGGACCACTGAAGAACTCGGAGAAGGTACTTGGGCGACCCTGGATATGTGTATGTGTAATTATGCTGAAGTGTTGAGATTACTCCACACAGTTAAAGTTATTTCGACGTTGAGTAGCGTTGAGCCCGCTCCGCCTCAACTAAGGAAAAGTTTCAAGAAAAGCAGACTATGTATACCTTTTACTCTAATGCTTATGTATGTTTAAGCTATAAATTACTCATGATATTACTGTTATAGTTGGATTCTATGTTGTAGCTTACATTTTTTAAAGGAGGACTCTTAGCTAGTCACTCATTGGCATTTTAGCTTATGTTTTCCTTGTTTCTCTGTTCTCCAAGTAGCGACCGAGTTCGGGGTGCTTAGCCTACAGAAGATACTCGTCTGGGCCCATCTTCAGAGTCTAGTAACTTGAAAAATTGTAAATATTGAACTTAAGTAAATGTTGTACATATAGCGAGGGTTGAGAGAGTCAAATGTAGTTGTTGTAATTATTAAACATCTTGAATTAGCTTGACTATGTTAATCGTTAAACCCTGGTGTTAAGTTAGGGTTAACAGTGGATGTCGTGAGAGGGTCGGTGTCTACTGTCTTTATACTCACTCCTGGTTCAAGAGGGTACCTGGGAGCGAGTGTGACAGTTTGGTATTAGAGCATAAGGTTTTGGGAAGTGAGGTCATGCATAGTAGTTAGGGGCATGTTGAGTCTGTAGTAAACTGATGTTATAATGTGTTATAGGAACATACCCAGGTGGACTAGACGAGGTAGGCAAGCAGATGCTGGGACGTCACACGCTCCTGGTGACGAGAGGGAAACTTTTGAGGGGGAGTTTAGTAACCCCCAAGCGAATGCAAATATGGAAGAACAGATCTTTAGCAAAATAGCTCAGAGGTTGGTAGCTAGTGTAGAATCAGCTCAGGGGGATCCTAAGAAGAAGTATGGAATAGAAATGTTTAAAGCTTTGGGTGCCTAGGTGTTTGAGGGTACCACAGAACTTGCAGAGGCCGAGATATGGTAGAATCAGGTAGAGAAGTGCTTCAGGGTTATGCACTGTCATGAGGATAGAAAGCTTGATCTAGTCACTTATATGTTCCAGAAAGGGGCTGAGGATTGATGGCGTTTGATAGAGAATAGAAGCTCAGATGCAAGTTCCCTGACATGGGCAGATTTTAAGAAATTCTTCCAGGATAAATATTATCCTAAGTCCTATTGTGATGAGAAGAGGAATGAATTCCTAAGGCTAATGCAAGGGAATATGTCTGTTACTGAGTATGAAAGGAAATTTACAAAACTCGCCAGGTACGCCTTGGCGTTAGTCATTGAGGAAATGGATAAGTGCAAGCGTTTTGAGGAAGGCTTGCAAAGTGAAATTCTTACCTTGGTGACGGCGAGTACGGAATGGGTTGATTTTGCTAAGTTGGTTGAAGCTCCTTTGAGAGTAAAGAAAAGCTTAGTAGAGGGAAGAATTGATAGAAATGGAAGCAGGGCTGGACAACCATTCGGTACATCTCGGGAACAACCTTACAGAGGTGGGGGACAACGTTTTGTACTAGGAGTTACTGGTAAATGGAAGTTTAAAGCTCGATCCAGTTGATCATATTTTACAGTTGGATCCCGGGGTGGTAATACACAGAGAAGTCAGAGGAAGTTTCCTCAGACTTCAGCTTCTTTGGGTGGTTTACAGCTTGGACACCCCAGTGAATCTGTAGCTAGTGTAAAAAGAAAGCCATTGTATAACTCTTGTGGTAAGAATCATTGGGGGCAGTGTTTAGTAGGGGCTGGTGTTTGCTACAACTGTGGCCAGCCAGGACATTTCAGGAGGGATTGCCCTCAGCTTAAGTTGGGAAGAGAAATAGAACAGTGGACCGCATCGCAAACAGTAAACCAGCCGAGACAAGAGATAGGAGCTGGTGAAGGTCGCAGTGGTGGAAAACAGAAAGGCTAGGTAGGTAGATCGAGGCAGGAAAGGAAAGTGTTTGCCATGACGCAGCAGGAGGCTGAGGAGGCACCAGATGTGGTAACGGGTATGCTCATTGTTTGTTCTAGAAATGCATATGTGTTGATAGATTCTGGAGCTACCCATTCATTTGTATCTCGTGATTTTGCTTTGCCTGTAAATAGAAGGTTTGAGCTTTTGCCTGATGCTTTGTTAGTGCTTACTCCTATTGGTGAATCTGTTAATATAGAGCATGCTTATCTTGATTGTGAGTTAGAGATTGTTAATGTGGTACTGTTGGTTGATCTGTTACCTCTAGTATTGATAGAGTTTGATGTTGTTCTTGGCATGGCCGTTTTATCAAAGTATCAAGCGAATGTTGATTGTTTTAAGAAGGAAGTGAGATTAGTGAAACCCGATAGGGTTGGGGTGGTTTTTAAAGGAAGAAGGAGAGTTCTTTCTACTTGTGTGATCTCGGTAGTGAAGGCCTGGCAGCTGCTAAGTAAGGGTTGTGAAGCGTACTTGGCACATGTAACGGAGGTGAAGTCAGAAAGGTTGAAACTGGAAGATGGGCCAGTAGTACGGGAGTTCCTTGATGTGTTCCCTGAGGAGTTGTTGGGGTTACCACCTGATAGAAAGGTAGAGTTTACTATTGATTTGGCACCTGGAACTACGCCTATTTCTCAGGCACCATACCGAATGGCACCATCGGAGTTGAGGGAAATGAAGGTGCAATTATAGGAACTAGTATAGATAAGGGATATATCAGACCAAGTGTATCTCCCTAGGGTACACCGGTGTTGTTTGTAAAGAAAAATGATGGTACAATGAGGTTATGTATTGATTACCGCCAGTTGAACAAGGTGACAATATGTAACAAATACCCTTTGCCTCGTATAGATGATCTGTTTGATCAGCTCAGAGGAGCGTCGGTATTCTCAAAGATAAACTTGAGGTCACGGTATCATCAGCTGAAGGTTAGGGAGACAAACATACCTAAAACAAATTTTCAAACGAGGTATGGACATTTAATTCCTAGTGATGCCTTTTGGTTTAACGAATGCACCAGTTGTATTTATGGATTTGATGAATAGGATTTTCCATCCTTATTTAGATTAGTTTGTGATTGTGTTTATTGATGATATTCTGGTGTCTTCTGGGGACAAAAGGGAGCATACTGAGCATCTTAGGACGGTTCTCCAGACTTGGAGAGAGAAGAGACTTTTTTGCAAAGTTCAGTAAATGTGAGTTCTAGTTCGAGCAGGTTGTGTCTTCGGGCCATGTTGTTTCAGCTGTGGGAGTCAGTGTGGATTCTCAAAAGACTGAGGCAATAGTCAGGTGGGAACGACCTAAGACTGTGACAGAGGTACGTAGTTTCCTAGGTTTAGCAGGTTACTACAGAAGATTTGTACAGGGATTCTACAAGATAGCTCTACCACTCACAGGTTTGACTAAGAAAAATGCTAAGTTTGAGTGGAATGAGAAGCGTGAGCAGAGTTTTCAAGAGTTAAAGAGGAGATTGGTGACTGCACCTATTTTAGCAATTCCGGAGTCAGGGAAGGAGTTTAAGGTTCATTGTGACACCTCCCATCAAGGGTTAGGCAGTGTATGAATGCAAAGTGGTAAAGTGATAGCCTACGCCTCTAGGCAGTTGAGACTTCATGAGAGTAACTACCCTACTCATGATCTGGAGTTAGCTGCTATTGTTTTAGCATTGAATATATGACGACATTACTTGTATGGAGAAAGTGTCATATCTACATAGATCACAAGAGTTTGAGATACATCTTTGATCAGAAAGAGCTTAACATGAGACAAAGGAAGTGGTTGGAACTTATCAAGGATTATGATTGCACTATTGAGTATCATCCAGGGAAAGCGAATGTTGTAGCTGATGCCTTAAGCAGGAAGTCTTGAAGTGGAGCAAGTTCTTTGAATACAGTCAGGGTCACTTTATTCATGGAATTCAGGAATAGTGCAGCTAGCTTAAAGGTAACTAGTAAAGGAACATTGTTAGCACATTTCCAGTTGAGACCTAAGTTGGTAGACGAGGTTACAAGAAAGCAAACAGAAGATCCTGCAATCAAGAAGTTGATAGAGGAGGTAAAAGCTCATAAGAGAGTAGACTTTGAGTTCAGACCTAATGGTGTGCTGCTGAGAAAGGATAGGTTCTATGTGCCAAGAGATGTGGAAGTTAAGCAGGCGATTCCGGAAGAGGCACATAGCTCGACTTATGTTATGCATCCTCGTAGTACCAAGATGTACAGAACGTTAAGAAAATTTTACTGGTGGCCAGGTATGAAAAAGGAAATAGCAGAATATGTGGCAAAGTGTTTAGTTTGTCAGCGGGTTAAGCCGGAATGGCAAAGGGGCAAAGGTCGGCAGGGTTACTAAATCCACTCCCTATTCCTGAGTGGAAATGGGAACATGTTACTATGGATTTTCTGTTTGCTTTACCAAAAACTCCAACAGGTGTTGATGGAATCTAGGTGATTGTTGATAGATTGACCAAAACAGCACGGTTCTTGCCAGATAAGGCAACTTTTACAGTGGATAAACTGGCACAGATGTATATGGACAGAATTGTAAGTCAGTACGGAGTACCAGTTATGTTGACATCAAACAGAGATCCTAGATTTACTTCTAAGTTCTGGAAGAGTTTGCAAAAGGCGTAGGGAACCAAGTTACAATTCAGTACTGCCTTTCATCCTCAGATTGACGGACAGTCAGAGAGGATGATCCAGACTTTAGAGGATATGCTTCGAGCCTGTGTTTTGCAGTTCAGAGGTAGCTGGGATGTACATTTATTTTTGATGGAGTTTGCTTACAATAACAGTTACCAAGCAAGTATAGGAATGGCTCCGTATGAAGCGTTATATGGTAGACATTGCAGAACCCCGGTGTGTTGGGGAGAAGTAGTCGTACTAGAGATTGTTCAAGTTACTATGGAGAAGGTAGAATTGATTAATGCTAATCTTAAGACGGCCAGAGATCGACATAAAAGTTACGCTGATAATAGAAGAAGAGATCTTGAGTTTGAGGTTAGTGACAAGGTGTTCTTAAAGTTGACGTCGTGGAAAGGAATTCTAAGGTCTGGTAGGAAAGGGAAGTTGAGTCCTAGGTATATCGGACCTTTCAAAATCTTGGAAAGGGTTGGATCGGCAGCTTACAGGTTAGCTCTACCGATGGAGTTGTCTAGGGTTCATAATGTGTTTCATGTTTCAGTTTTAAGGAAGTATGTCCCTGATTCTACTCATGTACTGGTGGTGCAACCAATTGAACTCAAAGAAGATTTGAGTTATGAGGAAGAACCAGTTCAAGTGTTACATGAGAAAGAACAGGTTCTGAAAACTAAGGTGATACCATCAGTTAAAGTTTTATGGAGGAACCACGGTGTTGAAGCAACTTGGGAAACAAAAGAGCAAATGGTTAAGTAATATCCATATTTGTTTTCGAGGAACTGTCTGTTTGCTGAATTTCGGAGACGAAATTCTTGTAAGAAGGTGGTAAGTTGTAAGCCCCACACTTAGCTTTAGAAGTTAACAAGCTATAAAGATTAGTTTTGGAAGATGACAAGCTAAAGAAGGTAAGTAAAGAGTGGCCGAGAGCCTTAAGGCATGAATTATTATGTGTTGAAGGTGTCCAATGCATTGGTGAAGGTGTGCTATGCATTGGTGAAGGCTGCCATGCGTTGGTGAAGGCTGTCATGCGTTGGTGAGCTGAAGTTTGTGTTGGCCAACTCATTTTTAAAGGAAAAAGAAAGTGGAGGTTAAGTCGGCAGCTTATTTAAGTGATTGAGCTGAGTGCTTGATTATTTTTAACACATTCAAAAGCTTAAATCAGTTCCATTTCATAGCTGAAAGTCGAAGAGAGATAGGAGAAGCTGCCTAGGGCAAAGTTATGGAGAATTCAGATCAGTTTCGTGGTAAAACTGAAGCAAAAATAGTGGGTCTGGCTGCTGTCGCGCAATCCAAACATGGTTTGGTTTTTGGAGAAGAACGAGCTGAAGAGATCGAATTTAGGGCTGAAATTTTAAGGTCAGTAAGTTAGCTCAATCCGTAACAACTTTTGTGAAGGATTTTTTAGCTGAATTTGAAGAGAAATATGTAAACATTTAGGTGGAAGTGATTGATACAGAATTGCTGTGCGATCTGGAGTAGCGCGAGGTAATCTTGAAATATCTGACGAACGAGGAGGAGTTAAGCCTCGAAAGTTTGAGGTAAGCTAGAAAACATATTTCTCTACAAGTTTGTAGAAGAGAAGAAGTTCTAATTCAGGCTGGAATTATGACTTTTAACAGATAGAAGTGAGCATAAGAGGAAAGGCAGAAACTGAGAAAGTCGGGTATCGCTGGAACTACGGTAACACTAGGAATTTAAGCGTGAGTAGGTATCACAGCTCAGGTGAGTCTCGCTGGTCTCGCTAACTTATAGAAATACAAGTTATTATAGTCTTTCTCTTAGAAAAATAGAGATTAAATAGAGAATCATGCGGTAGTTTGTGTTGAATTCTATTAATAAATCTTCCTATGCGTTCTATTCTTATAAATTGATGAAGATAATTATTTTATAGCTTTTTGAGCCTAAAACACATGTTTTAACGCAGAAACGCGAGCAACCTATAGATTCTTAACGCAGGACTATGCGGTTGGCAACCTGTGACGCGTTGACATCCGCTCAACGTAGGATGATGCGTTAGAACATATGGATGTGTCGACATGAGTGAACGCATGAACCTAAATTCTCCATGGACGCATAACAACCAGAAACGCAAGGCAGCGAAAAATCAGATCAGAATCTTGAGAGATTGTCGGAAGATTGACATGCATGATCTGTGGCTAAAGTGGTGGATCTAAATTGAACCGAGAATTACGCATTAGGCGAGATAGATGCACGACATCAATTTCCTCAAATCACGCAGATTTGCCATTGATTACGAACGCAACCTCTATAAAAGGGCATTCCTACAAGCAAAAAGTGGTTGTTGATTCTCGGAAAAATTCCTAAGTGACAGTAGAGTTCTCTCCAGAAGACAACCGGAGACAAATAGCTCAAGTGAGAAGAGTCTTTCCTCCGCTTGACCACTTCACAGCAGAACCTCACGCTTCCATTCTGGCGACTCAAGACATTGACGCCTTTCCTGCTTTCTATCTCTTTTTCTAACTTTGATTTTAGATTTGTGTCAAGACATTGAGCTGTCTAAAATTGTACTTCGTTCATTAATCTACAATTCTTCAATGTCTATCCATTTCTCTACACTTTCCGCTTATTACTTTGAATCCATGAGTAGCTAATCTTTCAAAATAAGAACTATAGTGTAATTATTGCATCTTGTCAATTGTAATCTTAATCTGATGCTTATGTCCATCTAGCTAATCGATATAAGTAGTAATAATCAGATTGCTCGAGAGGGTAAGTGATTGTGGAACTCAATTGACAAGGCTAAGAAGTGTTACCTAGACATAGGAATAACCTTGGTACTTAACACTCTCCTATGTGGTATATACCGCATAGCGGTTGACAACCGAGAAAAGAGTCACAAGCATGAATAGACTATCACCATGCGTTTCTGATTTTAGATGTTAACCAACCCGAACCCTGTTTTTATCCATTCATTTAATCCACTTAGCTGACTTTGTTGTGTCGCATACCTTACCATTTACCACATTTTAATCTAGTGTACATGTTATCGCTTTCTTTAGTTAGACGCATCCTTCTCAAATATTTTTGTTTACCACTCTAACTCTAATAATCCAATTAATTGTAGAATCAGCATAGTCCCTGTGTTCGACATTGGACTCACCAAGTAAACCTATTTCTTTGCTTATACTTAGGTTAAGAATAGGAAAACTTGACAGATCATAAACGCATAACATTAAGCATGTTCAATGCATAGTGTGTTAAACGCATAGGAAACTTAATAATAGATAGACGCAGCAACAAGTCTTTGAACTACAATTCTTTTGCACAAGTTTTGGCGCCATTGCCTGGGACTTATTTTATCTGTCAACAACAAGTTTTTGGCATCGTTGCTGGGGAGTTTTGCATTGATTCATCTTTTTTGAATTATTTTTATTGTAGGAACTCCTCAATCGAAGGAGTATTGTGAGTTTTTCCTCTACCAGAAGATCCAAACAGTATTTGAGTGACGGAAGCAGCCCAAAACTTTATATTGACCCTGAGATTGAGAGGACCTTCAAACGAAGGACAAGGCAGAATCGAAGAATGACCAATCGTAGCTTGAACCTGATTCAAACGACTAGTGAGAAATTGTCTGCATAAGCAGAAGGATTATTGGATATGACCTACTTGCATGTCGAGATATGAGTGAGGTGGATGACGGATGTGGATTTCGCTCCACCGATAGAAAGCGAACGCAAGCTGGAATGCTTAAAGCTAATGCTACCATTAATCTTCAACGTAGATGATAACCATGACATCTCTGCTGAAGACGATAGAATCAAGGTGGATCAGTTGCTGCGATGAACGCGATGAATGTAGTGAATCCGATAGCGTTTGTAAGTTGCATGCAGTATGGTGCAAGGCACTTGTATGACATGTGTCCCTACAACCCCTAGTCAGTATGCGAAGTTCAAAACAACCCCTACGGTAAGACGTGCAATCCGGGTTGGAGGAACCACCTTAACTTCGGATGGGGTGGAAATCAACAACAAACGCAGAAGACTGAGCAACAGCCTTAGAGAGACAACCCAGCTGGTTTCAACCAAGGGAATTAAGGCTAGTATCGTTAGTTTCAGAGGGATCCGCAAGCGGATGCATCATCCTCATCGTCTTCCATGGAATCTCTTTTATGAGAATTCATTTATAAAAATGATGCGATGCTTTAGAGCTAAGCCACTGCAATTCGCAATTTAGAAGTTCAAATGGGACAAATTGCAGGTGAGCTCAAAAACCAACTACAAGGAGCATTGCTAAGTACAACCGAAGTTCCAAAAGGGAACTTAGAAGAACAATGTCAAGATGTGACATTGATATGTGGGAAAGTTAATCCCACTGAAATGCAAAATCAGGGAACGCAAGGAAACTTACAACCCGTAAATGCTTCAACAACGAGTGAAACCGATGGAGAGTATTATACATAATGTCAATCAACCATCATCAGCCATCGAATCACAAGAAGAGGAAAATAGAGAGAGGAGAGAAAAAGCAACGCAGGCAGAACCTGCGTCCATATATAAAGATACCACTCCTGGAAGCGTCCTGATTGACGTCCAAGAAGGAATATCAATGAATTGCGTAGGTGATCAACAGGTAAAATTTAATGTGGTCAACGCATTGAAAGATCTTGATCATTTCCAATCTTGTCAAATAAACGCAGATACCAATGAGAAGACAAGACCTACGAACGCAGCGTTGAAAGATGAAATCCTCAAGGACAGTGAAGATGGTGAAGAGGATGAAATTAAATTACTCTCTGATCGTATATTTGAGCAATTAGACCAAAGCAACAGATCCACGACAATGATCGAACCATTATTAGAAGAGCCTTCAACACATGAGCTAGAAACTAGACCAACGCATCCCAAATACGCGCACTTGAGGGAGGTCAAACTGCAATTCATTGTCTCCTCTGCGTTGAACCCTGAACGCGATAAAGGCTCCAATGACCCATGCAAGTGTAATGACTGAGCTTGCGTTGAAAGGTCCCTACATTGCTGAACGCCTAATTTTCCAAGGATGCTTTCTTTTACTCTTGCTTACTTTCTTTTATTCGTACTTTGTTTTTAGTATTTATTTTTCATTCTTTGAATTCAGTTTTAAAAGTAGTGCAAATTAAATAAGCATGAAATAATGCGTCGAGCTTCAATGCAAACTATTTGATTTCACCTGCATACTCTGCCATTCATGCTGCATTGAACGCATAAGTGAACTGAGAACCTTGCGTTCATCAGTTATGCATTTATCAATAAAATTCACTGCGTTGTAGATAGAGCAATCTGGGAACGCATACGTCTTTTGAGTCGATGCGTTTTTCCAGAAACACTCGAGTGCTTATTTGTGTCATTAGCCGCCCATCACACTTGATGGGTGTGCGGCTTAATAAATTTGCCTAGATTAGTGAGATTTCAGATATCGTGTATCTGCATTTATTACCGACGGCTTAATTAGCCCTTCATTAACGCGATTTTTTTTTTCATTTCAGAACCCTTTATCTCTCAGACCTCCGACAATTTGAGTTCTTTGCACGTTTGTCTATGTCTAGCCAATCAGACTCCCAAAACCAAGAACAATTCACCGGCGACGTTTCCCCAATATCTTCCTACAATACCCATTACTCGACTCCATCTTCTTCCTTATTCGAACCGTGACCAGTTCCTGAGGTATTTCTCAACCTTCGATGTCACACCCCTTCCCGAACTATCGTCCTATAGCCCGAGATGGAACGTGAGGACAGCAGTCATCGACCCTATTATCGACTTCCACTGTTGAACTTCCTTATGCCCATTTAACCACACTTCCTAGGACAGCGATACCATTAACTCTTGACAAACCTTGACTTTGATCGGCAACGAGAACTGTCATGCTACCTGAAAAATGGAAAACATATGAAACGGTGAGCTAAAAGCCTAATGAGTGACAGATTTTGTAAAACTATCTTTAGTTCGAAAGAGGCATGTTCAAATTATTGTACACCATAGTCATAAAACATGGATTCAAATCATCATTACCACAAAATTGTACTTTCCAACTTCTTAATCAAATAACATAAGTACATTCCAGAATAGTGGTACATGAAATCAATTCGTTCTTTAAAAATTTCTCCTAGTTGAGGCGGAGCATGACTCAACTCTATCAACGTCAAAAACCTTTTTACAAATTTCGCATAGTTGAGGCGGAGTAAAATATAACGCTCTCAACGTCGAAAACATCCTTAGTTGGGGTGGAGCAAGACTCAACACACCCAACGTCGAAATCATTCCTGGCTCGATGCGGAGTAGAACTCGACGCACCAACAATATCAACCTCTATGTGCACATAGGAATATAGCAGGTTGCCCAAGTACCTTCTACATGTCCTTCAGTACTGGGTCTCGGGGAAACTCACATGCCTTCTCATGTCCTTCAACATTGAGTCTCCTCTAAAACATGTTAAAAACCAACATTTCACATAATTAGTTCATATGAAACCTTTCATGAAAAATAAGATATTTCTCGGTAAACTACATCTCACAACATGCTTTTCAACAACCTATAGAAAACAAATAAGACATGCCTTGCAAACTATATATTCAAGCAACATGCTTTTCAAATAAACACTTTTCATCAAATCATAGCTCAGAATAAAATCAGAATAACATTTCCAATAAAACATTTTCAAAGAATGAAAGGTGTCACTCACAAAACAGTTTAAGGATAGTTTCTCCTCTTTCCCGCTATTTCCTCTTTCCCAAGCTTCTTGGACGCAACGTTCTTACCCTGGAACGCAAGGCTTTATATTCCTCTGGTAGCTCGATTGGTCGCAACCCTGCCCTTGGATGCAAGGTTGATAGCTAACGTGAGGTGCATCCCAACTCTTCCTTACTTCTCTTTTTGGATACGTCGACCGCGCAAGGTTCAACTTGGACGCATCGTTCACCTTGAAACTTAAACGCAAGGCTGACTCTTTTAGACACAAGACAACTTCTTTAACGCAAGATATAGTTAAGTTGTTAAGAATATCTTCTCTCTTGACCGCAGACTTCTACTATGGACGCAAGGATTCCTCTTTTCTACCTTCTCTCTTCCCTTTCTCTCAAGAATTCTTACTTCACTCATCATCAATCGCTCCTTTTTTCTCAAGGTCCTATTTCTAGCTTTGGAGTAGAGGGCTGGTCATACTAATTCTCCGCTCTTTCTGCCATTTGTTCCCACATGTCACGCTGCAACTTAACCAACCATGTATTTATCCAAGCATCACCTTGCATGCAATACTTAACATGCCTTCTAACACCTCTCGCTTATAAGGTGTCAAGTTTTTATGAAGCCACTTAGCCCTTATAAGCTTATCTTATATGCCCAACATATTCTAATATACAAACTATTCATTCAATCATATTGCCCCTATGCGTCCACTGAATTTCCTTTAAGGTTTTAGCTTCATTACTTACTTTCCTTACTCTTCGCCATAATACCTTTGAACCCGTTTCTCCACCGCTTACTACTAGGCGTCAATGTCCCAAACGCACACTACAACCTTACCGCATCATACCATGCGTCCAACTTTCTTCCCTTTAAGCTCTTGGTTACATCCTATGCATTTACCCGAAATCAAAGTTATATTTCCATTTACTATGGAATTGAGCTCCTCAACGCATAGCACATAGCAACCCTTCGATCATAGTTACCTTAAACACTAAATGTCCTTATTTTTGGGCATAGACTTCTTTATCAACACCAAAATCCTTTCAAACGCATAATAAACCTTCAATGCATGCTATTCATGCTCTAAGGTTCTTTGGCTTCTCTTTTCTTTCTAGCTTAACACCCTCCAAAACCAATCCCATAACTTGTTGATTTCGAAGACTAAGTGTGAGCCATGCGTTTCCTCTTTTTCCTAATTCTCGTTTTCCTTTTCAAAATTCAATATCGAATTCCCTCCAAAGTAAAGTACCACGCTTTAACACTTTACCATCTATGCATTAACTGGACTATGCTAAAAAAAACATCTAAATTTTTAACTAATTCCCAAACTATGCCTTCAATCCTTCATTCTCACTCTTAGTGGAATATCCATTCTTTTCCTAATATCATGTGTTCAACTAGTCTTACTTCTTTTCTTACTTCTTTTCTTACTAGCCAAAAAGCCATCTTAAGAATTCTGAGTTAGGGTCTTACACTCGAGCTCCATTTTTCTCTCCACCACTATTCCAACCTACCCGACCTGTGAGGCCTTTCGCTTTTCCGGTCTGCCCTAAATCTCTAAACCCCAGCCCACCACTTATCCCAACTTTCTCGGCTTCACGAATCAGGGCTAGTGCCCAAAGATCGCCTGTAACCCCATTTTTCGACCATTTTTCAGATCTCCAGTCCGTCCACCAGTAGTCGACCTTGACTCAGATGACTGCGTGGAAGTCCTAAACATCCCACCCTTCAGTCGAATCGACCCGGCACCTACTCCAAAACCCAAAAGTCGAGTCAAGTCCTGCATTTCAAAGTGAAGAATAAAGAATGTGAGGGAGTTTTCCACCGCAAACTCGAATGCCGGAAACCAACTTCTAAGCACGAAAAACTCCGAAGCCGAGCAACCGAGTCCTGGAACGGTTCGTGATGAAGCTAGCACATTGTATGGAAGTAGTGAAGTCCGCCACAAAGATGAGCGAAATGTCTTCGGTGACATCCTCGAGAGGATTGCCTAAGAGGAAAGAGACGCAACGGCGAGGGAGGATGACAGGGAGGTCAACTAGTCTTTACCTTCATCAAGACATCCCAGCACAAGAGGAACTGATGAAGCTGGAGGCGGGGTAGAAGAGGATGTGGTTGTGGAAGAAGCGGAAGTGAACTCTGCACGTTCTGTGGACGAATGGGTCGCACACATTCTGAGTGGCTTGCGAGACCCGTTTGAAGCATGCATATCAGACGCAAGACGGGAATCACCCTCATCGATAAAAGAGGTTCAGAGTCAGCTAAAAGTGACTTGAAAGGGTGAAAAGACTGGGGGAAATAAGGAAGGAAACACCGCCTAGAACAAGGAGGTCGTAGGCGAGCCATTCAAAATGCAAAGGTTAGTCCCTGCGTCTATCAGTCCTGAGGAGATGACCCTGGACTCCAATGAAGGACTTATCAAAAAGGTTGTGATGGTCGCAGAGGCCAAGAGAAGAAGAGAAGAATAAGAGGAAATGGTACCCCTGATAAGGAAGAAAAGAAGGGTATCACAAGAACCTGCCAAGGATGAAGAGCTGAAAAACACAGAGCAAGGAGACGGTCCCGAGTCTTCGATTGCGGCGACATCTTTTGATCGGCTGGCAGAAAAGATGAAGAAGAAAAGGGCCAAGTTGAGGAAAGAGCTCAGAGCCCTAAGAAAAGGAGTTGAGAAAATAAGTAAGGACGCATTGTCCTGCAAAGAGGCACGCAGAAAAGTGCGACGCCAAGAAGAATGGGAAACGCAAGGCCTTCTTGATCCTCAAATTGACGAAGCCGCTATGGCATTAGAGGAGGAAATGAGGGAAGAAGAAAGAATAGAAAAGGAAGCAGAAGAATTTGAAAAAGAGCTCCAAGAAGAAGAAGATAGAGAGCTGGCTGCGAAAATAAGTGCCCAAGAGGAGACGGAGGGCAAGAAGAAGAATAAACGTATCAGGGAGGATGCGGGAGAAGAGCAAGGTGTTTGCACTTTGAAGAAAAAGGAGAGGAAAGAAGAACAAAGGAAGGAAAGTAGGGAGAAGGAAAGAAAGGCGGACGTAAGAAGAAAAAGAACAGTGGATCAAATTTCTGCTAAGGCCAAAGGCAAAGAAAAAGTGGCCGATGCGTCACTTGAGAAGAAGAAGGAGGAGCCTAAGAAGAAGGAAGGAAAAGAGAGACGCAGGGCGTTCCCTGATTTATTGATGGAGGTGGGATTTTTCCCTGAAGAAGCCCTGTTGCCGCCGTATATCACTGAAATCATCGACCACCACGGTTGGAGAAATTTCTATTCCAACACCCCTTGGATCCAACCTAACTTAGTCTGTAGCTTTTATAACGGACGCATCGATGAAGAGGAGGACGTGGTAGTGGTTGTAGAAAATGAAGTCCCATTCAACGCAATGGAAATAAACGCAATCTATAAGTTGAGGGACAACTCGGATGCGGAAGGAAACAAAATAATAGAATCAACTCCATTAGAGTTAATGGAAGACGCAATCCAAGTATTGGCAAAGCCCGGGGCAAAATGGGACGTATCACCCACAGGCATTAAAACTTTGCTTGCTAACAGCCTACGGCTCGAGGCCAACTTGTGGGTGTACTTGATGAAGAAGCAGCTAATCCCCACGATGCATAACAAAACAGTGTCAAGGGATCGGGTGATTGTAGCTTAGTGCATTATGCGTCGCATCCCCTTTGATGTCGGGCGCATAATTGCGGCGCAGATAAGAGGGGTCTTCAACAAACCAAGAGGCCAACTCTTTTTCCCCTCGCTTATCATGAACCTATGCGTCAATGTCGCCATCGGAGGGTAGACAAAAGTGTTAGACGCAGAGAAGATGATCGAAGTCAGTGGGGTAATCGCCCAAAAGGCTCTGCATTGGTTGATGAGAGGATCACAACATTTGCCAGAGCCTATTAAGGTCACCAAAAGAGCTCATCAACCTGCTCCGTCACCTAAAGTGTCGCCTCCAAACCGCAAACCAGAAGAAGGGAAAGTCATCCAAACTGAAACGCAAGACTGTGGCGAGTCCTGATGCCACCATTAGACCTTCCCCTTCCTCAAGTCCTTCACCTCCACTCCTATTAACTGCAAGAGAGCCAACGCCTCCTCCACCTTCTCCTAAAACGCATCGCCAAAACCTTCTCAACCTCAACCCTCCACAAAACCCATCTCCCCAATTTCCTCAATAAGAGTTGATGACTCACACTACGGGGATTTTGGCGCGACTACTATGCGTCCATCATCCCTTGTGTTTGATGAAACTCCATCAATTTCTCGCTCCCAGCCAAACCATCTTTAGCCATAACCACAGCCTCAACCTCAAGAAGCCCAACTCGACCTCGACTAGGAGATAGTGCAAACATACCTACAACAATCAATCTTGCATCTAATGATGCATTTAATGAATATGTTATCACGCCGACAGACGAAGCAGTTTCACTTTACATTGAATTATATTCATCAACTGTTTTCGATTCGATCGGAAGTCCCGCCCCCTTACATTCCTGAACGCCTACAACATACGCTTGTCTTCCCAATGCTGCAATGGCTTGCACTTGAGCAGAAACGCAAACTTGATTAAGACAAATCGGATAGTTAAAATTTAAGGGTGTAGTTAGAGTTGTAACTCCTTTATAGCTTTCCTTGCAATTATCTTCATCTCCAACTGAATGCGTTTGTGGGAAAAGAAATTAATAGAATGAAAATTTCTTCACTGCATTGAATTTCTAATTACCTCTTTGCGTTTTCTCGTGTTGTACATTCATTCTGAGTACATTTAATTATTCCCAACTTTTATCTTTGTGTTGGAAAGTTAGTCACTATGATGATAATCATGCTTACACTTTTTGTACACTCTTAAGTTAGATTACTTTTAATGCGTCTGCATACTATTCCTAAGAAACGCAAACCTACTTTGCATGCATGCAAGCTGCCAATTCAAACCTCTTTTATAAAATTTTTCAACATAATCTTTGTTTACAATTTAAGCAATGAGGACCTTGCTACTCTCAAGTTTGGGGGTGGAAGAGGTTTGAACTGTCAAAGATAAAAATATGAGGAATTGAGAGCAGCAAGGTCCTCATTGCTTAAATTGTAAACAAAGATGATGTTGCAAAATTTTGTAAAAGAGGTTTGAATTGGCCGCTTGCATACATGCAAAGTAGGCTTGCGTTTCTAAGGAATAGTATGCAGACGCATTGAAAGTAATCTAACTTAAGAGTGTGCAAAAAGTGTAAGCATGATGATCATCACAGTGACTAACTTTTCAACATAAAGATAAAAGTTGGGAATAATTATATATGTACTTAGAATGAATTTACAACAAGAGACAATGCAAAGAGGTAATTAGAAACTCAATGAGATGGAGAAATTTTCATTCTATTAATTCTTTTCCACAAACGCAGATATTCTATTGAAGATAAATACAAGGAAAGCTATAAAGAAGATACAACTCTGACTACACCCCTAAATTTTAACTATCTGACTTGTCTTCATCAGGGTTGCATTTCTGCTCAGGTGCAGGGCGTTATGGCATTGGGAAGACAAGCGGATGTTGTAGGCGTTCAGGAATGTTAGGGGGCGGGACTTCCGGTCGAATCGAAAACAGTTGATGAATGTAATTCAGTGTGAAGTGAAACTGCTCCGTCTGCCAGCGTGCTAACATATTCAATGAATGCATCATTGGACGCAATATTGATTGTTATAGGTATGTTTGTACTGTCTCCCAGTCAAGGTCGAGTTGGGCTTTTTGAGGTTGAGGCTGCGATTGTGGTTGAGGACGGGTTGGCTGAGGGTGAGAGGTTGATGGAGTTTCATCAAATGCAGGGGATGATGGACGCATAGTGGTTGCGCCAAAATCTCCATGGTGTGAGTCATCAACTCTTATTGAGGATGTTGGGGAGATAGGTTTTGTGGAAGGTTGAGGTTGAGAGGGTTCTGGGCGATGCGTCTTAGGAGGAGGTGGAGTTGGTTCTCATCTGATTGTTGGAAGTGGGGGTGAAGGACTTGAGGAAGGGGATGGTCTAATGGTGGCATCAAGACTTGTCAAAGTCTTGCGTCTCTGTTTAGATGACTTACCCTTCTTCTGCATTTGCGACTTCAGAGGCGACACTTTAGTTGATTGGGTGGGTTGATGAGGTCTTTTGGTGGCCTTAGCAGGCTCTGGCAGATGTTGTAATCCTCTCATCAACCGACGCAGAGTCTTATGGGCGATTACAACATTGACTTCGATCATCTTCTCTGCGTCTAACACTTCTGTCAGTCCTCCGATGGCAGCATTGACGCTTAGGTTCATGATAAGTGTGAGGAAAAAGAGCTGGCCTCTTGGTTTGTTGAAGACCCCTCTTATCTGCACCGCAATTATGCGTCTTACATCAAGGGGAATGCGACGCATAATGCAATAAGCTGCCATTACCCGATCTTTTGATACTGTTCTTTTATGCATCATCGGGATTAGCCGTTTCTTCACCAGGTACACCCACAGGTTGGGTTCTGGCTGTAGGCTGTTAGCAGGCAAAGTTTTAATGCCTGTGGGTGATACGTCCCACTTTGTCACGGGCTTTACCAATATGCGGATTGCATCTTCCATTAACTCTGATGGAGTTGATTCTATTATTTTGTTTCCTTTCGCATCCGTGTTGTCCCTCAACTTATATATTGCGTTTATTTTCCTTGCGTTGAATGGAACCTCATTTACTTCAACTACTACCACGTCCTCCTCTTCGTCAATGCGTCCGTTATAAAAACTGCGGACTAAGTCAGGTTGGATCCAAGGGGTGTTGGAACAGAAATTTCTCCAACCGTGGTAGTCGATGATTTCAGTGATGTATGGCGGCAATGGGGCTTCTTCGGGGAAAAATCCCACCTCCATCAGTAAATCAGGGAACGCCCTGCGTCTCCCTTTTCTCTCTTTCTTCTTTGGTGACGCATCCGCCACCTTCTCTTTTCCTTTGGCCTTAGCAGGTATTTTATTCACTGTCTTTTTTTTGCTCTTGGCCACATCAGTCACTTTCTTTTTCTTCTTTTTCAAGGCACTGACACCTTGCTCCTCTAACGCATCCTCCCCTATGCGTTCCTTCCTTGTAGGCAAGTGGTGCCTACTTTTCTTTTTCTTTTTCTTCTTGCCCTCTCTATCTTCTTGGACATTTATTCGTGCAGCCAGTTCCTCATCTTCTTCTATTTGTAGCTCTCTCTCAAGCTCCTCAGCTGCCTTTTCTATTCTTTCTTCTTCCCTCATTTCCTCCTCTAATGCCATAGCAGCTTCGTCAATTTGAGGATCAGGAAGGCCTTGCGTTTCTAATTCTTCCTCAGGTCGCACTACCCTGCGCACCTTTTTGCTGGACAATGCGTCCTTAGCAATTTTCTCTGCTCCTTTTCTTAGGGCCCTGTGCGCTTTCCTCAACTTGGCCCTTTTCTTCTTCATCTTCTCTGCCAATCGATCAAAGGATGTCGCCGCAATCGGGGACTCAGGACCGTCTCCTTGCTGCATTTTTCGGCTCTTCATCCTTGGCAGTTTCTTCTTATACCCTTCTTTTCTTCCTTATCAGGGGTAACACTTCTTCTTCTTCTTCTCTTCTTCTCTTGGCCTCTATGGCCATCACAACCTTTTTGATAGGTCCTTCATTGGAGTCCAAGGTCGTCTCCTTAGGACTGATGGACACAGGGACTAACCCATGCGTTTTGACTGGCTCGCCCACGACCTCCTTGCTGTAGGCGGCGTCTCCTTCCTTATTTCCCCTAGTCTTTTCACCCTCCCGAGTCTCTTTTGGCTGACTTTGGTCCTCTTTTATCGGTGAGGGTGATTCCTTTCTTGCATCTGAAACGCATGCTTCAAACGGGTCCCGCAGGCCGCTGAGAATGTGTGCTATCCATTCGTCTGGGGAACGCGTAGAGTTCACTTCCCCTTCTTCCACCACCATATCCTCTTTTACTCCTCCCCCCATTTCATCAGTCCCTCTTGTGCTGGTGTCTTGATGAAGGCAAAGGCTAGTTGACCTCCCCGTCATCTTCCCTAGCCTTTGCGTCTCTTTCCTCTTGAGCAATCCTCTTGAGGATATCGCCAAAGACATTCCGCTCATCTTTGCGGCGGATTTCACTGCTTCCATACAGTGTGCTAGCTTCATCCCGAATCGTTCCAAGACCCGATTACTCAGCTTAGGAGTTTTCCGTGCTTGGGCGTTGGGTTCCGGCATTGAAGTTTGCGGTGGAAAACTCCTTAACACTCTTCAGTCTGTGCTTTGGGATACAGGACTTGACTCGCTTTTAGGTTTTGGAGTGGGTGTTGGGTCGATTCGGCTGAGGGGTTGAATGTTCAGGACTTCCAAACGGTCGTCTGAGTCAAGATCAACTACTGGTGGACAGACTGGAGGTCTGAAGAATGGTCGAAAAGATGGGGTGATAGGCGGTCTTTGGGCACTGGCCCTGATTCATGACGCCGAAAAATTTGAGATAAATGTAGGGCTGGGAGAGGAAAATGGAGCTCGAGGGTTAGGAAATACCTCGAGGACTGCGTGCGGTTCGGATGAAGAAGAAGATGGGGTCGAATA
This sequence comes from Citrullus colocynthis, assembly GCA_031780015.1. Taxonomy (NCBI): domain Eukaryota; kingdom Viridiplantae; phylum Streptophyta; class Magnoliopsida; order Cucurbitales; family Cucurbitaceae; genus Citrullus; species Citrullus colocynthis. The sequence continues at coordinate 61,143 of QLSR01000126.1, read as the reverse complement.
CTGGGTGTTGTAGGAAGATATTGGGGAAACGCCGCCGACGAAGTGTTCTTGATTTTGGGAGTCTGATTGGCTAGACATAGACAGAAGTGCGAAGAATGCAAATCGCCGGAGTTTGGGAAGATGAAGGGGTTGTTTTGAAAATGGTAATTGGAAAATCGAATTGCGTTAATAAAGGGCTAATTAAGTCGTCGGCAATAAATGAAGATACGTGATATTCGAAATCCCACTGATCTAGGCAAATTTATTGAGCCGCACATCCATCAAGTATGATGGGCGGCTAATGATGCAAATAAGCACTCGAGTGCTTATGGGAAAACGCATCGACTCAAAAGATGCAAGCGTTACCCGGTTTGCTCTTTCTAAAACGCATTCATTTAATTAATAAACGCATACTGATGAACGCATGGTTCTCAGTTCAGTTATGCGTTGGACGCAACATAAATGGCGGAGTATGCGGTGAAATTAAAGTTTGCATTGAAGCTCGACGCATAACTCCATGCTTATTTAATTTACACTACTCCTAAAACTGAATTTAAAGAATGAAAATATAATACTAAAAACAAAGTGCGAATCGAAGAAAGAAAGAAAGTAACAGCAGCAGAAAAACAACATACAATAAAATGAAGTAAAATAAAATAAAATAAATAAATACTAATACAAGTACGAATAAAAAGGAAGAAAGCAAGAGTAAAAGAAAGCGTCGCTGGAAAAGTAGGCGTTCAGCAACGCAGAGACCTTTTAACGCAAGCTCAGTTTTTACACTCGCGTAAGTCAATGGAAGTTTTGTCGATTTCCAGCTCTCCAATGTGGTAGAGTTTTACCCTTTGTCCATTGACCCTGAAGGAGGTAGCTTTGTTTTTATTTGTTAGCTTGACAGCACCATACAGAAACACTTCCTCGATTATGAATGGTCAAGACTAGCGAGACTTCAGCTTACCTGGAAATAAACGCAACCTTGAGTTAAATAATAGGACCTTCTGGCCGACGTATAACGTCTTCTTACTGATATTTTTGTCATGTCATTTTGTGGTCCTTTCTTTATATATCTTTGCGTTTTCGTAAGCTGAATGTCTCCACTCCATGAGTTCGTTTAATTGAAGCTTTCTTGCTTCACCCATTGCGTCCTGGTCTAGATTGAGCTTCTTCATGGCCTACATGGCCTTGTGCTCCAGCTCTAACGGGAGATGGCATGCTTTTCCGAACACCAACGCATAGAGTGACATGCCTATGGGTGTTTTAAATGCCGTTCTATATGCCCAGAGAGCTTCATCTAATCTCTCCATCCAATCTTTCCTTGATGTACTCATAACTTTTTCAAGTATGGACTTAATCTCCCTATTTGTTATCTCAGCTTGGCCGTTAATCTCCTTAAAATCATATGAAGGATTTGCTACGTAGTTATAGAAAATGGGTGTTGTACATATTGGGGTCTAAGGAGTTGAAGTTTGTAAAAACTTTGTTGTTATTATCTTAAGTGATTGATGTACTCTATAAAAGTTTATTAGCTTAAACTTGAGTTTCTTACATATGGTCTAGATGAAAATTATTACATGTTTATCAGGTACTTGGTAAAGATTTGTGGTCAATATGGTTGACAGTAGAGGCCGTAGAAGGGTCGATGTCTGTTGTCATCGAACCTTTTCTTAGATTAAAGAGGGTAACTTGGGAGGGTGTGTGACAACTAACATCTTTAATCATGGTGCAATTGAGGTTCAAAGTTTGGAGACTGGGAAAGTATTTAAGGTAAATGGGCAACTTTAAAGATATTTAATGAAGGGGAGACTGAGCCAGCTACCTCGAGAGTGGGTTTAGCGCTTCTCTCATATTCCTAAGCCCATATTCGCCAACCATGGAGCAACAAACGTTAAACATTTGCGCTTCCTAGAGGCAGCCAGACATCAACTTTAAATGATTTCTTTCATTATGCTTTAGTTTGCTCTGTTGGTTTTAGTTAGCTGAGGGTTTTGATGATGATTTTCTGTAATGGCTTTCCGACCTCTCATTCGTCATAATTAAACTCTATTTACCTAATGCAAATTCGTTTTGTTATTGAAAACGCTATCGTCCTAAATAATTGAATTGGGTTTAGTTCAAATTATGCTTGCTTAGTTTGATAATTTGGAGCATCTAGTTGACATTTGATGTTATTTAATTATGACTAATTGGAAATTTGTTTTTATGTTTAGTAACCAATGATGGAGATTAAGCCGAATCCATTCTTATCCTAATTCATTTCATTTGATTCCTCTACTATTCGTTCAATTTCTTTAAGCTGACTTGCATAGATTTCATTGATTTATTTATTTTACTTTCACACTTTTAAATTCTGCATGGTAAACAAACCCTCCCCCC
>QLSR01000126.1:0-58411 GCA_031780015.1 Citrullus colocynthis | reverse complement strand
AACCCCCCCCCCCCCCCCCCCACCCAAACCTAAAAAAATTCAAATATTGATTGAGACAATTTACAAGCTCCCTAAGGATCGACCCGTGCTTACCATTATTTCTACGATTTGTGGTAATAATAGTACGTCGGAGTTATAAATTTTATTTGATCGTAAGAGAGGTTTACGATGACCATTGTCTCGTTATCAACAATTGAGTGCACTACTCTGTTGGGCTCATAACTTGTTGAGCATAAAGTGTATTAGATGCTATAATTTCCGTACAAAGTTGCATCGAGAATACTCAAATATGATCATTAATAAGCAAGTTTCCTGGTAAGTCCAGGATCGAATGCAGGGATTTGTAATAAACTAGGCGTTGAGAATAGATACATGACTATGCGGTGACTATACAGGTATTATGTTCAAGAATTGTATGTACCTTAAACTATACATAAAAAATGAAGAAAATTTCCTACAATTAACAATGAGGTGGACGCGGAGAAGTTAGTCAGATGTCATTTAGTGTCAGATAGCATGCGTTGAGAATGACGATGGAACCATGTGATAAAAATAGAGTTAATGTAGGAGCTAGTTGTTACTTAAGCATATCTAAGTATATTTACATACCTACAAACTTTGGGTTTGAGAATCCATCTCTCGATGTTTCTACACTACGTTAATCTTATCTCTAAGACGCACGGTAAGTTTGCGTTGGCAAAAGATGAACTACATCTCTGAACCTCATCTAGTCTTGATAAATGCTAAAGATTACCATCTACTCTCTCAAGCTAGACAGTCATGCTTGTTAAATTTGTTTGTCAGACAAAGCTATGCAAGCTAATGATATGCATTAATTAAGATGTAACATACTTAGTATTGCTTAAAAAAAACTAACTTCTAATATCTAACTCATTTAACATTCAAACAACATGGTGTAAAGTTTTTAATATGGAAATAAATGGAAGATAATTGTCAATCAAACCTATACTAAGAAAATAAACCATTCTCTCGAATGTCATTAACAAAACATAAGTAAGAAGGAGGGAAATGGAGATAGAACAGTAATGGAAGATGTCAAGCCGCCACTGGCAATATCTTGCTTCATGGAGGCTTGAGATGGTTGCTATCTGATACATAAATGGCATAGGGTGAAGGTTCTCACTCACTGGGAGACAACTCTGAAAATTCTCAGAATCCTTCTCGTAGAAGAGCTTGAAATGGAGGCTGGTTATGGTGAGGGAGAATTTGTACAGAGCTTTCGCCTCTTGAACTCGTTTCTCCCCTCCTTTGAATGGAGAAGCTTTGGGCTATTTATAGGTGTCGAAAAGGTGAACTCATGATAACCTGACACTTTTGCATTAAATTACATGCCCTGCTGTGCAGACTTTTCACATCGTTGACCCATTGGTTCTGCCATGATCTGATAACGTGTAATCGTTTTGCATATTGACATGAAAGCTTTTGCCCAGGCGTCTGCATCTACTTTTTCTTCTCAATGCCTGGTCTCGACGCATGGGTTTCCATTTCTTTTGTTCTCGCAACAGCTTCCTCTCTAGGGCTTGGGTTATTTGTGCTTCTTACTTAATCCTGTGCTAAGAACAGAAAAGGAGCCCATTTACTGCTGCCACTGGCGTATCCTTCATGAATTCGGTGTTGGCGCACAGTCTTGTCACAAGAAAAGGGAAGAATAACTGACCCCTTGGCTTGAAAAATAACCTTCAAATCTATAGGGCAATAATGCATCCCACATCTAGCCGAATTCCCCGCATGATGTAGTAAATGATCATGGCACAATCCCTTGATATTGAGGCGTCATGCATACTGGGGAGTAGCGACCGCTTAATGAAGTAAAGCCATAGGTTGGCCTCGGCGATCAAGCAAGTTGGCGCCAATGTATGAATGCCCTTTGGGGAAGTATTCCACTTTGACCTTTATAACCACTGCAGGTGCCTTTGCCACCTCAGTCCTTTTTCTTTTCTTCGGTAGCTTTTCCTTGCTTATCGCTACCTCTTTTTCTTTCTTCTTCTCCTCCCTTATCTTGTTCACATTTTGCTTGATGCATTTGGCTTTGGGGAGCCTCCCTGCATCACTTACTTTCAACTCAACTTCAAAATCTGCCGCAATCTCTGCTATGCGGCAACGAAACTCAGCTTCTCTAGCGACCTCCTTGGCAGCTTGTTCGCCAAATGCGATTTCCTTTTTTCTTCTCTTCTTTTCGGCGAGAAATGACTCTGTCCTTTCTTTCCTTCTTTTGATGTCGTCTTTCAGCTTCTTGGACTTCTCTGCCACCTTCACTGCTAGCCGCTCAATAGATGATGCGGCAGAAGATGCTGCGATAGCCTCAGATGTCCTCGCGTCCCTTACTTTTTCATTTTTTCTTCTTAGCGGAGGAACATCTTCCTCGGCTTCTTCTTCCCTGGCCCTTATTAGCCTGTTTTTCTTTTTCACGGCGGACTACTTCTTTTCCACCGCTGCAATTACCTTTCTAATAGGTCTTTCATCGGAGTCCGAGTCCTCAAGACCACTCACCGCAGGGATTGACCCACGCAACACATTCTTCACCTCTGGTCGACCAACCCATCCAACCAGTCATCGTCTTCTTCATCGATGGTATTTAGAATATTTCTGAAGACGGTGGACTCGCCATTCCTCTCCATCTCTTGAACTTCAGACAGGTCCTTGGAGCGTGGGGGAGATGGGGCTGATGTCGCCTCTAACTCAGAACTGTTCGGGAGGACAATGGCGAAGGGTTCAGGTGTGGTGGAGGTAGTGGACAGATTCCGACTACCATGCCTCGAGGATGAGGCAATGTCGACCTTTCAGGTGGTAATTGGTTTAGGGCTTTTTGAGGAGGTGGGTTGCTGGGAAGCCATGGGAAGGTTATAGGTGAAAAGAGTGAAAAATGAGTGAGAATCGGGAAATTTATGAATACGCTGGAAATCGCAACGGTAGTCGAAAAGTTCAGAGAGAGAGCGTAACTCAAAAAAGGATTGAAGAGGGGTTTATAAAGAGTTTTAGCTAGACGCGTGGGTTATCGGCTCAATGCGTGACATCATAGCCACATTAAATGGTCTGACACCAGTCGCCGTCAGCCGGCGAATGCGCAGTCAGCTTTTCGAATTCTTGATCTAATTGTGACGTGACATAATCGCTTCAGATCCCCACCTAGGCGTCGAGCTAATCATGCCGCATCGTTTTGATGTCGACGCCTTGTAATTATTCGAGTTTTATTTAAGGAGTTCAATTTTTACTCATCATAGAATAACAGATAGCATCCAAACAAAAAAAAAAATTCAAAGCAGATAATAAATAAAAAAATATATAAGTAAAAAAATCAAATAAAATAAAATAAAGAAAAGAAAGGAACAATCGAGATAATGTTGGAAGAATTAAAACTAAAAATAAGACATAAAAGCAACTAAGGACAAAAGTTAGGATGCGTCCTTTGGATATATATGCTTGTTGGCAACGCAGCACGCGTCCATCTTTTCCTCATTCTATCTTTTCCAAGTCAACAGCTACTCTGTCTCGCTCAAGGCAGTCTAGATAATATGGTTTCACACGTAGACCATTAACTTTGAATGCTTTAGTGTCATCTTCATCATCAGCTCTACGGCACCATGAGTCAAGATTTCCTTGATCATGAAAGGATCAGACCATTGATAACTTGTAGAAATACAAGTTATTATAGTCACTATTTGAATTAATTAGAGTAACTTTAGAGCTAAACGCATGATTTTGGTAGTTGAATTATGTAAAATGTATCACCATGCGTTGGCACTATTTACAAAACAAAATACCTGAAAAATTATGAGCTTTTCTGTTCCCAACGCAGGATTAAGAAGAAAAGAAGCACAAATAACCCGACTAGAGACGAAGCTACTGTGAGAACAAATGGAAACCCATGCGTCGAAACTATGCGTCCGAGACCATGCGTCGAGAGAGGAGAGAAAGTAAATATGGACATCTGGGCAAAAGCTGTCAGGTCATTATGAAAAAGGATAACACGTTATCAGATCATGGCAGAACCAATGTACCTACAATGTAAAAAGTCCACGCAACGGGTCAGGGAATTTAATGCAAAGGTGTCAGGCCATCATGAGCTTCAACTTTTCAACACCTATAAATAGCCCAAAGCTTTAGAGAAAAAGAGGAGGAAACGAGTTCAAAAGGCAAAAGCTCTGCACAACTCCTCCACCATAACCAGCCTCCATTTCGAGCTCTTCTGAGAGAAAGATTCTGAGAACTTTCAGAATCGTCTCCCAGTGAGTGAGAACCTTCACCCTATGGATTTTATGTATCATATAGCAACCATCTCAAGCCTCCATGAAGCAAGAAGTTGCCAGTGGCGGCTTGACGTCTTCCATTTCTGTTTATTTTTCATTTCCCTCCTTTTTACTTATGTTTCATTAAGGACATTCGAGAAAATGGCTTATTTTCTTAATATAAGTTTGATTGACGACAATCTTCCATTTATTTCCATATTAAATATCTTACACCATGTTGATTGAATGCTAAATGAGTTAGATGTTAGAGTTAGTTTTTTTTTAGCAATATGAAGTATGTTACATCCTAATGAATGCATATCATTAGCTTGCATAATTTTGTCTGACAAACAAATGTAGTAAGCACAACTGTTTAGCTTGAGAGAGTAGATGGTTAATCTTTAGCATTTATCAAGTCTAGATGAAGTGCAGAGATGTAGTTTATCTTTTGCCAATGCAAACTTACCATGCGTCTTAGAGATAAGATTAATGTGGCGTTGAAACATCGAGAGATGAATTCACAAACTCAGTTTGTAGGTATGTACTTATACTTAGATAGGCTTAAGTAACGACTAGCTCCCGCGTTAACTCTACCTTTGTCGCATGGTTTCATTCATTCTCAATGCATGCTATCTGACGCTAAGGACATTTGACTAACCATCGCCGCATCTACCTCATTGTTAGTTGTAGGAAATTTTATTCATTCTTTATGTATAGTTTTAGATGCAATCTTGCACATATTACTTGTATAGTTCACCGCATAGTCATGCATATATTCTCAACGCCTAGTTATTACAAATCCCTGCGTTCAACCCTGGACTCACTAGGAAACCTATAAGAGCTTATACTTGGGCTTCTTATAGGAAAATTTGCTTAATCATGATCATATTTGAGTAATTCTCGATGCATCTTTGTACGGAAAATAATAATATCTATTTTTGTGCAACACGCTATGAAACAATGTAAATCGAAAATAGAAATCCAATAAACCAAATCAACAACCATCTTGTTCTTAATTTTCCTAGAAATAAACGCAATCTTGAGTTAAAAAGAATGACCTTTTGACCTACATGCAAAGATTTCTTACTAATGCGTTGATCGTGCCAACGCTTTGTTCGCTCTTTGCATATCTTTGCGTTCTCATAAGCTTGTAGTCTCTATTCCTCCAATTCATTCAATTGAAGCTGGCGTTGCTTCTGCAGCTGCCTTCAGGTCCATATTCAATCTCTTGGCTGCCCACAATGCTTTGTATTCTAATTCCAAGGGCAAATGGCATGTCTTTGCGAAGACCAACGTGTACGGTGACATTCCGAGAGGCGTTTTAAATGCTGCTCGATATGCTCATAACGCCTCGTCCAATTTGGACGCCCAATCTTTTCGAGAGGAGTTTACTACTTTTTCTTTCAACTTTTTATTAGAAACTTCTACCTGCCCATTTGTCTGCGGGTGGTATGCAAGCCACCCTATGATGTACATTGTATTTGATTAGCAACTTGGAAATAATTTTATTAATGAAATGTGTACCTTCATCGCTAATCAAGGCTCTCAGCATTCCAAATCTCGTGAAAATGTTCTTTTGAAGAAAATTTGAGACTGTCATCGCATCATTCTTAGCACAAGAGATTGTTTCGACCCATTTTGATACATAATCCACAGCTACCAATATATAGTTGTGGTCGTTTGATGGCGGAAATGAGCCCATAAAATCAATATCCCATACGTCAAAGAGGTCAACTTCTAATATAGAGGTTAGTGGCATTTCATTTCGACTTGAGATATTTCCGATGCGTTGACATCTATCGCACCTGATTGCATAGTCTCTGGTGTCTTTGAAGAGAGTTGGCCAAAAGTATCCGCTTTGTAAGACCTTAGCTGCAGTTTGCTATCCTCCAAAATGTCCTCCATAGGGGGAGTCATGACATTGAGATAGGATGCATTGATACGAAGTCTCTGGGACGCAGAGTCTGAAGATGTGATCCAGTAGCCTTTTGTAGAGTTGGGGCTCGTCCTAATAATAGAACTTTGCATCATGTATCAATTTCCTTTTGCTATGTGTTGAAATCTTTGGAAAATTGCTTGCACACCAAGAAAATTGACAATATCTGCATACCATGGTGCAGATTCTGTGACTTTTAATACAGCTTCGTCTGGAAAGCTTGCGTTAACACCTTGCTATTTTCGATTGTGCTCCATATTTTCAACCCTGGAAAGATGATCTGCCACATTGTTCTCTGTGCCTTTTCGATCAACTATTTCTGCGTCGAACTCTTGACAGAACTCATCGGATGAGCCTTGGCTTGGCATCTTTTTTAGCCATTAGCTGAGCGGTCAGTATGAATGATGACTTTTGACCCTAGAAGATATGCTCTTAATTTTTCAATAGCGAACACTACTACTTGCAATTCTTTCTCTATAGTGGTGTAATTCACTTGGGCTAAGTTGAAAGTTTTGCTGGCGTAGGCTATAAGATGCAACATTTTATCTCTATGTTGAACCAACGCAGCTCCCATCGCATAGTCGCTAGCAGCACACATAAGTTCGAATGGCTGCAACCAGTCTGGGGCAATTAAAATTGGTGCTGACACCAGTGCTGCTTTTAGAGTCTCAACGCCTTGAGGCATTCTTCATCAAAGATATAGGGTCAGTTCTGCTCCAGCAATGAGCTTAAAGGGCGTGCAATTTTGAAAAGTGCTTGACGAACCTTCTATAAAAGCCTGCATGTCCCAAGAAGCTGCGAAGTGTCTGTACATTTGTAGGAGGCGGGAGCTTCTCCATGGCTTCGATTCTTCAAGGCCCTTCTTGGATATTTTGTGACCGAGGATAATTCCTTCATTCACCATGAAGTGACATTTTTCCCAATTGAGCACTAAGTTGGTGTCCTCGCATCTTTTCAATACTTTCTCCAAATTGGCTAGACATGCTTCAAACGAATTTCCAAAGACCAAATAATCGTCCATGAATATCTCCACCGGTTCTTCTAAAAATTCAGCGAAGATTGCCATCATATACTGCTGAAAGGTGCCTGGGGCGTTACATAGTAGAAATGGCATGCGTCAAAATGAAAATGTACCATAAGGACATGTAAATGTTGTCTTCTCCTCATCTTCCAGAGCAATCATAATTTGATTATAGCCTAAATAGCCATCCAAGAAGCAGAAAAACTCATTTCCTACAAGTCTATCTAACATTTGGCCAATAAAAGGCAATGGGAAATTATCCTTCTTTGTCGTCGCGTTGAGTTTCCTGTAGTCCATGCAAATTCTCCACCCCGTGACAGTGTGGGTAGGGATCAATTTGTTATTCTTGTTTAGGACTACAGTCATACCTCCTTTCTTGAGAACGCACTACACATGACTCACCCATTTACTATCAGAGATGGGAAAGATAACGCCTGTGTCCAACCATTTAAGCACCTCTTTCTTGACAACTTTTTTCATTGCTGGATTTAGTCGCCTTTGGGGCTCGATGGATCCGTCTTTTCCTTCTTCTAGACGAATTTTATGCATGCAGCATGTGGGGCTTATCCCCTTGATATCAGCCAACGTCCACTCAACAGCTCGGATGTGCTTTTTAAGAATGATTACCAAGGCTGATTCTTGATTAGGGGATAATGCAGCTGAAATAATAACTTGAAGAGAGTTACTTTCTCCTAAGTAGGTATACTTCAAGTGGGTTAGCAACACTTTTAACTCAAGCTCTGACGATTCCTCCAGAGACGGTTTTGTTCATTGGTTGGTCTGATTCGTAGTCAAAGATTCAAAAGCAGAATGGACCAAAGCACAACATTGTTCAGGCTACTGCGCGTCCAGATTTGCAGTAGTTTCATCAATCTCTTCTTCAAGCATCATTCTATTGAACTCATCCTCTACGTTGAGGCTTTGGCAGGTCTTGTTCTCCTGGATACTCTAATGCCTTAGAGACGTTGAAAATCACTTCCTGATCATTAACTCTCATAATGATCTCCCCCTTATGGAAGTCGATGAGTGTACGACCCGTTGACAAAAATGAGCGTCCAAGTATGATTGGGACATCCTCGTCTGCTTCATAATCTAAGATGATGAAGTCTGCGGGGAGAATGAACTTGTCTACCTTTACCAACACATCCCTGATCCTTCCTTTGCGATGCACAATGGATCGATCCGCCAATGGTAAAGTAACTGTTGTTGGCTGTGATGTGATCCCCAATTTGTTGAATACTGACAGGGGCATGTGATTAATGCTAGCCCCTAGGTCACACAATGCTTTTCCTATGTAAACCCCTCCAATGGAACAAGGAATGGTGAAGCTCCCTGGATCTTTCATCTTTGTGGGGACACGTTCACAGACTATGTTACTGCATTCTTGGGTTAGAGCTATGGTCTTATATTCACTCATTCCTCTCTTTTTAGACAGTATGTCCTTGAGGAATTTAGCATAGCTGGGCATTTGTTCCAACGCTTCCACCAGCGGAATGTTGATATGCAACTGTTTTAATACATCCAGGAAGTGTTTGAACTGCCTCTCATTGTTATTTTTCTTCCTTAACCGCTGTGCATAAGGAGGCGTTTGAAGCTCGGCTGACACACTCGTTGATGCATCTTTTCCTGATAGACTTCTTTGCGTGTTGATAAGCTCTTAAAAAGTGCTTTCTATTCTCTCAAATTAAGGGAGTTTATATTAGATTTCACTTGTTAGCTAGTGGTTTTCAGGTTAAAATGAGGAAAATTAGAAGAAAGAACTAAAAGATCAAAACCGAGCAAGAATACCGCGAAAAAGAGCTGAAAAACTCAAAATGGCACAAATTAGGGCAACGCCGTGGTGCTAAAACCCGAGAGTAACCTTGTCTAAACTCAGCCCTAGGGCCGCGGCGCTGTCCCAAAATTTTCAATAGCGCCGCGACGCTATAGACCAGCGCCACGGCACCAGTTTTCCTTAAGTGAAAATTGTTATTTTTGGTAAGTTTTTGGGCGGCCAAACTCTATAAATTTGGGAGTTTCTAGCAGCCCTAGGCATCAAATCAAATCAAGGAAGTTGCAGACCTAAAGAGGCACAAAAAGGAGAGAATTGAGTGAGAGTTCAAAGAGTGAGTTAGTTGCAAGGAAGAGGAAAAGAGTTTGAGATAGTCGTGGTGCCTTTCGAATTTCGACGTGAGAGCCAAGGAGATCGTGATGGTGCTACCTCAATCAAGAGCCTCTTTTTAGTAGAGGTTCCCTTTCTTTACACTCTTTCTTTGTTTATTTTGCTTAAACATGTTGCTTCAAGCTATGAGTGGATAAACTCTTGAGTTTTAGGGTTTTGATGATTTGTTTATGAATTTATGTTGATCTTGTAGACTTTCATGGTTTTGTTGGAATGATTATGCTTTTCATTGTTATTTTGTTTAATTCTTGTGGATTGGCCATCTTCACATGTTAGGTTAGATGTATGATTGAGAGATTGTATGTTTAACTTGATCTATAATAATGAATTGTTGTTAATCTATCACGAGAGTAGTTAGGTTGACAATAAAAGTTGCTAAAGACTATTTTTAATGCCATGTAATTTTGTATTGGTTTTAAGAGATTAATAATCAATTGAGTTGCATGAGAAAGGGTTGTTTTTTAGAGAAAATAACTTGGAATTAAGTATCTAGACTTAGGCATATGAATGACAATAAAATCCATGAAATCTATAATATTGCATGATGAAATAAACAAGGATTCATTACCCTAAAACTCTCTTTAACTCTTGTGTTTCTCACTTTAATACTTTCCTCATTTGATTTGTATTTTCCATAACTCATAATTTTCAATTTCAATCCTCAAATAAAATTGATTCAACTCTAGAATAGCTAAGTAACTTGAACCTTCACAATTGGATCTCCAGTGGAACGATATTCGGACTTAACCATTTTATATTATAACTTGACCCGTACACGTGCGGTTAACACTCAAAGTGCCCATCACGTGTCAGCTTGTTTTTGTTGTGTTGGGTGATCAAATTCAATGGTATGGTTGGAAAGATGAATTGTTGGTTGAGAGTTCTCTGGTTGGTATGAAGGATTCTCGGTCTTTTAAGTTAGAGTTTTCTTCCCTGGATGGGGAAGTTTATTCATGGCTCTTCTGCTTCGAAGTGTCACAGCTTGACACTGTTTTTTTCCTGAACTGCCCGTATCGCGTGGGGCTTCAATATTCTCGAAAGAGGTCCTTTCTGCCGCGTCTTAAGCTCTTTAGCGATCTGGCCCAGCTAAAGCTCTAGATTTCTGATGGACGACGCTTGGGTTTGCATCAAGGCGTCGACATGTATTCTTTCAGAAGAGCTTCCATAGATGATGATGGACTAGGCGTTGATTGATGTGGATTTTGCCTCTGATGTCCAAGGGGGAACCCAGATGATCCACCCCTTTTGTGTGTAGGCGCACCTTGCTGCTCAGGCTGGTGGTTACCACCCCATGAGAAATTTGAATGATTCCTCCAGCCAAGATTGTAGGTGTTGGAGTACGGGTTGTTCCGTATGAAGCACACAGATTGAGGGTTCTGTGGGCATACTTCATACCCATGCGGCTCCCTGCATCCAATGCATCTTGCAGCATTCAGTTGATTGATTGCATTAACTTAGCCGCCGCCTCCTGTATTTGACTGATTCAGGGCCATAGTCTGCAACAGGTTAGTCATGGCGGCGACTGGAGCTTGTAATGCAGCAACACTATTATACTCTGGTGCTCCTGACGCATTGTTTTGCCTGCGGCCGAATCGACTATATCCATCGTCTTCCAAATCCTCATGGTTTCTTGATATTCAATAGAGAATGTCCTTGGCCTCAGTATAAGTTTTATCAAGTAGTCCTCCCGCTGCAACAGTATTTGCAGCTGTCTGAGATGCCTCGGTCAAGCCATCGTAGAATATCTCCATTTTAACACAGTTAGGGAAGCCATTATGCGGACAGTTTCTCACCAATCTCTTAAATCTTGCCCAAGCACAACTCAAGGTTTCTCTGTCTTTTTGTTGAAAGTTGGCGATATCTCTTCTTCTTCAAGCATTCACCGTGGGTGGGAAGAATTTATTCATTAACTTCTCTATCATTTGGTTGCAAGTGGTAATTTCACCTGGTTCCAAAGAATATGCCCACTGTCTCACCTCATCTCTGAGGGAGAATGGGAACAGCGTCAACCGGATGTCATCTGCACTTATGTTTGGGATGACGAAGGTATTACAGATTTCGATGAAGCTTTTCAAGTGAGCATGAGGGTCTGCACCGGGTGATCCCCCAAACTGACTCGCTGTTTGTAGCATCTGAAGCATGACAAGCTTTATTTCGAATTTCAAACCTTGAGACGTGGCTCGCATAATTCCAGGTGAAAAATTATATAAGATTGGCAATGCATAATCCCTAATCGAACAGTTCCGATCATGTGCCAATAGAAGGGGATGAGTTTGCTGATCAATTTGCAACTGAGCTTGAAGTTGCGCCTAGGCTAACGCATGGTTCATTGCTTTGTCATGTTTGTCGTTAGCCTTATTATTAGCTCTCAAAGGCTGATTGGCGTTGTTTGCTTGATTTTCCATTTTCTTCTCTCTGTAAAGTTGTTGCCGCCTTTGATGCGTCTTATTTCTTTTTCAAAAGGTTCTCTCGATCTCAGGGTCAGAAATGAACACAGGATGTTCTTCCTTGTTCATAAACTGTCAGGTACGTCTTCGGCTAAACACTCTATACTGCCCAAGATTGAGATTTTCTGCATAGATCAAGAAATAGTTTCAAAACCTAAATTATTAATTCAAATCCCCGACAACAGCACTAAAAACTTGTTGGGCTCATAGCTTATTGCGCATAAAGTATATTAGATGTTATAATTTCCGTACAAAGTTGCGTCGAGAATACTCAAGTATGATCATTAATAAGCAAGTTTTCCTATAAAAACCCAAGTATAAGCTTCTATAGGTTTCCTGGTGAGTCTAGAGTCGAATGTAGGGATTTGTAATAAACTAGGCGTTGAGAATAGATACATGACTATGCCAGGTATTACGTTTAAGAATTGTATGTACCTAAAACTATACATAAAGAATGAATAAATTTTCCTACAATTAACAATGAGGTGGATGCGGAGAAGTTAGTCAGATGTCATTTAGTGTGAGATAGCATGCGTTGAGAATGACGGTGGAACCATGCGATAAAAATAGAGTTAATGTAGGAGCTAGTTGTTACTTAAGCATATCTAAGTATATTTACATACCTACAAACTTTGGGTTTGAGAATCCATCTCTCGATGTTTCGACACCACGTTAATCTTATCTCTAAGATGCGTGGTAAGTTTGCATTGGCAAAAGATGAACTACATCTCTGAACCTCATCTAGTCTTGATAAATGCTAAAGATTAACCAACTACTCTCTCAAGCAAGACAGTCATGCTTGTTAAATTTGTTTGTCAGACAAAGCTATGCAAGCTAATGATATGCATTAATCAAGATGTAACATACTTCGTATTGCTTAAGAAAAACCAGCTTCTAACATCTAACTCATTTAACATGCAAACAACATGGTGTAAAGTATTTAATATGGAAATAAATGGAAGATAATCATCAATTAAACTTATATTAAGAAAATAAACCATTCTCTCGAATGTCATTAACAAACCATAAGTAAGAAGGAGGGAAATGGAGATAGAACAGTAATGAAAGACGTCAAGCTGCCACTGGCAATGTCTTGCTTCATGGAGGCTTGAGATGGTTGCTATCTGATACATAAATGACATAGGGTGAAATGAAGGTTGGTTATGGTGAGGGAGAATTTGTACAGAGCTTTCGCCTTTTGAACTCGTTTCTCCCCTCCTTTGAATTGAGAAGCTTTGGGCTATTTATAGGCGTAAAAAAGGTGAACTCATGATGACCTGACACCTTTTCATTAAATTCCATGCCCTGCTATGCAGACTTTTCACATCGTCGGCCCATTGGTTCTGCCATGATCTAATAACGTGTAATCCTTTTGCATATTGACATGACAACTTTTGCCCAGGCATCTATATCTACTTTTTCTTCTCAACGCATGGTCTCGATGCATGGGTTTCTACTTCTTTTGTTCTCGCAACAGCTTCCTCTCTGGTGCTTAGGTTATTTGTGCTTCTTTTCTACTTAATCCTATGTTAAGAACAGAAAAACTCATAATTTTTCAAGTATTTTCTTTTGTAAATAGTGCCAACGCATGGTAATACATATTACATAATTCAACTGCCAAAATCATGCGTTTAGCCCTAAAGTTACTCTAATTAATTCAAATAGTGACTACAATAACTTGTATTTCTACAAGTTATCATACTCCCTACAGCTATGTATTCATCTTCAACAGTTGATAAGGACACGCAATTCTATTTCTTACTAAACTAGGAGATTAAGTTATTCTCAAGAAAGAAACATCCACTTGATGTACTTTTTCTATCCTCAGAGTTCCCTGCCCAGTCAGCATCACAATACCCAACTAAGGCTCCATTTGTATCAGAAGAGTACAAAAATTCATAGTCACTGGTGCCACTAACATACTTTAGGATTCTTTTCATGTTGGTCATATGACTGACCTTTAAATTTGACTAATATTAAGCACATACCCCAACGACATAAGATATATCTGGGCGACTCACTGTAGCAAACTAACAATCATGCTTCTGTACAAGCTTTCGTCAACTTTCTCAGCATTTGAATCTTTAGAGATCTTAGCATAGGTGGCACAGGAGTGCACTTTGGGCTTGCTTTCTCAAGCCTAAATTTATTTAACATATTCTTAGTATATTTCTCTTGAGATATGAAGATATCATTAGGCATCTTTGCTTGATCTAAAATCTGAGAAAGTATGTCAACTCGCTGGCCATGCTTGATGGATAAATGAGCATGCAGCGGAAGTTAATTTGATCAATTTTCACTCTAAGATGATCAATTTAGAGGATTAAACATGCAATTAAAAAGAAAAATTAAAGTTTCAAGAACACTTACCCTTGAAACTCCAAATTCTCCTTCAATTCTTAATGAATTTCAGCACCGCTTGGTTGTAGACCACCACAAGAGCCTTCTTTACTATTCACTAGGCTTAGATTGGATGGTGAGATCCAAAATTTGTGGTAAATTTGAGAAGGAATGAAGGTTGGGAAGAAGATGAACAATGGATGGAATTTTGCAAAATTAACCCTTAATTTCACAAAATTCTTAACCATTTTTATGCCAAAATCATCTCTATTTCTTAAAATATGCAATCCAATTGCATCAAAATTTGACAACACAAAATGGTTAATTTGTTGGTTAATTGTGAATAAGACAATCAAGCTCCTAGCTTAGTTAGTGGGAAAATCCAATCTTCAAAAATCAATTTTAAAATCAATTTCTCAATGAATTTTCAAAAATTGAATTAAAATTGATTTTTAATTTTAAAAAATAATTAATTAATTAAAAATAATATTATTTTATTATTTAATATTAAAATAATATTTTTTTTCCCACTTGTCCCTAGGGGTGTACACGGGTTGGGTTGGGTTGGGGGAATTTTTCGGACCAACCCAAAAATTCGTGTTGGTGGGGTTGCCAACCCGAATAACCCGAATAAGGTACCCAACCCAACCCTTGAATTCAAGTTGGGTTGGGTTGGGTTGTCGGGTTAGAGTGTTTTTTTTTTTTTTTTCTTCTCTTTTCTATTCTCTCTATTTTTTAGTTAATTTAGAAATATTATATTTATAACAATTATAAAACACATCGATCCAATATAATGTATAAAGTAATTCTCAAACACTAATTGGCAATTTGGCATAAAAATAAAAATCCATAAATAATTTAATACAAAGTTCAACTTCAACATACAAACAGAAAAGTACAACATTAATAATTTAAATACACTAGATCATCATTAATACAGTACATAACAACGTAGTTCTTAATCTTACAGGATTACAATTACATAAGAATCGACGACCAAACTATGATCCTAACTTTTTAAAACCTCAACAATTGGCATCCCGAGCATTCAGCTTAGTCCTGAAAATTTAAAACATTTCAAGTAAGTTAGTTTAAATGAAATAATTCAATAATTAGAAAAAATCAAAACATTCAACTTACCAATGACAACCACTTATCACTCTCCAATGGAGTTTCATTTTTGTGTTATGATGGAGGACTTGACATTATCTAGAAAAACAACAGTAAATTGTTTATAAATAATAGTATATAATGTCATATAAAGGTACATAGTAAATTGTACGAAATGAATAACAATTAAATTACCACTTACCACTCTCAATTTTTTCACAAATCTCCATTTTTTCAATCCGTGGAGGAAGATCTAATAAGGCTGTTTTTCCACATATCCAATTTTGTGTACAAATTAAAGCTTCCACTGTTTTAGGCAACAAAGAACTTTTAAAAGAATCAAGAATCCTCCCTCCTGTGCTAAATGTTGATTCAGAAGCCACAGTAGACACTGGAACGAAAAATATATCTTGAGCAATTTTTTATAAAACTTGGTATTTAAAGCCATTTACTTTCCACCAAGCCAAAACATCAAAATGATCACTTAGCTCTTCACAAGGGTCAGATAAATAGTGATCCACATCATTCCTCAATTCTAGAGAATTTCTTTCTTCTCTTCTTCTCTTGTATCGTGATAATACTCTACCACTTGGGTCAGTTTCAACAATAATTCCTGAACTCAATAGTCTTGAACTATCATTTGATTCAACTTGTTCATAAACACAACTTTGGGCACTCAAATCACCACCATCAAAGCCATCAACTTGTGATTTGTAAAAATTATATAAACGCATCAAATAAGCCTCAATCCTATCAACAAGAGCTTTAGCCATAACATCATCATAAATACTTTCAAAACAAAAGCCCACATAATCCAATTTGTATCGAGGGTCAAGCACCACAGCTAGGAAGACAATCTTATTAATTTTTTCAAATGAACCCTAATACTTGTCATACTTTGTCTTTATATTTACAGCCATACTATGTAATATAGAGTTATGTTTGTTACTCCAACCAATTAAAAGTTCATTAATACCCCACATCTCATGAAAGTAAGAATTAGCAGTCACATATAAAGAACCAGTTATCTTTGTAGTGACATATAAAGAACCACTTATCTAATATTTGAAAAGCTTTATCAAATTTAAGTGCATGCTCAAGCATAAGATAAGTAGAATTCTATTTGGTCGCCACATCCAAACAAACAAGAGCTTTGGATTCTATTTTCTCTTGCTCCACACTAGCTTTAAACTTTGCCAATCTCTTAAGGGATGACCTAACATACCTTACAGCATTACGAACACTAGCAATAGAATCATGCATTTCTTTCAATCCTTCACTCACAATTAAGTTAATTATGTGAGCACAACACCTCATGTGTAACGATTCACCTTCCAAGATTAAGGTTTTTCAACTTCTAAGTCTTTTCTTAATATACGAAATAGCCCCATCATTCGAACTTGCATTATCAACCGTTATGGACAATACTTTATCAATCCCCCATTCCAATAAACAACACTCAATGACTTTGCCAATCGTCTCTCCCTTATGGTTAGCTACTTGACAAAAGTTTAAAATTTTTTTATGCAAAACCCATTCTGAATCAATGAAGTGTGTAGTGAGTACCATGCAGTTGACATTTTGCAATGGAAGTCCATGTGTCAGTTGTAAGACAAATTCTTTGAGAATTGCTAACAGAAAATGATTTCAACTTCTTTTTTTCCTCAAGATAAAGTTGATAAATGTCTCTAGTGATTGTTACTCTTGAAGGAGGGTCAAACTTAGGACAAGACACACTGCAAAAATGTCTAAAACCTTCATTCTCTATAAATTTGAATGGCAACTCATCAATGATTAACATCTTAGCACATGCTTCGCTACACGCTTGTTGAATAAAAAATGTAGTCACAAAATTACTACCACATTTTTTACCATGAGAAGGTTGAAGAGTGAAAACAGTTTGTCCTTTTTCCTCCTCCTTATATGGATACTTCTTACACTAGTTTTTTAAGTGTTTCCATAATGTGCTAGTCCCAAGAAGTAGTATCACATGCATACTCTTTACCACAATAGTTGCATGTGCACCTATTACTATTATTTTCCAACTTTGTGAAGTGATCCCATACATTGGAGGTTGTCTTAGTAGATCTCGTTCTCTTCTTAGAATGTAATGGTGGTTTACTTGAACTACCAATTCCAACTGTATTAGCAATGACAACATCGAGGGGAGCAGTACTGGGACTAGGACTAGCACTAAGACTAGGACTAGCACTAGTTTGACTAAGATTTCCACTGTTCTCCATAATCTACAAAAATAGAAAAACTAGAGTCAAAACAGAACAACCATTAACCTAACATAAAATCTATTTTATAGAACATCCAAAACAAAAAACAAATATTTACATTAACAAACAACCACAACCCAGAAATGAATTTGGCTACTGGGAGAACAAAATTACAAACCTCGAAATCGACCATTGCTGAAAGAACCTACTGTTCCAAGAGGCAAGAGATCTGTAATTTAAAAATTAAAAAATAAAAATAAAAAAAACAAATTTGAATGAAGAACAGTAGAAGAAAAAAAATTACGAAACTGAAATGAAATGAAACTATATATTTATATAAACGAACGACCGAACTATGAACGAACCATGTAAGACTCTAACTCAGAGTTCTTAAGATGGCTAGTAAGAAAAGAAGTAAGGAAAGAAGTAAGACTAGTTGAACACATTATATTAGGAAAAGAATGGATATTCCACTAAGAGTGAGAATGAAGGATTGGAGGCATAGATGTATTTTGAGCATAGCCCCGTTAATGCTTAGGTGGTAAAGCATTAAAATGTGGTACTCTAATTTAGAGGGAATTTGATATTGAATTTTGAAAAGGAAACAAGAATTAGGAAAAAGAGGAAACGCATGGCTCACACTTAGTCTTCAAAATTAACAAGTTATAGGATTATTTTTTGGAGGGTGTTAAGCTAGAAAGAAAAGAGAAACCAAAGAACCTTAAGGCGTGTGCAGCATGCATTGAAGGTTTATTATGCGTTAGTAAGGATTTTGGTATTGATAAGGAAGTCTATGCCAAAAATAAGGACATTTAGTGTTTAAGGTAATTATGATCGAATGGTTGCTATGCACTATGCGTTGAGGAGCTAAATTCCATGGTAAATGGAAATATAACTTTGATTTCGGGTAAACGTATAGGATGTAACCAAGAGCTTAAAGGAAAGAAAGTTGGACGCATGGTGCGATGCGGTAAGGTTGTAATAAGCGTTTGGGACATTGACGCCTAGTAGTAAGCGTTGGAGAAACGGGTTCAAAGGTATTATGGCGAAGAGTAAAGGAAGTAAATAATGAAGCTAAAACCTTAAAGGAAATTCAGTGGACGCATAGGGGCAGTAAGATTGAATGAATAGTTTGTATATTAGAATATGTTGGGCATATGAGATAAGCTTATAAAGGCTAGGTGGCTTCATATAAAGTTGACACCTTATAAGCGAGAGGTGTTAGAAGGCATGTTAAGTATTGCATGCAAGGTGACGCTTGGATAAATACATGGTTGGTTAAGTTGCAGCGTGACATGTGGAAACAAGTGGCAGAAAGAGAGGAGAAGTAGTATGACCAGCCCTCTACTCCAAAGCTATAAATAGGACCTTGAGAGGAAAGGAGTGACTGATAATGCTGAGTGAGAATTCTTGAGAGAAAGAAGGAATCCTTGCATCCGTAGTAGAAGTCTGCAACTAAGAGAGAAGATATTTTGACATCTTAGCTATATCTTGTGTTAAAGAAGTTGTTTTGCGTCTAAAAGGGTCAGTCTTGCGTTTAAGATGAATGATGCGTTCAAGGTAAACGATGAGTCCAAGTTGGACCTTGCGCGGTCGACACATCCAAAGAGAGAAGTAAAGAAGAGTTAGGAAGCACCTCGTGTTAGCTATCAACCTTGCGTCCAAGGGCAGGGTTGCGACCAACCGAGCTGCCAGTGGAATATAAGGCCTTGCATTCCAGGGTTAGAACGCTACGTCCAAGAAGCTCGAGATAAAGGAGAAACTATCCTTAAGTGTTTAGTGAGTGACACTTTTCTTTCTTTAAAAATGTTTTATTGGAAATGTTATTCTGATTTTATTCGGAGCTATGATTTGAAGAAAAGTGTTTATTTGAAAAGCATGATGCTTGAATATATTTAGTTCACAAGGCATGTCTTATTATTTTCTATAAGTTGTTGAAAAGCATGTTGTGAAATGTAGTTTACCGAGGAATATCTTATTTTTCATGAAAGATTTCGTATGAACTAGTTATGTGAAATGTTGGTTTCTAAAATGTTTTAGAGGAGACTCAATGCTGAAGGACATGAGAAGGCATGTGAGTTTCCCCGGGACCCAGTACTGAGGGACATGGAGAAGGTACTTGGGCAACCCGCCATATTTCTATGTGCACATAGAGGTTGATATTGCTGGTGCATATCGAGTTCCGCTCCGCATCGAGCCAGGAATGATTTCGACGTTGGGTGTGTTGAGTCTTGCTCCACCCTAACTAAAGATGTTTTCGATGTTGAGAGTGTTGAGTTTTGCTCCGCCTCAACTAAGGAAAATTTTTAAAGAACAAATTGATTTCATGTACAACTATTCTGGAACGTACTTATGTTATTTGACTAAGAAGTTGGAAAGTACGATTTTACGATAATGATGATTTGAATCAATGTTTTATGACTATGGTGTACAATAATTTGAACATGCTTCATTTGAACTGAAGATAGTTCTACAAAATCTGTCACTCATTGGGCTTTTAGCTCACTCTTTCATATGTTTCCATTTTTCAGGTAGCATGACAGTTTCCATTGCTGATCGATGTCGAGGTTTGTCAAGAGTTGATGGTATCGCCGTCCTAGGAAGAGTGGTTAAATAGGCATAAGGGAAGTTCGAAGGTGGAAGTCGATAATAGGGTCGATGACTGCTGTCCTCATGCTCCGTCTCGGGCTACAAGAGGGTAGTTCGGGAAGGGGTGTGACAAACCAGCAGAGTGGTCACAATAGCAGACGAATGGCTCAATTTAAGGCTCACTAGTGACTATTGTTCGATTGGAGACTGAGAGGAGAGAGAGACGAGAGGAGAGCGAGACCGAGAGGAGAGGGAGATCGAGAGAAAGCGAGACCGAGAGGAGAGCAACATTGCGAGGAGAGCGACAGGGAGAAGAAAAGCCAGATCGAAAACTTAGAGGGAGAACGGGAGAGGAGACAGCGGGCACTGGGTTCTAAACTTCTGAGGGTAAGGGAGGAAGGCGGGCAACGGGACTAAGGGAGAGTGGAGACAATTTTTTACTCTTTTTGACAAAATGAATTTAAAAAAACCTTAATAAAATTTCTTTTATCTTTTTCACCTTTTTAATTTATATATATAAATATATATTTAATTAGTAATTCAGGTTGGGTTGGGTCAACCCGAATTTTGAAATTTTCAACCCGAGACCCAACCCAACCCTAAAAAACCCAGAAAACATAACCCAACCCAACCCAACCCTTCGACTTCGGGTTGGGTAGTCTGGGTTGTTCGGGTTGTCGGGTTATTTGAACACCCCAACTTGTCCCAATTTTTCTACGATATGAATCCCTATTCACATGATTTGTATTTAAATCATATTTAAATATTATAATTAACCCTATTTGTCTATTTAATTCGTATTAAACGTCGATATATCGTATATATCTGACTTTCATTCCTTAAGCCAAAATTTGAACGGTTCCAACTCATTCACCATACTATCTAAGATTTTAGTCCATTTATGAGCTAGTAGAGGGACCTAATGGACCTACAGATCATGAGCTCCAACGATCCCAGATTAACCGGTCAAACTTTTTAACCTAGTTAACCAACATTCATTAACTAGCGGGACACTTCACTAAAGCTCGTAGCTGTACTTTCCTCACTGTAGATATATTTGTGTCCATTTGATATAACTGTCATCGATAAGTCAATCCTTCAAAAGTCGTTCATAACTTCATCTAGGTCAAATACCGATTTACCTCTGAGTTACATCTTTTCTCCTTAAGTACCACTGTCCCTCTAATGAACAATTGATTTAGGATCTAATCACTAAATCCGTTCCCTCTTGGGCTAGTGAGAAGATGGGGCCCCTTGTTCAAGATCTGGGAACAGCACTTAAGAGAACAACCTCTCTACTATCCCTAAGTTGGGTAGGAGTGAATTCCGTCTTACAAATTCTATGTCCCAACTATCTACCTGGTCTTATTCCTGGAATGGGAGGAATGTTGAGCAGCGCTATTGAGCTTACTCTCACCTATGCAGATCAAAGGATAATTCTGAATAAACTGGAGTTCATAGATAGCTCAAGATTTAGATCAAGTTATCTTGGTCGTCGGTAAGTGAAATTATTTAGTGTTAATCGTAAACGATGTTAATATGTAACAGTGATTATTTCAGGGTCAGTCTTACACAATCTTATTGTGTAGAATACCCCTACTCACATGTCTCTACATGAACAAATCAGAATCACTTCATTTATGACACCTTACGACCGTATTCAATAGTGTCTCCAGGAAGAGGTATCTAACCTGATCCATGCACTATAGACTATTTAGGTTACTTACTCTAATTTGATCTTGTTTATGTCTCCACATAAAATCCAAGTACTCGTGATAATAGCCAAAGATTCGTAGTTTAATTGGATTTAGAGTTAATAAACAATTAATTTACTTGAATGACTTCATATGTACTAAAATTCACTTATTTACAAAAACTACAAGTTTTAGGACATACAACCCAACAATTTCAAATTCACTTTTCATCTTATCAACAAATTGGTTAAGCATGAATTGAGGAGATCCACTAGAGACTATGTGTCACACCCCATCCCGAACTACCCTTTCGTAGTCCAAGACGAAAGCATGAGGACAGCAGTCACTGACTTCTCGGTCGACTCCTACTATCAAACTTTCTTCACTTCCCATTTAACCACACTTCCTAGGATGGTGATACCATTACTTCTTGACAAACATCGACTTCGACCGACAACGAGAACTATCATACTACCTGAAAAATGGAAAACATATGAAAGGATGAGTTAATAGCCCAGTGAGTAATGGTTTTGGAAATATTTTACTTTAACTACAAAACTGATCATAATATAAACATCGTCAACAATGCATATAAAATATCAATTCAAATCATATTCTTGCAAAACATGCTCAAATGCTATTGTTAAATCATGCATGCTTATTTCAGAGAAAAATACTCAGAAATTTCGTTTGTTTCAAATCATTCTCCTTAGTTGAGGCGAAGCGGTGCTCTACGCAACTCAACATCGAAAACATTTCATATCATTTTCCTTTGTTGAGGCGGAGCCGAGCTCTACGCTACTCAACGTCGAAAACATTTCATATCATTTTTCTTAGTTAAGGCGGAGCAAAGCTCTATGCTACTCAACGTCGATTATCCTTAGCTGTGTGGAGTAATCTCAACACATCAGCATCGTATATTCTTCTATGTGCACATAGGTATTATAATCCAAGTTATCTATATGTCTTCTTCAAATCCTTGAGCATTGGGTCCCATTTCCATATCCAGGTTACCCATTTGCCTTCTTCAAGTCCCTCAGCGTTGGGTACCTTTTCTATATTCCGGCTACCCATTGGCCTTCTCCAAGTTCTTGAGCTTTGGGTGTCATTTCAAGTTTTTATAAAATACACAACATGTTTTGGAAACATCATATCATAAATTCATAAGTTAAATATTTCCAAATCTTCCATAAAATCATATTATATCAAACAACATGCTTTTCAATAAACTCAATTCTACATCTTCCATAAAATCATATATATCAAACAGCATGCTTTTCAATAAACTCAATTCCAAATCTTCCATAAAATCATATAATATCAAACAACATGCTTTTCAATTAACTTTTTTCCAAATCTTCCATAAGAATCATATAATATCAAACAACATGCTTAAATGCCTTTAAATATAAATGCATGATATATGTTGCATTTGTAGATCTAAAGTGCAAAAACTTGCTGCTGCATCTATCTATTATTATTAAGTTTCCTATGCGTTTGACATACTATGCGTTGAACATGCTTAATGTTATGCGTTTATAATCTATCAAGTTTTCCTACTCTTAACCCAAGTATCTTGTCTTCCCATTGGTATCTGCAAAATCTTACAAGATTGGAAGTGATCAGGATCTTTCAATGCTTTAACCACATTAAATTTTACATGTTGATCACCCACGCAGCTCGTTGATATTCCTTCTTGGACATCAATCAGGACGCGTCCAGGAGTGGTATCTTTATATAGAAACGCAGGTTCTACCTACGTTGCTTTTCCTCTCCGCTCTATATTTTCCTCTTCTTGTGATTCGGTGGAAGATGATGGTTGATTGACATTATGTGTAGTACTCTCCATCGGTTGACTCGTTGTTGGAGCCTTTACGGGTTGCAAGTTTCCTTGCGTCCCCTGATTTTACGTTTCAGTGGGATTAATTTTCCCATGTATCAATGTCACATCTTGACATTTTTCTTTTAAGTTCCCTCTTGGAACTTTGGTTGTACTTAGCAATGCTCGTTGCGTTTCATTCTTGAGCTCATCTGCAATTTAACCCAATTGAACTTTTAAATTCCTAATTGCAGTGGCGTGATTCTGGAGCCTCGCTTCATTTTTATAAATGAATTATCCTAAAAGAGATTCCATGGAAGATGATGAGGATGATGTATCCACCCACTCATTAGTATTCCTTGAAATTCTATCGAGAATATCTACGGTATGCGACTACGTCATATCCAATAATCCTTCTGCTTATGCAGACAATTCCTCACTAGTCGTTTGAATCAGGTCCAAGCTACGATTGGTCCTTCTTCGATTCTACCTTGTCCTTCGTCTGAAGGTCCTCTCCATCTCAGGGTCAATATCAAGTTCTGGATTGCTCCGGTCACTCAGATATTGTTTGGAGCTTCTGGTAGAGGAGAAACTCACAATACTCCTTTGACTGAGGAATTCCTACAACAAAAATAATCCAAAAAAAATTAAATCAATGCAAAAATCCCCGGCAATGACGCCAAAAACTTGTTGTTGATAGATAAAATAAGTCCCCGGCAACAACGCCAAAAACTTGTTGCGTTTGCAAATCTAAAGTGCAAAAACTTGCTACTGCGTCTATCTATTATTATTAAGCTTCCTATGCATTTAACATACTATGCGTTGAACATGCTTAATGTTATGCGTTTATGATCTATCAAGTTTTCCTATTCTTAACCCAAGTATAAGAAAAAAAATAGGTTTACTTGATGAGTCCAAAGTCGAACACAGGGATTATGTTGATTCTATAATTAATTGGATTATTAAAGTTGAAGTGGTAACAAAAAATATTTGAGAAGGATACGTCTAACTAAAGAAAGCGATAACATGTACACTAGATTAAAATGTGGTAAATGGTAAGGTATGCGACACAGCAAAGTCAGCTAAGTGAATTAAATGAATGGATAAAAACAGGGTTCCGGTTGGTTAACATCTAAAATCAAAAACGCATGGTGATAGTTTATTCATACTTGTGACTCTTCTCCCGGTTGTCAGCCGCTATGCGTTATATGTCTATACCGCATAGGAGAGTGTTAAGTACCAAGGTTATTCCTATGTCTAGGTAAAATTTCTTAGCCTTGTCAATTGAGTTCCACAATCACTTACCCTCTCGAGCAGTCTGATTATTACTACTTATATCGATTAGCTAGATGAACATAAGCATCAGATTAAGATTACAATTGACAAGATGCAATAGTTACACTATAGTTCTTATTTAGATGCTAACGCAACCCGTGACCCTTGAAAGATTAGCTACTTATAGATTCAAAGTAATAAGCGAAAAATGTAGAGAAATGGATAGACATGGAAGAACTGTAGATTAATAAACGAAATACAATTTTAGATAGCTCAATGTCTTGACACAAATCTCAAATCAAAGCTAGAAAAAAACATAGAAAGCCGAAAAGGCGTCAATGTCTTGAGTCGTCGGAATGGAAGCGTGAGGTTTTGCTGTGAAGTGGTCAGGCGGAGGGAAGACTCTTCTCTCTCGAGCTATTCGTCTCTGGTTGTCTTATGGAGAGAACTTTGCTGTCACTTAGGAATTCTTCCGAGAATCAACAACCACTTTTTGCTTTCTGGTCTGCCCTTTTATTGAGGCTGCATTCGTAATCATTGGTAAATCTGCGTGATTGGAGGAAATTGATGTCGTGCGTCTATCTCGCCTAACTGTGTAATTCTGATTCAATTTAAATCCACCACTTTAGCCACAGATCATGCATGTCAATCTTCCGACAATCTCTCAAGATTCTGATCTGATTTTCCGCTGCCTTGCGTTTCTAGTCGTTATGCATCCATGGAGAATTTAGGTTCATGCGTTCACTCATGTCGACGCATCCATATGTTCTAACGCATCATCCAGCGTTGAGCGAATGTCAACGCGTCACAGGTTGCCAACGCATAGTCCTGCATCAAGAATCTACAGGTTGCTCGCGTTTCTGCATTAAAACATGCGTTTTAGGCTCAAAAAGCTATAAAATATCTTCATCAATTTACAAGAATAGGACGCATAGGAAGATTTATTAGTAGAATTCAACACAAACTACCGCATGATTCTCTATTTAATCTCTATTTTTCTAAGAGAAAGGCTGTAATAACTTGTATTTCTACAAGTTATCAATATACACGCATGAATGCATAATTATATTCCAAAACCATTGATATTAATCACAGAGAACGCATTCATATTTTGAAAACATTAGTGTTATTCACATAATACTTGCTCAAGGAAAGTTTCCTTTTCTTCCTTCTAATTCTTTTTCCTGAGCTTCTTGGATGCAGAGTTTTGAAGTTTGAAATGCAAGGCAACTTATTTTTCCTTGTGTCAACTCGGTTGGATGCAACCCTGCACCTTGAACGCAAGGTTGCTTACTTGAACGCAAGGTGCAGCCTTCCAACCAACTCTTCTGGCTTCACCTCTTGGAAGCATAGATCTCCTCGAACGCAAGGTCCAACTTAAACGCAAGGTCTATCTTTGAACACAAGATAGTTAGGTTGTTAGGAACACCTCATCTCTTGGCCATAGACTTCACTACGAACGCAAGGATTCCTTTTTTCTGCCTTCTCTCTCCTTTCTCTCAAGAACTTAGACTTAATGAACATTCCCTGCTCCTATTCCCTCCATGTCCTATTTATAGCTTTGGGATAGAGGGCTTGTTATCCAACTTCTCTTCTCTTTTTGCCACTTGTTTGCCACCTATCACACTGCATGGAACATCCGACATGCAACCCGACACTTACTCCTTATAAAATGTTAAGTTTAAATGAAACCATGTAACCTTTATAAACTTATCTTATGCATTTAACTTGTTTTGAGATACAAACTATGCATACAACTTAGTACCCCTAAGCATCCATCTATTTCTCCTTGTAAGGTTTAGCTTCTTTATTCTCTTTCTTCCTCTCGGCCTTCCTACCTTTGACCAAGTTTCTCCCTCGCACATTACCATGTGTCTGTGCCTTAACCGCATACTATCATTCGTCCATCACTTCTTTTCTTATGTTCATATCTTAGCTACAAGTCCTTCTCTTCAGTGATAACCATCCGATTATGCTTGTTATTCTGTTAATCAAAATCACCTCAAGATCTTCCTTCATGCATTTATCTCTCTTTTGTTATGTGTCCATGACCTTCCTTCCATCCTTAAGGATCCCTTGATTGTCCCTCTATGCGTTCCTGAGTTGTAATCCAAGGTTATGTTTCCAACCTCTTCGTTATGCTTAGCCATTTTCTCAACGATAAATCCTAGCATACGTTCATCTCCAGCTTCCTTCCTTTAGGCTTACTTCTCAACCTTCTAAATTATCCAATTCTTCAACAAAATCTTCCCTGATGGAAGTCATGCGTTTACCTTAAATTATAATAGCATCTTTCCTTGATTTCACCTTGTGCGTTTTATCCTTCTTTCCGAGACTTAGATTTCCTTCCAATGCACCATTACTCAACTTTAGTCCTCTTACTCATACGTCCTACTTAAGCCAAGCTTACATTTCCTTCCTTAATTACCTCCTATGCATTTACCTCTTTCCCCCCGAGCTCTCCGGTTTCCTTACAATACTTCAACACCTACTCATTTTTTTTTCCACAATGGTTACCTTTATCATGCGTTTTCTTAATCTTGACCATGCGTCCAACATGGTCTCTTACTTACCAAATATGCGTCCAACTCAATCTAACTCCCGGCTATACTTTTAACTCTTTCCATCACTTGGTGAGATTTCCTTTCTTTTCCTTAGATCATGCTTCCAAGCTTAAAAAAAACTTAGTTGCGTTCTCCTAATCTAGTTATTCTACTTAGAAGACTTCTTAACTCCAAGAATTACTTTAATCCAAGATCCAGAAATCACTCAACGCAACCTTCCAATCCAATCCTTCTAATCCAAACTTATCTAAGGCTTATACTTACCCAATACTTGCAAACCTCTCTTTTCCTTTAAGTTCAACGCATACTTATTATATTTTGGCAACATTTCTCAGTCAACTCCACAAATTTGTGATCTAATTCTACCTCTTTTGTCTTACTTCTTTTCCTTATAAGTTCTTAAGTGCATAGGTTTAAAAAGTAGAGTGTGACACTATGTTATCTATATAAATTTGAGCAATAATGAAACTCTTTTTTTTTTATCTTTTTATAAATAAAGTTTTGTCTGATCCACCTCTAGTGTATCCTTTATTGATAAGGAATTCGAAAAGACGCTCATACCACGCTCTAGAAGCCTGCTTCAGACCATAAACAGCCTTCTAAAGTTTGTAAACATGTTGGCAACAAGTGGGATTAGTGAAGCCTTTTGGCTCAACGTACACTTCTTCATTCAGAAATCCATTCAGAAATGCGCATTTGACATCCATTTGGTATAGTTTGAATTTAAGCAAACATGAAACTCCAAATAGTAGGCAAATAGCTTCTAGTCTAGCCACAGGAGCAAACGTTTCATCAAAATCAATTTCTTCTACTTGAGTATCCCAAGAAGATTCCTACATCTGACTTGGAATCCCATTTTATTTTATTTTTTTACTTCATATCTGCAAGAATGTGACAAACGCTTCTGAAGATGTGAAAATATTTTAGATTGGGTTTCATTCTCTTCCATAGTTTATAGTTCATCTGTGTAGTGCCAGGGCGTAGAGAAATTCGATTATGCATGTGACAAGCCATGTTAAGCGCTTCTGCCCATAAAAGTAAGGGCGTGTTGTTGACATAACATAGCTATTACCATTTCTTGTAGAGTAAAATTCTTCCTTTCAACAACTTTGTTCAGTTAAGGAGTGATAGGAGAAAAATACTCATGCATAATTCCTTCTAGATTACAAAATTCTTCAAACTGAGAGTTTTCAAACTCTTTCCCGTGATCACTTCGAATACGAACTGTAACAACCCGACCTCCTAGGACTTGAACTAGGTCGTCACTATATGCATGCATATATTTAAAACGACTCATTTTCATAATTTTACAAAAAAAAAAAAATCAAAATAACTTTTTGATTAAAATAAATATCTTTTGCAAAATTCAAATAACTGAAAATCTTTGATCGGGGTACCCCTTGTACAATTTTAATAAAATAGGAAATTCGCATAAATCATATGACTGTGAGAATTTTAAAAGAGAAAAGAAGTTTTGAATCCAAATGACATAACCAAAATTCTTAATGATGAAAACATGAAATCTCTTGTGCGGAAGCATCTGACTAGTCCCAATGGCAAGATCAAGATTTTCTTTCATCATTCGTCGAGGTGTCCTTTACTTTACCTGAAAAACATAACATGAAAAGAATGAGTACAAAATACTCAGTAACTGACCCACTATTGGGCCTACTAGGTGAGGTTGTTATCCTTTTATCATGTGCACCCGTGTACCCAACATAAGCATAAGCATATGCATAGGTATAAGTAGCAAACCCAGAGGCACGCAATGATCCCGAAGGTCATAGTCATAAACATAAGCATAGGTGGTGATCCCGAGGGAACCCAGTCGTAATCATAATTATAATCATAGTCAGTGTACCCAAAGGTTCACTTCATTAGAGGTACAGGACATGATAAATAGGATAACAATCACCGTGACATAGCAGTCATCACGAACATAATCAACCATCACTATCATAATCAACTAGAGTTCCCAGTCCATAGTAATAAGATAATTAACCATCATACTAGTAGACACCATAATCAGAACCAGTCAATGCAATAATCAGTCAATAAGTAGCCATGGGCTTCTGCATAGACTCAGTAGTAGGTCCCTTACCTTAGGATATGCCTAAAAGCGACCAAAGCCAACACCAACGAAAACACCCAATTCCAGATTCCCAACCACTAGCTACTCTAATCTTGACCTTCTCTAAAGCCCCTTTGAAAATGGATCTAAGAACCAACACAAGGGTATCACAAACTACACCAACAAAATAGGTACACAAGAGAAGTCAACAAGTGGACCATATCTCTTACCCAAAGTGCAATGGTCACAGTCATCTTCCATACTTCGAACAATGGGTCCAACCAAAATGGACCTTTTAACCTGCTTGGACAGCTTGCTTTCGATTTCAAAATCCTTCGAAGCTTGAATCTAAAACTCAAACCCAATGGGTAACAATAATTAAAACAAACACCAATTGGTGTTCACGACATTACAAGAAAATCAACGATACTTACCAAAACCGTCATGGTCTAACCAAATCTTGAAATCCTAGCATATCCCACGAAAAGGGATGATGCTGGCGAGCTGAACGGAGAGAGCAGTTAAGTGGTAGCTTGCAAATCAAAACCCAATGGAATCCAAGATTGGCTAAAATATATATATATACTTCCTTAAATTCTCTTTCCTTTTCCTTTTCCAAAACCCTAAATATATCTATATATTTAAATTTTCCTTTTCCTTTCCCTTTTCCCAAAACATACCCAACTTATTTAATATAATATTCCTCAACTTATGATAATCTTTTCCAACCACCGCTTAATAATTTATTTATCCAAATATCTCCTAATAAATCAATTTCGCAACTTATCCTTATATTTTCTTAAATTAATCAAGTTCTTAAATCTCACCCAATTTCAAATCTTCATGTTAAATCCAACTTTTGAATCTCCCCCAAATAAATTCAATTTTCCATTAATTGAATCAAATCCAAATCTTTTATCACGATTACTTTAAATTGAATTATTTCGCAACATAATCCGATTAAAGCCTCCAAATTCAAACAACTAACCAAATAATTCAAGATAATTAATTTAAAAAAAAAAAACAAATTACTTGAAAATTTGGGATGTCACACGAACAATCTGTATCCCTTGTTCTCTTTGTAGTTGGCAACGCAGAGTTAGATAAACATGAAAAGTGTCTAATTTTTCTCTTATAAATTTCACCTAGGTGTATCGAGAGAAATCATCAACACAGACAAGAGTGTATCTTTTACCCCCTCGGACTTTCCACTTGCATGAGGCCCATCAATTCCATGTGAAGTAATCCTAGAACACGTCTAGCAGTACATACAGGAGCTTTATTGTGAGAGACTTTGACTTGTTTTCTAGCTTGACAGTCACCGCACACACTGTCACAGTTTCCAGTGAGCGGAGGAATCCCAAGAACAGCTTCTTCAGCAATAGCTTTTTTGACAGATCGCAAGCTAACGTGTCCGAGTCTTTTGTGCTAGAGAGAAGCTTTATTGTTCCTAACAGAGTTACAATGATTTGAGGAAATGTTAGAACTCCACTGATAACAATCGTTAGAGGACCGAGTCCTTGTCATTGCAGTAGTATTATCTTTGTCAGTTATGGCACACTTATCTTTAGAAAAGTTCACTGAGAGACCCTTGTCGCACAGTTGCCTAATGTTAATCAGGTTTGCTGTTAAACCTTTTACGAGGATGACGTCCTGAAGTAAAAGAAGACCAAGGTAGTTCAACAGACCCTTGCCAACCACTTTACCTTTTGCACCATCACCGAAAGTCACATGCTTTGATCCACACGGTTGGATATTTGTTACAAAGAATTTCTCTCTTGTCATGTGACAAGAGCAACCACTATCAAAATACCAGTCTCTCCTTGTTGAAGAGCAAATGGATGTGAAAGCAACTTGACATCTCAAGTTGGAAGATCGTCAATTATGTTTGACTCTCCATTCAAATCTATTGTGCCTCATGTCCCTAACAGGTTGTACAACAACCCGGTTTTTATAAGAAGGTTTTTGTTGCCTTTCAAAAACTAGTCTACCATGCAAGCAAAAGTAAAAAAGACGAATGTGGCCTTCTTTTCCATAGTGATGAATTATCCATCTTTGTTGAGCTTTGTGTCTAGAAGATTGAGTAGGCTGCACTTTCTTTAGAGACGCCTTAGCAGACACTTGAGAGGTTTTGGCTGGAATAAAAAGATTTGACAAGGATTATTCACCTCTATCATTATGCTTTTCCTGGTGGCAAAATCCAACCCTTCTCTTGTTTGAAACTTGCTTACCACAAGACAAAATCTTGTTAAGATCATCAGTACTAAAATTCAAATACAAACTGACTTGGTCATTACTTCAAGCTCAGCTTTAGAGGATTTCAATTCCTTCTTCAATTCAAAAATAGTGCTCAAAAGACGGTGGTTGTCTTCTATCAACTTTTCAATTCTCTTTTTCTGAACAACAATGGCTTGGGCATATCTAATGCTGATAAATGTCTTCGAAAGAAAGTTCGTCATGACTGGACTTATTCTCTTGAGTCTTCTCTATAACCACAGCAATCACGATATTCAAAGGGGATGTCACTTGCGAACTCTCAAGAGATTAACATCTCATTAAAGCACGAATTTCATCATCAGAGTCACTACTTGATTCATGGCCATCATCGGATAATGTCGTAGAGTAACTATTGTTCTGTCTTTTCAGAAAGTTTGGACATTCAGCTTGGTAATGGCCAAATCCCTCACATTCTCTACATCTGAATTTTTGTCGCTCAATCCTTGATTGCTTCCCAATCCTCTTACATATTCAAGTTTTCTTTCAAATAATCTTGAAGACTTTGGGTTGGATCCTTGAATTGACAAGAGCATATGATCCTTCTGGCAAATACCAGGGCATACCAGAAGGATCATATGCTCTTGTCAATTCATATGGTGGGGCACTGAAACTTGCAAATCCAGGCACGGTGTTTGAGGTTGAAGTAGAAGATCAGTGGTACTTTAAATACGTCACATGGCGTTTGGTCCATGCATTAGGGGATTCTTGAACTGCATTCGTCCTATTATTGTTTTGTCAACGGTACACATTTGCACGAGAAATATAAAGGTATGTTGTTGATAGCAACATGTATTGATGGCAACAACAACATATATCCAATTGCTTTTGGTATTGTAGACGACGAGAATGATGCATCCTGGCTTTGGTTCATGACCCACTTAAACGCCTCGATCGAAGACATCCCTAACTTTGTGATTATATCAGATCGTCACATATCCATCGGGAAGGCTGTATCAAGCGTATTCCCAGAGGCATTCCATGTACTATGTATATACCACATTCGGAATAACTTGATAGATAAGTTCAAGAATAAGAACATAATTCTGCATTTCTACCTAGCAGCTAAGGCCTACAGGATGTTTGAGTTTCAAATATATTGGTCTAAGCTTCAAAGATATCCTAGGGTGACAGCCTACCTTGAAGAGATTGGATTACAACGGTAGGCACAGGTGTACCAAGTCCATTGTAGGTAAGACAATATGACAATGAATATAGTAGAATGCCTCAATGGAGTCTTAAAAGACGCGAGGGAACTGCCTATTACGAAGCTTCTTGAGCATATTCAGGGTTGGTTACAGAGTTGGTTCTATGTCCAACATACACATGTCATGGTATGCACAAACCTTGTAACCGACTATGCAATGACTATCCTAAAAGAGGCTAAATCAATGTCCAGAATGTATCGTGTGTCTCCAGTAGACATGTATGTGTTAAATGTTGATGATGGGCATCTTGGTGGGCTGGTTGATCGCCATTCACGAACATGTATGTGTATGGAGTTCAATCTCCATGCTCACACGCAGTAGCTGCGGCAGCCATGCGGAACATTAACGTCCAAAACGTTGTGCTCAAAGTTGTTCACAGTAGAGTGTGTGCTTGCCGCTTATGCCGAACCGATATACCCAGTTGGCCATCGACAAAAGTGGAGACAAAAACCTGATTTCGATGACTTTGAAATCTTCCCACCACGAAAGGTGCCAAGTGTAGGTCGCGGCAAACCATTAGAATACCGTCTACTGGTGAGGAGCCATGACAAGTACATAAGTGTACGCGATGCAGTCAGGGAGGACACAACAAAGAAACATGCCGGCAGCCACTGATAACGTCTGCCATGGGGATGCATGGGATGCATGAAATGTGAATATAAGCCACTGGGACGCATGGGACGCATGGGATGCATGAAATGTGAATATAAGCCATATAAGCCACTGGGACGCATCAGACCCATGGGATGTAATTGTAGATAATTTTGAGATGTAATTGTAATTGTAAACTTTATAGATAATTCTGATATAATCAACAACAAGTCTAAATGATGCTTAATACATATTAAACGATTGCTTATAACACGTCTAAACGATTGTCTACTGTATATTAAGCGTTCGTTTAGTGTATATTGAACGATCGCTTAGTATATATTAAACGATCGCTTAGAACACGTCTAAACGATCGTTTATTGTATATTAAGCTATCGTTTGTGTATTGTATATTTAAGCGATTACTTAGTATCTATTAAGTGATCGATCGTTTAGTATACACTAAACGATCGCTTAGTCCATCTATTGTAATACGAGAACAAGATTAAATTGAGTATAATAAGAATAGATGTAAGCACTGGCTTATAATACTAAGTGTTGGGACAAGGCAAGTGTAATGTGGCCATGCGTTGTTAGAGAAAAGTAGCCGAGAGTGGAAGAGTTAAGCATGGGCCAAGACTATACATTGATGAAAGCAAAGAAGAGCATTGTTCTTTTGAGTGACCATGCGTTGAAGGTGAAAATCACGAAGAGTTATGAGCTGAAGCAGTCACTTGCATTGGAAGAGAAATTGATCATTGGCTAGGAAGGAAATGTTTTTAAACTACCATGCGTTGATAAGGTTGCATGCGTTAAGGTCTCCATGCGTTGGAGACGGATATAACTGATTGAGTTGTATGCGTTATAGGTAGAAGGCGTTGAGAGCACCATGCGTTTAGGGTGGTTGTCTGCTGAGGGTGTTGATAGTAGGCTGCGTTGAATGCCTTACCTTGAATTGAGAAAGGAAAACCCCGCGCGTCAGCCTGCATAAGAGAGTTAAGTCGACAATATATATAGGTGAGTAAATTGAATATTTTATCATTTTTAGACATTTTCAAGAGCTTAAGTCGGATCCATTTTTCAACAAACTACAAGAGAATAAGAAGAAGGTGTTCATGTGGATTTCGGATAGAAGTCTACTCGCTTTGGTATTGAAATCTAAGCTGGAACAGCACGTTATTTGTGGACACACAAGCTGGACAATATCAGATGTTTGGAGTAAAACGAATCGAGGAGATCGAGTCTAAGGCTAAAATTTTAAGGTTAGTAAGTTAACTCAATTCTGAACAACTTTTATGAAGGATGTTTAAGTTGAAATGGAATAGAAACATGTAAACTTTTAGCTGGAAGTGACTGATAAGGAATTTCTGTGCAATCTGTAGTAGTGCGGAGAAATCTTGCAATATCTGAAGAACCAATACAAGTTAAGCTACGAAAATTTGAGGTAAGCTAGAAAACATATTTCTCTACAAGTTTGTAGAAGGAACGAAGTTCTAAATTTGGCTAGAAATATGACTTTTAATCGACAGAAGTGAGAAAAAAAGGAAAGGAGGAAACTCTGCTGTCAGGTGTCGCTAGGAAGCTGATATCCCGGAGAATTGGAGAGTGAGTAGTGAGATAAATCTCGCTGTTGGTATGGAAGAGCTTTTTGTCTCTCAAATCTCGCTGACTCTCGCTAGGTATCGCTCGTCAGGTAAATCACGCTAGTCTCGTTTATCCTAGTGTCGCTATGATCATGTACTGTTGGTAGTATCACTAGTAATCTCGCTGGAATGTGAGAGCTTCGTTAGTAGTCTTGCATATTAAGTTTACTTTGGAAAAAGGGGAGGCTTGATGATGAATCATGATTTGAGTTTAATTATGCAAACTAAACGATCAAATAAAAGAAGCGTAATGTAAGGAAGAATGTTTAATTCAGGCCAAGAGGAGATAGGAAAGGCGTATAATCCACTCAAGGCCTAGAAAGAGTTGTGAGTGACACTTCTTTTCTTGTTTCAACGATTCCATTGTACATGTCAGTTTGGTTTTCTTATTTATTTATGTTTTGCTAGACGTATTGAAAAGTATGTTTATGAAATGTTATTGATTTATGTATTGCCCTGTTTTCTCATGAAAGATTGACTATGAACTGTTTTGTATAAAGTATTGCATTCCTTAAAGGAAAAATGTTTTAGAGGAGACTCAATGCTGAAGAACATGGAGAAGGCACGTGAGTTTCCCCGGGACCCAGTACTGAAGGACATGGAGTAGGTACTTGGGCAACCTGCCATATTCTTATGTGCACATGGAAGTTATATGCTGGTGCGTTGAATTCTGCTCCGCATCGAGCCTTATTTGTTTTTGACGTTGGGGCGTTGAGTTTTGCTCCGCCTCAACTAAGGAAAAGTATTGTAATCGTTCTGTTTTATTTACAAATTGCTGAAAAACCATGTATGATTTGATAAGGGCATTAAAACGTGATTTAATCAATGAAAATGAAATGATTATATGTTTTACTCATGTTGTCAGAAATTGTTTAAATCCTGATGATTTTCGAACTAAATTAGTTTGTTAAAAATTAGTCACTCACTCGGCTGTTAGCTTATGTTTTCAAGTTTTTCTTTCCCCTCCAGGTAACAATGACGTTCCTGGTGCTTTGCCTACTCCAACTCGCCCTGCTTAAGCTTCGAGTTTTCAGAATTCTGTCCTGATTTGAAGTGTTGCATGTATGTAAAACCTTATATAGGTGGCATGTAGACCTAGTTGTACATTTACTGGGAGTTGAAATGTGGTTTTGTATAAGGGCTTTATGAAATGAGTGTAAATTTGAATTATCGATGTGTACATAATTTCCTATATGTTATGGTTGAAATGTATTAAGGAGTGATATGTATGTTGTGAGACAGTACAGGATAAGTGTGTAGAAATTGATGGTATGCGTCACAAGAGGGATAATGTATGCTATCCTCACATCTTCTTTTAGGTTATGTAGGCAATCCGGGAGGGGGTGTGACAATAGATGTACACGAATACTTGCATTTAAGGAAACAATTTGATTAAATTAAGTATGTTAAGAATAGATGTACACGAATACTTGCATTTGATAAAACAATTGGATTAAATTAAGTATGTTAAGAATAGATGTACACGAATACTTGCATTTGATAAAACAATTGGATTAAATTAAGTATGTTAAGAATAGATGTACACAAATACTTGCATTTGATAAAACAATTGGATTAAATTAAGTATAATAAGAATAGAGGTACACGATAAAACAATTGTATTAAATTAACGACAAGTAACATAAGATGTACACGAATACTAATATCATTGATTACCATAAAAATTTGTCTGCCCATAATTCGGCTACATATTGTTTTCGAAATACAGGCATATTGTTCAAATTTAAACTATTTCTATTAGTAATCGTTACAAAGTACTCTAAAAATTTACAATAAAAAATCCCACAGTCAAGGGATTTGCCCCATTGAAGCGTTGTCCTAGATCGCTTCACTTCCCATGGCCGGTACTTGAAATTTGGAAGGTTCGTGTCGAATCCACCAGCAATCAAAATTGATGGTATGGCCCCGCTAAGCAGCTGGAGTCTTAGGTTCACAATGTCCGCATGTATGTAGTCTGGCATGGAGTCGAAGACGAAGATCATGGACTCCCAAAGGTCGATTGTAGCCATGAGCCAATGCTCATTTATGTTGATTGACTCAAACACGAAATCCACCTCTGACCATGCAGGCTTGTAGTCTTCGTTCAGGCCGTGTGCAAACTCGAGGAACTTCAAGTGCAGCGCCCAAAAACCGGCGTGTGCAACCTTGTTGGTCCAAGGCTCCACTGTCCCGTCGTGCATGACCATATTATCAGGTCGTATATTGCATAAGATTCCTTCAATATTCATGAGGAATCATGTAGAAAATCAAGGGTTAGATAAAATAACAAACAAAAGAAGTGCAGGGTTACGTACCATAAATGCAGTGTTCACCACCGTAAACCAATGTAAACACAAATCGGGGTGGGAGTGAAGCTTCTGGTGAACGTAGAGCACTAGTATGTCCATATTCTACAGAAAACAATGTAAAGTTTAGTAATAGCAATTGAATTACTAAACGATTGTTTATGATCTCATAAGTGATCGCTTACTAAGCATAAACGTTCACTTAGAGTTTACTAAACGATCGCATAGTTTTGTCTACGCAATCGCTTATATAATCCTAAACGATCTCTTTCATATTAGGCGATCACTTAGGATTATATAAGCGATCACGTAGTTAGAACTATGCGATCGCTTAATGATATCTAAGCGATAAGTGGAAGTTTAAAGAAAAACTTACTTCCCCAATCACCCATGTATTCTTCTCAAGTGTTCGGAAGAATTCCTTGGTCCGTGAGGCGTATGTGACTGTCCTAACCTCGTCCTTTATCTTCGGAGTGCTCCTCCACTTCTTATATGCAGACCACAGCACATTCGAAATTGGGAACAAGGGGTCATACGCTCGGACCGATCTGATGGGAAAGTTGGGGACAGGGACTACAGGTTCGGGTTCGGGTTGGAGTTGGGAAGGTGGAGGTTGGGAAGGCTGAGAAAGTTGTGAGGTTTGGGGAGCTGGTTAAGGAGGTTGGGAAGGTGGAGGTTGGAAAGGTGGAGGTTGGGAAGGTTGAGGTTTGGAAGGTGGAGGTTGGGAGGTTTAGGGAGTGGAAGGTGGGGGTTGGGAAGGTTTGGAAGTGGAAGGTAGGGGTTGGGGGGTTGGGAAGGTTTAGGTTTGGAAGGTTGGGAGGTTTGGGGAGTTGGTTGAGGAGGTTGGGAAGGTGGAGGTTGGGAAGGTTAAGGTTTGGAAGGTGGAGGTTAGGAAGGTTTGGAAGGTTGTAAGGGGGGACCAGATTTGGAGGATGTTGGCTCCCTCTTCTGCCTCTTCACATCCTCTGATGGAAACCTCGTCGACTTAAATCTCTTCTGACGGTCAGGCATCACCTTATGTTCCTATACAACAAGGGAATTCTGTTAGAATAAATATATAAATAATGTGTATATGAAATTACATCACATAAATACCTCGGCCATTTCGGCTAGGGTTGTCAAGTCTCCTATGCTCCTCATGTTGAATGATTGAGTGGGGAGCACTTCAATGGGGAGCTCTTCGACAGAGGGTGGCTGTGTCGTGGGGGGGATGATTAGGGGTGGTTCTTCAGTGGTGACGATAGTGGTTTCTTCCTCTGTGGCTTTGTCGTAAACCACTATTGCCATTTCCTTAGTCTCTCCTCCTTCGTGACCCCCACCACACCCTTCTTCCTCGGTGGGTTGGTCTTCAGCTCGTTCTCCCCATTGTCTTCTCTGTCATCGTCGTCGCCACTCTAAATCAGACAAACAAAGCAATAAGTTAGACAAATGCTAAGCAATCGCATACTAACAGTTATGCTAAGCAATCGCATAGTAACAATTAAGCAACGGCTTATCATTTGTATGTGATCACTTAACTGTTAGTATGCCATCAGTATGAATAAAAAAACAATCAAAAGGAATAAAATCTAACCTGGCATAGACGCTAGATAAACTTCCTCAAGTCAGCTATCTGCTGGCTTAAATGGTCGTGCTGCTCATGAACCATTGTCGTCAAGTTCACCAAGTCAATGCGAACCACACATCTCGGCACGCCTCTTCTTCCCCCTTTGACCACTAGACTGCCCCGGGAGAGGACTCGAGTTGGTCTCCATAACTGGTTGCTCGACTTGTTCTTGTAGGAGAGGGGGTTCAACTTGAATTTCAGTTGACTGCTCGAGCTGGTCTTCTTCATGAGAGGTCTAGGGTTGGTCTGCCTCAGTGTTAGCCGGCGGCTGATCTCTTGACGCAGGGTTGACACATGGCATCAACTCAACCCCCCTGACTCATCCTCCTTGTAGCTCAGTTCATCCGGCGAAAGCACAAGTCTCACTCGGACGATCATCTATAATGCAAACAACAAATCAATAATAAAAAGGTTAGAAAACTAATGTAAACGATCACCTACATAATCTAAACGATCGTTTATATTTTACTAAGCGATCGCATACTTATACTAGGCGATCGCGTAAACTATACAATCACTTATTATAAACTCATCGATCGTTTAGATTATCTAAACGATCGCTTAAAATTGCTAACCGATGAGTTACCTTTTTGGGTTGAAAGACATTCCTCTCCAACGACTTGTACGATGGAGGCTGAGAACATGTCCACCTCATAATTCGTGGAATGGCAATTTTGCTTCATTTGGTAGCCACGAACTTGTTGGAAGTGGACAATATCTCATATGCCCACACCTATAACACAACATAAACGGATCAGGCTATGGATTACGCTAAATAAGGAAGAATAATTGAAGTATAAATTGGACTAAATCGTACTTAGAATGCAAGCACATATCCTTTGATGCAATAGTATGTGGTGTGCTTGGGGTTGTCTGCCTTCTTGATATTATGCGCCTCTTTCTTTCCACGCATGATAGTCTTCATGCTAGTCAACAACCAGTTGAAGAAGACAGACGACCAGTCGTAGTTGGCAAAGACTTCAGAGTCATCCACAATCCCAAGAGTCTTCATGTCGAATTGTGTCTTCTTGTCTTTGCCTCTCATAATCGTTTCAATGTACAGGGCGAGGGCTACCTTCATGACGTCTTGATCGTATGTAAACCTTATCTTCTCAAAGGCAACCTCGACATCTTTGACCAGCTTTTCTTTCTTATCATTCGGGTCCCTAGGTCCAAGGATGAGACGCCGTAGTCTCTCGATCGATCGTTTCTTCCATCAGCCACAGACCGGTTATGAGATTGAAGTTATCTTGGGTGAAGGTAACCTTCTTCCCCAAAATGTTGAAGCTTATTGAGTCGACGCTATCCTCCCTCACCTCCCATAACAATAAGTGATGGAATAGCTGTCTGTTGAACACCAGGTCCACGTCCAGCAGTGGACCAAATGAGGTCTTCCTGAACATCTCCATCTTATCAGTGGTCAGTTTGCTCTTGATCAGGGAGCTGGTTTTGTAAGCCTCGTACTTGTTATTAAGAGAAAGTAAGTAAAAAGAAATTATGGGGCAAGTAAGTAAAGAAAATTTGCTAAGTTGGGGGAGAGTGAAAATGGTTAAGTGTTGGCCATGCGATGAGTGACCATGCGTTGAGGGATATTTAAGATTGATAAGAGTTGCCACTGATAAGCATGTGTTGAAGAGGGCAGCTCGGCGGGGAGAAAGATGTGAAAGGAGAAAGTTGTCATATGCGTTAATAGAAGTATGCGTTAAAGGCTACTATGTGCTAGAAGTTGGCATCGCTATGCGTTGAAGAATGGTACACGTCGGACATAGAAAAATGGCCGAGAGGGCCATGCGGTAATCAGCTATCTGACGTGAAGCAATCAGTGGCATAGTAAGTGGAGACTATGCGTTGCCAAAGCCATGCGTGAAAGGTGGCGTTGGCTAATTCTAGAAGGAGGATGAAGTTAGAACTGGTAAGTCAGTGATTTATATTGACATATAAAGGAGTGCATCAAATAATTAAGCCTTTTTGGATACATTTTCGAACTCAGATTAACTCTATTTCACAGACGAACAACAAGAAGAGGTAGAAGAAAGTATTTGAATAGAATTTGAGTAGAAATCAGATCAGTTTCATGATGATTTTGAAGCTGGAACCAGAAGCTTGATTGTTGTTGATAGACTTGAACACCAATCGGTGTTTGAAGGAGAGTGAACCGAGGGCGTCGAAGCAAGAACTGAGATTTTGAGGTAAGTAAGTTGAATCAATTCTTAGCAACTTCCATGAGGGATGTGTAAGCTAAAATCGAGAGAAAATGTGTTAATCTCTAGGAAGAAGTAAGCGAAGTTGAACTGCTAAGCAAAGCAAGATAGCCGAAGTTATTTGGGAATAATTCTCAAATGAAGATGAATCATGGCCTGAAATTTTTGAGGTAAGTTAGAGAACTCACTACTTTACAAGATTGTAGAAGGAAGAAAGTTCTGATTTTGGCTGTAAAATGGTTTTTAGCAGGATAAAGCAAGAAAGGAAACTGTGATATCTAATGTCGCTAGACAGTGATATTGCTAAGAGCGGGAGAGTGAGCAGCGGAACGGGTGTCGCTGATAAACGCAAAGGGCTCTGCGTCTCATAATTCTCTCTGAATTCTCGCTAGGTATCGCTCCTTAAGATGATATCGCTAGTCTAATTCACTCCAATTTCGCTAGTACAGCACCCAGTAGTGTGAATCTCGCTGGTAGTCTCGCTAGTGACATAGAGTATCGTTAGTTATTAACATGCATACCTAATAATTTTGAAAAATGAGTTCAAAGGAAACCTAATATGAGAAATGTGTTTTACAGGCCAAGAAGAGCTCGGAAAAATATACAATCTGCTCGGAGCCTAAGACAAACTATGAGTGACTCTCAAATTGTCCAAAGATTATCATTATTAGTGTACAAGTGGAAGATAATATATAATAGGTGAATTCCTGTATGTGTGCTATTTAAATGCAAACCATGGCCGAAGGACCCTGTGTGAAGGCCTATGGAGATATATGATACATAGTACTGAGGGACCATGAGTGAAGGCACTAGTGAGATTGACTGAGATAGTTTCTAATGCCGAAGGACCTCGTGAGAAGGCATATAGAAACCAGTATATGATGGCTCAGTGTTGAGGGACCATGAGTGAAGGCACTTGAGCAGTGATTTAATATTGAGACTCGGTGTTGAGGGACAATATGAGAAAACACTTGAAAGTTAGGGACTAAATGTGAAGGCGGATGAATATATGAATACTAGCAGTCGAAGTATGAGGTTAAGAGCGTTGAGCTTTGCTCCGCCACTCATTAGATAAATGTTTATGTTTCTTTGTTAAA
Organism: Citrullus colocynthis; assembly: GCA_031780015.1. Lineage (NCBI taxonomy): Eukaryota > Viridiplantae > Streptophyta > Magnoliopsida > Cucurbitales > Cucurbitaceae > Citrullus > Citrullus colocynthis. Next base: position 15,986 of record QLSR01000126.1, on the reverse strand, counting down.
TGTCAAGAGTGGCCCAGTAAATTGTACTAGCAAGCTATATAGTAATTTTATGATCAGCATGAATTCGAGGATTGAATTGAAACTGATAATTTAGTCACTCACTGAGCTCAAGCTCACGCCTTTTGTTTATTGTTGTTTGTTTCAGGTAGCGAGCGTGTCCGAGACGCCTAGCCTACATATTTTGTTGTATATGAGCACTGTGGCATAACGAGTGTGGGGTTTTGTAACATATGCCGAACAAATACACCTGTATGATAAATTCTAGTGCTGTGAAACCTTATGTATAACTTATGATTACCTTATAATGTTCTCATCAGTATAGAAGTTTGTACATTCAATTAGGTTTTCAACTATGCTTCAGTCAACAAGATAACGCATATATGTATAGGTTGCACCTACTCCTGGATTAAGAGGGTAATCTGGGAGGGAGTGTGACAGGTTTTATGGATCATGCAGGAGACGGTGGCAGAGAAGTACTTGTCCTTAAATACCGCCATTATCAACCTACAAAAAGAAAATGCAGTACAACATCAGTTTAACATATTAAAAACGTCTAAACGATCAATTATTAAACATTAAACGATCGCTTATTAATTACTAAGAGATCATTTAGATTACTAAGCGATCGTTTAGATTACTGCGAGATCGCTTAGATTACTAAGCGATCGCTTAGTCCATACTCTATGATCGCTTAGTAAACTAAGCGATTTCGTATCGAACTAAACGATCGCTTACTAATCTAAGCGATCTCTTAGTAATCTAAACGATCGCTTAATAATCTACACGATCACTTAGTCGTATAACCTAGACTGAGCGATCTTTTATTCTAGACCAATAGATCGTTTCATCGAAGTTCAACGATCTCTTGATCTATGCTAAGCGATCATTAAGCCTGTTATGAGCGATCTTCAACCTAGTATGGGCCTACCTTTCAGATGAAGCAGAAGACGACAATGAGGAAGAAGAGAAGAAGACAAAGACGGACCGTCCGGGAAAAGCGAAAGGTTGATAGAGAAAGCGAAAGGTTCAAAAGGTTTAGAGAGAAAGCGGAAAGGTTGAGAGAGAAAGCGAAAGGTTCAGAGAGAAAGCGAAAGCGAAAAGGTTGAAAGGGAAAATGGGGAAGTTCAAAGAGAAAGAGGGAAATGTTGAGAGAGAAAGCGAAAGGTTCTAAGAGAAAGCGAAAGCGGAAAAGCATTCCAACAGTAGGAGGCAACTTTTAAAGAAAAATGGGAAGGCGCGCTTTGGGCTTTTTTAAGTTCGGGGGGTAAAATTGATATTTCACGTGTCCAAAAGGTTACTTATCATAAAGTTTTTGGGAGTGGGTCATCCATAGATAAGTTTTTAGGTCATTTCGTGCAATTTTCCTAGATGAAGTAAGTTCAAGGTTACATTCGATTAATAGAGATAGGTTGTTACAGCATAGGGATCAAGTCAATCCTTACACTAGAAAATTGAGCCTAACATAGTCACTTCCTCCAAATTGATTTTGTGATTGCAAAATGAGGGACATAACTTCCATCCTATAGCCTTGTTGTGATTTGCCAAGACCTGCATCAAAGAATCATCATGCTCCCTTGTAAATTTCGCTGAAATAATAATTGGAAATGAATGTCTTATTTTGTCAAAGGAAAATGTATTTCAGATGGGTTGGAAGCTGTTTGAGCTTCAACTACGAATGACTTCATGGGGTTTGATTTGTCTTCTGGTGACTTTAATGGAGTAATTGAAGAGGAGTTTGCGGCCGCAACTAGCTGCATATCTAAAGTCCTGCTCCCTTCATTTTCTTCAGACATCTCTTCCAGATCTTCTTCCCTGCCTTCCTTTTTTTTTTTTTTTTTTTTTTTTTTTTTCCTTTTTCAGTACATTCCTGCAGTTCGAACAATCCTCCATGTTGATCATTAACTTGCATAGTGATATGCCAACTGGAGTCTACCTATCGCTGGTTTTGCTCCACTATTTCTCAATCTCTTAAAAAGTTATAAAAGTCACACAGTGCTTTTCCTACGCCACGTCCTCTTATAATGCATGGAATAGTGAAGCTGCCGGGATTCTGCAATTTTGGTCCTACCTTGTATCGTCAAATATTTGCTGCTCCAAAATCTACTTGTTAATTTAAATTTGAGAGTCCGATTTTAATATTTTTATAAATTTTAGGGCTCAATTTTTATAACGAAAAATTTGAGGGTATAATTGCAATTACTTATTATATAATAGTAGTTTTTGCAATTTGCCCTACATTAGTTTACTTATATACAAATCTAAAAAATTATGATGTCACCGATTGATAATAACATTTTACTATATTTAAAAATATTTTTAATAGTTTTGTCATTTAAAACAATTTTCCTCTAAAAATAACTTTTTTTTTCTATCCATTATAATTTTCCTTAAATTTGTAACAAAGTATTATTATTTAATTGCAAAATACATTGGCATATTAATTAGTAATGTATTTTAATCAGTTAAAGATATAAAAATGATATATTAAACTCCATTTTGGTTTTTAAAAATTAAACTTATAAACACTATGAGTTTCTATATTCTATATTTTTGTTATCCACTTTATACACTAATATTTAGATAAATAAATAAATAAATATAACCAGAACTTAACTAACTTAAAAAATTGTGAAAACCATAATTGAAAAGGTGAGTTAAAAAAAAAAAAAAGAAAAAATTTAAAAAACGAAAAAAAAAAAAAAAAATAACCCAAACTTAAACAACTTAAAAAATTTTGAAAACCAAAAATGAAAAAGTGGATTAAAAAAAAAAAAAGAAGCAAACATTTGAAAAACGGAAAAAAAAAGAAAATCACAGAGATCCTTCATAGTTATAGAAGACACACTTTAAAGGACATCAATGAACTTCCAATTTTGACTTCAGAAAACTCCTAATAAAAAACAGACGAATAATATTCTCATTTCAATTGATTTCATTCTGAATCTGGAGAAGTAAGCCAAACTTCAATGAAAATTAGGAGTGAGCCATTGGCATCGGGTATAAAAGGAGTGGGACCTGACAGCTAGATATCTTTCTATTCCTTTTTTTTTTTTTTTTTTCCCTTAATAAAAAGAAAAAAGAAAATCAGTGTGGATGAAATAGACATGAGAGAACGACCTAGCAGATTTATCAAATTGGATCCAGCCAGCCTCTACTTTTAGGTCCAAAAAGGGCAACACCAAAGAAAATAAAAAAATAAAAAAATAAAAATAAAATAAAATAAAATAACTCAGCTTTCTCCTTTTCCCTAGTGGAACAAAATTCAAACAATCCGCAATCCACATCAAAGCAAATTGAAATGATGACTCAAAATATCTGCAAACCAAGTTGAATCTAGAAGGGCTTTACAATCACAAAATTTATTATCAACATTACAAATAACAAACGATTCATACAAGAAAATTCATGAGTACAATAAAGGACGGCAAGTCGGTCCCCATCAGATTCTACAAAACTCAATTTCTACCGATACGAGAGTGTCAACAATTCCCCAGACGCACTAATAAGGCTGGGCCGACCTCTCTCAACTTCAATTTTTATAACGTTTCTTATCCTACAGAAAGAATAACAGAAGCAAGAAAAAGGAAAGATAATAACATTTTACCAAAACAAGGCACCCATGAATCCTTCTGTACTTCTCATTACTTCCGCCCTTTCGTATCTTCTTTTCCAGGATCGAATCTTGGCAGGGTTACCAAAGTGTTTACGCGTGACACTCCTTCCAGGGCAGACCATTCTATTCCCATTTCTGAATGTTCTTCCTCCTTCGATTCATCTTCTTCTTCATCACTTCCATCCTGCAAAATCTCCTTGCTGGTGGTTCGGACAGTTCCTGAACGATTCAGACCATTTGGGACAGAGAAATTTTCATTCTCAACTGCAGTGCTGACTTGTTCTGTTAAACTTTGTTGCTCTTCCGGTTTGGTATTGGAAGCAGATGATAGATTGCTGGAGTTTGAGTCAAGGAAGAGGCAAACGACCGCACAGTCATCAATTTTGGAAGTTGGGTATTTATGTTTCCATGCTTTAATGGCAGTTTCGACCAGAGTTCGAGCTGCAGTAGTACGTTTTGGAGCTGATGCAACAATATCTACAACCTCTTTGTTTGACAGAACATCCCATATCTGCAAAACAAAACACAAGCCAAACTCCAGACATGAGAAAAACAGCAGGAGGATCCACTTTTGAAAGCAAATGGTACAAGAAATTGCTCTCGTACTCACTCCATCTGTAGCCAGAACAATGAATTTGTCTTTTTCAGTGAGCCGTCGATATGATATTTCTGGTACAGAGATAAGACCAAAGTCTTTGAGGCAGAAATCTCCAAATGCCCGTGCCATGGCAAGTCCAGGAGAGTTGCTGTTTGGAAGCCAAACTCGAGCTACATCAGGTTCATCTTGGAGAGCAAACACACGACCTCTACACCTACGGATTCTCTCTGCTTCAGCTGTTCGAGGAAAAATATTATTGTAAAAAATCCTTCAGCAAAATGACAGAGTTCGGAAGAGAGAAGAGGGGGAAAGGAGTTGACTACAGTCAAATAAATTTCAAAGTAAAAGTAAGCATTTGGATCTGTTTAAAAAAAACTTGGCATATTGGCTTAGAAGATAATAAGAATCAAGTCAGTAGTACTGGCCTAACACGATTCCAACTGAGATGGCTAGTTATGATTCAAGAAATATAATCCATTGTCCAAAACTTCCTTATAGGGTACGTTTAAAGGTAACTTAGACAATTAGACTCGAGAAGACTTGGTACATTTAAAAACAATGAATACTACAAAAAAGTAAAACACTTTTTTCCAGAAAAGTTCAAGACTTGTTGATCCAAGATGCTCATTTTTATAGCATCAAAACAATGTTTTCTATGTTTTAAAGTTTTTTTAAAAAAAATTTGAAAACATGGGAGGTGATTTCAAGAAACCCTATCAGAGAAAGAAAGAGGAGTGAATTTCAAATACTAATCTGATTATATGAAGACTTCTTTTTTTCTTTTCCTACGGCTTCCATTAGTTTTCAGCCATATCAACAATATTTAAGAACAATGTAGATCCCCCATAACAAAACAATATTCTGCATAGTGGAGGTCAGAGAATAGATCTAAGACCTGGAAGATTTGGCTTGAGATCCACAGTCAATTGAATGGCAACAAGCGAGTCGTCTTTATCTCTCATACCCAAAACAGCTCGGGAGTCCCCAACATTTCCAATGACAAGATCCTGACCCTGAAAAAAAGAAGGAACTATTTTATGGGCAAAGAAAGAAGAAACATATAATATCTTTTTTAAAATTAAATCGGAATCATCTCTTTCTAATATGAAAGAGCACCTGTTTAACAATAGTCACTGCTGTAGTCCCACTACAGAAGCTATCTATAGTTTGGTGCATTCTGAGTTCCCAGTCCATAACTCTAAAAGCCTTAAGAAATGACTCCTTCAGAGTATGGAAAATTTCAGGTTGCTTTTCCGTTCCTTCAACATCAGTGGAGGCCCTTGACTCTTCTTCAGCAGATAAAAAGGAAGTAGCTTCATCCGAGTTCATACCTCCTGTATTAAGATTGATCTCTCTATGAACATCATCCGTGGTCAAGTTAACCTCCCAATGTGCACTCAACCTCAGAGGAAGAGAATCCCTCACTTTCTTTGCAACCATATGACCATAGGGACCATGGCCATCAAAAACCCCACAGAAGATCGTATCAGTTCTAGAGCCGAAATTCTGAAACCCAAGTCAAAATCAGAGTCAGTCAGATGCATTGGAGTTTCAGAGAGAAGGGGATCATGCCATGTAGAATGATTATTATATAACAAATGGACAAAAGATTAAGAAAATAACCTAAAAGTTGACCCCACCCCAAGAAGCCATGAACAAAAAAGAGAGTATACAAAAGCATAACAGACAGACCCCAAAGGGTGCCCACTGCCCACTGCCCAGATACCCTCCAAGATCCCTGATTTAAATCCTTTATGAAAACTTAATAGCTCAAAAACTCATGTGGGTCTCTCAGTCAAGCTTAGTGGAGGTTGGAAAAATAAAAAGGAAAGAAATCAAGGTTTTATAGAACTTTTCAACCACATAATAGAGAGAAAAAAGAAAACATAAAAGTTAAGTAAAGAAGAAGCAACCCAAGTGTTGTAGTCTATGTCGGATCAGATATGAGATAACTAATTAATAAAACATACTCAAAGTAAAGAAGCAAGCAAACAATTAAATTTAAATTCATGAACATATATTCATTTTCCAGCATCTTAAGGTTTGGATCTAAGATCTTCGGTGTTGGTGTTAGTGTTAGTAAGAGGAAATGAGTTTTGAGAAAGAAGAAGAAACAAACCTCCCAAACAATCATGGCATCCTGATTGGTCCCTTTCTTGCCCTGCTGGGTGAACAGAGACGCCACATCAGTGAAGCCATTAGCGAAGAGCCTGCCGGGGATCCGATGAAGTGCAAGATCCCCAAAGGAGGAATTCCTAGAACCATATCGCCTCTTGCAACTGTTCTTGCTCCGATGATGCTTAGCCGGAGAAGTTGGGGAACCAGGAATGGGGCTCCTGCTCTCCGAAGACAAGCAGGACCCCATTCGAAGTGCCCTAACAATGCTTAGAATGCACTCCAGGCCAACCGCCCGATTGAAACCCCGACGCCCACCAGTTTCAGAGTACCGATCCGTCAGGAACCCTTTACCTGTCCCTCCAGTTTCGGGAAACTCCCGCCGAATTGTTTGAACACAGGGGATTTCAATCCCGCATCATAATCATGATCATCAACGACAGATCCTGTTAGGAATTGGGGAATCGGGGAATTGGGTTGAAGGAGAAATGGGAGAATGGAAAAAAGTGGAGATGGGGATCTAGGTTTGCATGGAAATGGGGTTAGGAATTGAAGGAAAGCAAATGAATCGGAAAAGAAGAGAGGCGAGATAAGGAAGGGAGAATGGATTGGAGAAGAGGGAATGGAAAGATGTGGGTGAAGAACAAGAAGGAGGAAGGAAAGGAAAGGAAAGGAAAAGGAAGGAAAGGGTTGAATGTGGAGAACAAATAGGAACCACCAAAGTGATGATGTAAATAAAAGAGGAGAGAGATAGAAGGAGAAAGAGAAATTTCATTTCAAGCATTCACCACCCTCTTTTGTTTGTAGACTTTGTCTATCACTCTCACAAATCTCACCTCGGACACAATTTCTGCTTTCCCACACACTTTTTTTTTTTTTTTTTTTTCTTCTTCTTCTTCTTCTTCTTCTTCTTCTTCTAATTTCTTTTTTCTACGCCCACACAATCAACAAACAATCACATACTTCTACTTTTAATTTATATAATTTCTTTTAAAATGACATTATGTAAAATGTTAATTAATATATTTACAAAAGTTTAAAACTTAAATTGATTTAAATATAACTCCTAAAGTTTAGTAGTATAAATTAATATATTTGGTATAAATTAATACTTGTCCATTATGTATATTTATAAAATATATTTGAGATATTGACGTCAACCAAGCATGGTGAATAAAGTAGAGCAGATAAAAGTCTCCTTTATCCTCCCTTAATTTTGGATCAATTTTTCCTTTCTTTCCTTTGTTTGCATTCCTTTTCAATATTCAACATGAATCTACTAAGAACATATTCTTTTTTCAAAAAAAGAATTTTTTTTCTCTTTTTTTTTTAAAATATATATATATATATATATATATATATATATATATATTTCTGAGAAGTAATCTTTAGTCAATTACTTTTTTTGGATAATCATTTATAAGATGTTTATTTGAAAAGATCTTTTAAATCATTCTAATTTGATACAAAAGTTTTATTTATAACTACATTGTAATTTTTTTAAAAAAAGAAAAAAGAAAAAGAACATTTTTAATCATCAGGTTAGGAACACATTCTTAATTAATCATTCATCTAAAAGTAATCAGAAGAAATAGTTATATTTAAAGAGCAAATTTTCACGAGTACATCTCAAATATACTATTAGACAAATCAGGAAGACCAAACAAAAAGCAAAGAGGCAACATGTACATTAGATAATAATAAAAATAATAATAATAATAATAATAATAATAAATAAGAAAACCTTAAATTTACATCTATATCTATCCTTTCCATTCATGGTGGAAAATTTCCATTGAAATCGGGAAATTTTGTTTTTCCTCAATTTCAATGAAATTTCGAGATTTCTAGAATATTTCAATATATCGAAAATATTTCAATTCCTCCTATTTCAATGAAATTTTGAGATTAAAAAAAATTCGAAATCTTTTTTAATTTTTTTTTTAATGAATTACGATTGCTCATTTCAAGTTTTTCAAATTTATGGTCTTAGTCACACACAATTTGTTTCAAACATCAATGTCATTTTTTACAAAGGATTAAACTTTTTTTGTGGGCTACTTTTTTTAGTTTCCATCTTTTCTAAATTTTTAGCTTTATTTTTACCCATAATTTTAATTTCTAAAGAAATTGAATTTGAAAAATCCACAAAAAATAATCTATATTTATTTTTAATCTCTTTCAAACTTTTTTCATTAAATTTTCACATCATTCCATCTTAAAATTGAATTGGTGTGAGTTTTTTTTTTTTTCTTTTACCATCCAAAACTTTCATAGTTTTCACATCATTTCACCTCAAAATATTTCTAAGCTTTATATTATTTTGTAATTATTTTTTCGTTTCTTTTTTAGATGTATACTCTTGCATCAACATTTATACAGACATTTACAATAGGTATCTAAATAGTGCATTACTACAAAAATTGTGATTAAAAATAGTCAAAATTTCACAGCTGGTTGATTGAGGCTGACCCTATTTTCACCATCCATACATGTCCAAGTACACCATGTGCACTATGAAAAATGGTTGAGACCGACCCTAAGCACATAAGGGCTAGAAATCTCTACCAACCTTACCCTAGCATCAAGATGATTGTTTGAATCCAAAGTGTTCGAGGTTGAGGTCGAGCCTCAATCTTATCAATGAAAAGAAAGTTGCTCTAAAAGGTTAAGACTGGGGTCAAAGAGCATCACAAGAGACTAAAAATCAATTAGAACCTCGAAAGATGAGGGGACAACCGATGTTAAACATGTGAAGTTTAATCGAAGAAAAACCACAACTTGAGGTTGACAAGCTTGGCCTGAGGCCAAGGCCGACGCCAAGTTGACCAATTTAGGTTTCAAGCCAATCTTATTTTAGCATACCTTGCTTTTTAAGGGAGATCTATAGGGGATATGTTTCCCTATCAAACAAAAAGCAGATACAAGAGATATGCTTCCCTATCAAGCATTGAAAACATCACAATGGTTCTCGAACCTTTGATAAAGATGTCACAGAGCAAATGTAGAGAAGCTAAAATAAGAGCAAATCAAAATCTGAAGAGATTCAATGCAAAAGCATTCATTTTCAAAAGTAGAATAACAAATCAATGGTGTTGCTGTCAATTTCACCAACATTACTCGAGATAAGGCAAATTGAAAGAATCTTCACCAACAAACATGATTTAAGAACCCGTTGTCGAAAATTCTCAATTTTATTCATGCAATCCATTAATATGTTCATTGCAATTTAAATTGATTACACATGAAGCACTAGGGAAAGACAATTGAAGCATAGAAAATTTCATTAGAAGACAACTTTTCACACACAACATAATAGAAGTCTAATAATTGGAATGAAAACTTTTTCAGATATCGAAACATGAAAACCAAATATTCAAAGAAAATAATTTAGAAGATCTCTACAGTGATTATTCACAAAGAAAGTTATCGTGGGAAACCCAATTGGGATTAAAACACCTTTTTAATGGAATAAAATGGAATTATTTGGTGGAGACTAGGGGTTGGCTACCCATAGTTGAAACCAAGGTGGAAACTGGGGACTGGCCACCCACAGTTGAAACCAAGGATAACTACATGGAATTCACATAGTTTTAGAAATCGATTAACATCTTTCTAGAGAAAATCTCAAGATCCAAAGATGGTTATTTGCTGGTCATTTCACCTTTCAAGAATCGATTTTCATCTTTCTCCAAACAGTACACAAATCTTAAAGAAATCGATTTTCATCTTTTCGACAAGATTGCCACCTCACCTCTCAGAAATCAATTTTCATCTTTCTCGAGATGGTGCAGAAATCTTAAAGGAATTGATTTTCATCTTTTTTGACAAGATTGCCACCTCACCTCTCAAAAATTGATTTTCATCTTTCTCGAGACGGCGAACAATTCTTACCGAAATCGATTTTCATCTTTTTAACAAGATTTAAAGAATTACCCAAATTTATAGGTTTGATGGGTCAATCTGCAAGCACCTCACATGGATACCGGTGAGAAGCTCAAGCTTGTTGAGATTCGACTGACACGATCATCGAAGCAATACAAGTTAGAGCAGTTATCCTCCCATATTGGGTCCATGATGTTTAGCTCATAATTGTTATTAGTCAAACCTCGAAACCCAACCTAGGAGTGGGGTTAATGCTATGGATGAATTTTGGTCTGACCAAATAAAGCCAAAAATCAAGATAATATGAGATAAAATAAAATAAGATAAAATGAAATAGGAAAAGATTTGATCTTGCGGATAAGGAAAATCTCTTATCCTAATCCTAGTAGATTTAAGGTAAATTCTAGATCAAATTCCTTATAAGTATACCATAATGGCTCCATCAAAGGTATCTATTAGAACTTCTGACTTCTTATTTATTATTTAGTTCTCTGGTTGAGTTAGACATTGGAGTCCTTTTTTCTTTATTTTGCAAGTCCTCTTTTTTCTAAATTAAAAGTTTACCAATGACACGTGAAAGTCAGTTTCGTTTTTTCTTGACCAAAATTTGACATCAACACCAACCTTAAGAATTTTCATGACCGCGTGAGACTACATGAGGCTATAAATTAGTAAATTGTGAACTATTGAACTAATCAACCATTTAGATGAATTTAAAATCATAGTATCCACGAACTGCATGCAGTTTCTATCAATATTTAAGTTTTATTAAGAAGATATTTTAATTGAAATTAAACATTTAAATTCTGAATTTAAAGGAGTTAAAAGAGTGGGAGAGAAAGAAAAATAAGGGTTTTTAGTTAGATATTTAATTCAATGAAGATTGATTTAATTAACGATTAAAAAAAGTAATCGAATATTTGGTGAATATAGATAGTATGGTAGGCATCAAATGCAATGTTGAAGTGGGCTGCAAAATTTTGATTATTTCACTTAAGTGGAACATTATTAGATTTGGATATCAAAATAATGTTATTCCGATTTTATTTGAATTTTTTAGAGTTGGACAAATGATTCTTCCTTTCTTATTTCTTTATATTCTATGCTTTTTAGTTCTTCTCTTCGTATGTAATAATTTTTATGTATTTTTCATGTTTTCGTGTAATTTTTATGTATTTTTATGTCATTGTAATTTAACGAGTAAATCCTAGATTTGGAGGAGTTTTAGAAAATGAGAATTTTCGGTTAGATTTTTTTTTATATAAAATTTAAATTTAAATTTAAATTTTGTTATAAATTAATATAAATCTTTTAAGTCATGTGCATTAACCCCATGTTTCTTAACTAGCAAAAGCTTAGATCTTTAGCCAGAGAAAAGGAAATCAACTTGATTTCCTCTTTTATGAGATTTTTTATCTAACTTTTGAAAATTCAAGTGTTTTTTTTTTTTTCCTTTTTCTTATGTCATCACTGGATGAAATTACAAAACCAATCAAAGATGCATGTGTGATGGGCTTCACTCCTTGATTTTCACTATTGGATAGCACTTCGATGGTTACTTTCATATTCTCTCATCCGCTCCTCATCCTTCTCGATTCCTCTCTCTCTCTGTTAGTCATTGTTACTCTGCGATTAGATTGGCGTTGATTTTTTTAGGATTGAAAGCAACAAACTGAAGCAAAAGAGAAGGAGAAAAGGGTAATTGATAAGAGGGAAAGAGAAGCAAGAAGAGAAGAGAGAAGCTAGAAGAAAAAAAGAAAAATGAGAAGAGAGAAAGGGAAGCCGAGAATAGAGGAGAGAGAAGCGAGAAGCGAGAAGCAAAAAAAGGCCTATATGCATGCTTCGTGGGTCATTTTAGTAAATTTACCCAACCAACCATAACGTAAGTAGATGGTTCAAAAAAAAAAAATCATGTTCACTCCTACACATTCTCCAATATTTTAAAAATAATAATAATAAATAAATCTGACTGTATTTGTAAATGATAACTTGTTGTTATCAAATTAAAGTCTAAAATGTTGTGTGTTAGTATTAAGCCTCAATACATCACCATCTTGACAGTGTCTATACACTGAAAATGCACAAAAATGCTCAATTGATATGCTTGTTTGAAATAATGCTACAAACACCATTAAAGTAACAAATAACTAACCATTTATTAGTCCATGCATTTGAAAATTAAACCATCCAGTAAAAACTCACCAATAAGTAAACCTTATGTGACAAGGGGCAATCTTACATCTTTATAAAATTATAGCAGAGCAATGGGTAGAGCTAGAAGCAAGAGCAACAACTTCCTTTGTCATTCTAAAGCCTTACAAGATTCATGGACCCGACAATTCACTCGCATGGAATTATTTGTTTGTTACACATGGACCAACTATTAATTTCAAAATGACAACAGATGTTTTAACATTAAATCATACTCGAGTTGACTCTTCATTTGAGAGTTAAACTTGAATTGATGTCAATAATAAATTAAAAAACATTTCCAATGTACTATGTCTAGAATTGTTCAAGATTCAAAATTTATTTAAAATAAAATAGTAATTAATGTTTCTAAATATGTGAAATTGAACTTAAAGCGAAATTGAGCATTAGTTCAATAACTAGCCTACATTAATAACCAAAATAACCAAAAAGTCTATAACTTAAATTTCCCTAATTCATTATTGGAGTAGACAAAATTAAATTTAACTCATCTTGTTCTAATTATCTAATACTCTAATTATTGCCCTCCCATCAGTAATGAGTGTAATTAATATTTTAAAATCATTCAATTGAATTCAAGAATAAAAATAAACTCAATTCGTAAAGCATGCTAATAATTAATTTTTGTGACATGGTATATTATTATTTAATTCAACAACACGTGGGAGATAGAGACATACCTTAACTAAACAATTAACTACAGCTATGCACATGATAATTTTCAATTTAAAATACTATAAAAATAAATATGATTCATGCATAAAATATCACTTCACATTTAAAGTATGTTTAATTAAGTAGTAAACAATGTAAGTAAGTTTGTTATAATATAATCAGCCACTGCACCATGAAAAGGTTCCTCTCCTTTTGTTCCCCCTGATTTCTTCATTCAAATCAGTAAAAAGTTGATGGAAGTTGTTGATTTTCATAGCTGTTATTTGGTTTTGTTGAGGGAAGAGGAAAAAAAAAAAAACTGTCTTAGATTTATGACCCTCACGCATACCATCACACCATTGTTCATTTGTTTTTGTTTGTTTGCTTTTTGTTTTCTGTAGGTAAACTCTACTCTTGATCATTTTGTATTAATCATTTCTAAATAATAAAGTGATGGTTGGGAATGATGGTTGAAATAATGATTTCCAAAAAAAAAAAAAAAAGGTTCATTTCACAAATAATATATATTTTTTTAAAAAAAATGGCAAAAATAAAGTGCTGTGAAAAGGTTTTCTAAAAAAATATGGTAATTAAAAAATATATGACATTTAAGGTTAGATGGAGAGTATTAACAAAAATATGGGAAAAAATCGTGTATGAGGTTCACAAGTTTCTTAACGAATCGTGGACCTCCTTCAATTTAAAATTGATCAAATATCATGGGTACATAGGATGTCAAATAGAATTCATGGATGGGGTCCACGAGTTTTAGCCTCTTTTTTTTCTTTCTCTATTTAGTCTTTTATGTTTGGTTTTGTTCTTCACTCTAACAATAAAAAAGAATTGAACAAGTAAAGCAATAATATTTTGATTGAACACAAAACAATTCACGCAATAGGAATAGGGAGAGACTCACGAAATTGGCATTATTTTTGTTTCATTTTTTAGATTACCCTAATATCTTTTATTCTCTATTTCAGAATTAATTAATTAAAATAATTGTTATTTCCTTTTGAAAGTCCCCTCCTTAATGTCAAATGATTTCTATATTAAGATGAGATTTGCACAATTTTAGTTATTAATAAATTCAAGGAGGCAATTATTTTTTTTTTTTTTTTTTATACAATGTAATTATGTATATCTTTCCTTTTATATTATTGATTTAATTGATTGATTGATAAGATATTTTTCATTATTGAGTGAGTGATTATTTGCTATAAATTTGAAACATAATATTAATCATTTTTCATATTATGGGCATGTTTTATAATCATAAGAAAAAAAAGAAACTACATTTATTAGAAAACATTAAAAGAAAAAAAAAAACCAAAAATCCCCTCCTTTAAAAACAAGAGATGATGGTGTGAGGGGGAGCGGCACAAAAGGAAAAATTAGAAAACAACCACCGTTTTTGGTAAGTTACTAGAGTAATAAAATGAAAAAAAAAATCATGAATAGGGTCCACAATTTCTATCAACACCAGTGTTGACTACTGCAACGTGGCAGCTATGTGGGGGAAATCGTGGACCCAGTCCATAATTATCCTAAAATGAGTGCACCTTTTTCAAAAATTGTTTACCCGATCCATGATTTTGCAACCTATTTTTGTCAATTTTTTTCTTTCCACATTATTTTTGTCATTATTTATTAAAATAGTATTATTTTTAAAAAAATTAGAGAAAAATAATAAATTAGGTTATCATTCACTAGAAGAAAACTGGTATTTAATGACATTTAAAAACTGTCGGATTTAAAATTCGTGACCGCTATTTTCAGTCATTGTATTGCTTGTAAAGGTAGAAGTTTCAATGACATTTGTTGAAAAATATCATAATTAGTCTTCTTATGACAATAATTAGTTGTCAACAATAAACAATTACTAACAATTATAATTTGTCATTTTTAAGCATACTATAACTTTTTATCTTCATCACCAATTGACTCAAGGTTGGGTATTTTCTGCATTGTTATGGACACTGACGACAATTATTGAATGTCAAAAAATAAAATATAATGACATTTTTTTTTGTCAATAATATTTGAACCATGACATTTTTTTGTCAAGAATATATGAACCATGACAATTTTTTTTTTTTTGTTAACGGATGTTCTATCATGACACTTTTTTTTAGCCAATTTCATATTATGATAGTTCTATATTGTCAATAAAAAATATTCTTTTTTTATATTTGTTGTTTATTTCAATCTTGCCATTACATATATGATTTTCATAGTCAAGTAATCTAATTAAACCTAAAAAGAACACAATTGTAAAATACCTTAATATAAATATCATAAGGTTGATAATACTTTTACAAAAAGACCAACTAATTACAAGTGGTGAAGGTTTTACAAGAATCTATAGCTATTTAGGTACAATAAGTGCATTGCACCCAAAGTTTTGCCACTAACCCTACAAAAATCTTATAAACATATCAATTGCTCCATGGCTTTCACTACTCCAATGCATTCTTGGAAAACCTAGTACACTACAACAAAAATAGGCTTCTATGACTCTAAAAAACAGTCATTACCACATTTCTTGACTCTTTTTTTTAGTCATTTAATCGCCCATCATCTAAAGTGTATAGATGACACATGAGAAATCAGTCATCGTTGATAGTTTCATGACTTGTAGGCACAGTCAACAATAAATATATATTGACATTTATTATAAGTCGTGGAAACGGTTTTTATGACAATTTTATACCGTCATTAAAAAATCAAAATGTTGACTTTTTTCTGTCAAATAAAGAGTTACGTTGACATTATACTTCTGTCACCGCAAAACAAATAATGACACATTTAAAATGTCAATAATACATTAACTATGACATTTTTTTAAGGTCATTTAATTTCATACCATGACTTTTGTCATATATCATAGAAACCATTACCACGATATACGTT
>QLSR01000125.1:1192096-1250004 GCA_031780015.1 Citrullus colocynthis | reverse complement strand
TTACCGAACAACACAGTATCTGATACAGTGAGATGGATATCACATGGCCCTTCGCCTACTGTGATAACTTATGTTAGTTATTTTGTAAATGGAATTCGTTACAATACAGAGAACCGTGATAGTGCTCATAATGTGCAAAATAGTGGAGTTTGTTTAGTAGCGAAGGCAATGCAGATAGCTAGTGCAAAAGATAAAAATCCAATAGTGACGGACATGTCATTTTATGGTGTGATTCAAGAGATGTGGGAGTTGAATTATATTACTCTTAAGATTCTAATGTTTAAATGTAATTGGGTTGATAGTGCCAGTGGTGTCAGAACGGATGATTTGGGATTTAAACTAGTTGATCTTAAACGCATTGGATATAAGTCTGATTCTTTTATACTAGCATCACAAGCGAAACAAGTATTTTTCGTCGAAGACCCAAGTGATACTCGATGGCATGTTGTGTTGCACCCTCCAAATAGGGATTACGAAAATCATATAAACGAAGATGAGTTAGGTGACATAACTTTAAATTACAGTAGTTCTAAAAATGTCGTTGCTTCAAATGCATTTGAAGACATGGATGAAGATGATTTGGTCTATATTCGAAGTGACTGTAATGGCACTTGGATGGTCAATGATAATCTATTATAGATGGTATGACTTATTATAATGTGTTGGCATGTTGTGTTGCATTCCTTAACAATTTGAGTGTTTCAATTAACTTAATTGATTAGTTTTGCTTATTAGTTACACTTACTTTTAGTCCACTAATAACATTTACTTTCATTGCAGGATACTTACAGATGGACACTAACAACGATGACCACGTCTCACCTGGTAGTGATGGTCATTCGTTAGAAATAGCACATGATTTGGAGACACCGTCTACCCGCCGATCGATTCGTGGTCCTACCACTATGATTCAAGTAACACAGATTAGATCGGATGCAGATCGGTGGGTTATTGAGTACAATGATCAAGGCCAATGGATTGGGAAAAATGCCACAAAAATGGTAAGTTACATTGGGACTTGTGTGAGGAACCACATACCAATTTCATATGCTTCGTGGAAAGACGTGCCATCAGAACTGAAAGAAAAAATTTTCTTGAGCATCCAGGTAACTTATATGTATTTAATGTTTAATTCAATAAAATATGATGTATTTGGATTTAGATATGTTTACATGTATGTTATTTTGTAATTTTCAGAAGTCTTTTGTGATAAACCCGAAATCTAAGAAGGATATTTTGATAAAAGCTGGGATTGCATTTCGAAACTTCAAAAATTGTCTAAGGAGTAAGCACGTTGACCCATATACAGACATGTCAGAATGCTTGAAATTTCCTCCATCTGAGTATCCTTCAATCGATATAGCTGATTGGGAAATTTTTGTTAACCAAGCTCTATCAGACGACTTCCAGGTTAGTGTTATTAATTATTTTATGTTTGAATCATCAAATATGTTGCTTTATTTAACTTGTATTATGTGGAGTGTATTGTAGGCACGTACAAATTTGCAGAAAGAGCGGCGCAAACAATACAAATACAATCATAGAACATCACGCAAAGGTTATGCAAATTGAAGTGAGGAGTTGGTAAGTTTTATGTGATAACAATTTATTATTTATCAATAATTTATTATGTGGCGTTCTTCCAACTTTATTTTACTCATATATACTTGTAGAAAAAACAAGGAAAGTTGTCTACAACAGCAGATCGAGCCACTGTTTGGAAACATGCTCGACTAGGAAAAGATGGAGAATTTTTAAATAAAGACGTTGAAGAGGTTGCAGTGAAAATTGTAAGTAATAATCTAATGATTGCTTCTCTATGAGTGTATGTAATACATTATAACTTGTTTGAAATAAAATGTTTATCTATAAAAATTACAGGATGAACTGTCCAAAGATTGTGTTAACTATGAAGGTTATTCAGATGATATATTGACCCAAGCATTGGGAACACCTGAACACCGAGGACGGGTAAGAGGTGTAGGGGGCTTGGTTACACCATCATTATACTTCCACAAACACATCCCAATAGAACCCACACAAACTTCAAAGAATGACGATCCAGAGACAATTTGGAAAAAGGAGAAAGTATTGATTTTGGATCAATATAATTTAATGGTTAAACGTACGCACGAGTTAAATTCTCGAATGAAGGTCGAGGAAACACATTCAGTTGCACATGATCAACAAATCATATCATCGCCCGCACATGAGGAAAAAATAGATCAGGTAAAAATTATATTTACATGATTAATAAGTTATTGTGTTGATGGATTGTTTGACATTGATAATAGATTGACCGTTTGAATGTACATTTTAGGGGAGACCTTGTAGTCTTGCTGTTGGAAGTGTTGATAACATTGTGGCAGCAGGTACTGTTTTCAAGAGACAATGGTCTAACGAAGTAGTTTATGGGGTAACACTTGGGGTGAACGATGTGCGGGTTCTCATTGAAGTGGTGGAGGACACCAACTCCATATTACCCATACCTGTTGTTGGAAGTATTTATAGGGTTTCTGATGCAATTGGATCGTATGTTCCATGGCCAAATCATTTGGTGGTTGTAGAAAAAGCAGAAAAGGTAAATTTTTATTTATGAAAACATGAGTTATTTCATTTGAACATGAGTTATTTCATTTGCAAGTTCCATTTTAATATTTGATATTTTTTGAAAAGTCACATAAGAAGCATTCTCGAGAGTTAGCTGCTTTAAAAGGAAAGAAACCAAAGGTCAATGTGTCAAAGTTGCCAGCAGCGATACGATTTGTGCTAAAATTCGTGGAAGAGGAGATGGTTGATGAATATTTGCATATCCCAATTGATGATCAGATTTTTGGGTACCACTTCAACTTCTATATGATGAAGGATAGCATAAAACAATTATGTCAGATGGAGGAATTGGCACTCTCAATTATAACGGGTTATATCGCGTATGTACAATTAACTAATTTGATTAGTAGTAATGATTTATCGTAACATTTCTAATATTAACAGTTTTTTTTTTTTTTTTATTATGATCTTAGATGTTTGGTAGCAGCCGACCCAAGTATATTAGAGGATTATGCATTTATTCATCCTGCGCAGATTTCAAGTGACTCAGGCACCGATGAACAACGTTCTACTTTCTTATGCAACAGGTTGACCTCAACAAAGAATAAGTTGTTGATATGTCCGTATAATCCCGGGTAAGTTTAGAAAAATGATCATTTGAATAATTTTTTTTATTGATAAACATTGATTTATCTAAATGTTTTGAGTTACTTCTTTTATGTAGATATCATTGGATGGTAGTTGTCATCAATCTACGAAGTAATACAGTGTATTCAGTTGACTCCATAGGACTTGGTGTTCGTGAAGATGTGAAAACTATTGTCAATACGTAAGTAATTAAAAGTATTTCACATTATGTACTTTCATTATGTTAACAATCTAATATATTTGTGCGTTTGTTTTGTTTAGGGCCATGAGAATGTTTTATGCTCGAACAAGTACACGATCCCGACCTGTTACGTGGGTACCCGTTAAGGTAAGCATTTCAATTTCGATGTAATAATGTAGTATTTTAGATTACAAGATTTGGTTTATTCTATCATGGGCTGAAATATATGTGTACATATATAGTGTGCTAAACAACCGGGCAGCACGGAATGTGGGTATTATACTATGAAGTTTATACACGACATAGTAACTCAGAGGAGCATAACAGTTACAGACGTGGTATGCATTTGCTTAAACCATATTGTTTAACTATAGTTATTACACTTAATAGCATTGTTTTGGCCATCAATCTAATATGGTTTGTTTACTTGCAGTTGACGAGACAAACACAATATAGTCAATTGGAATTAGACACAATTAGAGTTGACTATTGTGACTTTATAGGACGTTATATTTGAGTGTTGTGACTCCACAGTTTGATATTAGATTTAGGGACGAAGTTTTTGGTTCGATAGGTTCAAGTTTGGTAGAGTATGCTTTACATGTTTCTATTCAAGATACTAACATTTTGTACAAAAAAGTATTTTATTAGTTGATTAATGAAAATTATTTGATTCATTATGTTGTGGTATGATGTTTGGAGTATCTAGGTTGTTTGGAGTATATGCAGACTGCAGGTACAAAACAGTTTTGGGGTCGAGTATAGGGCGATCGTGGGGGGTCACAATGACCCGATTCTTCTTTTTTTTTTATTTTAATTAAATTGTTATAGTTGATGGCCAAAAAACGTCAAGAAAGGTAGATTCTTGATGACCAAAAGGCGTCAAGAAAAACGCTACATTTATCTTGATGGCCAAAAAACGTCAATAAAAACGATCATTCTTGATGGTCAATGTTCCTTTTCTTGATGGCCAAAAAACGTCAACACAATCCCTTTCTTGATGGACATGACCATCAAGATATGGTTTGTGTTGACGTCTTTTGACCATCAAGAAAATAACACTTTCTTGATGGTCAATCTACAATACTTGATGGCCAAAAAACATCAATAAACCCTACCTTGATGGTCAAAATCATCCAATTAGGGATTGTCTTGATGTTTTTTGGCCATCAAGAAAAAGAACATTTCTTGATGGTCAATCTCCAATACTTGATGGCCAAAACCCATCAAGAGAACCTATCTTGATGGACATGACCATCAAGAAATAGAGTGTGTTGATGTTTTTTGGCCATCAAGAAAACGATCTATCTTGATGGGCGGGCTTTCTTGATATGGGCTTTATTGATAGTTTTTGGCCATCAAAATATGTCTTTCTTGATTTTTTTTGGCCATCAAGAAAGGCCAAAATTCTAGTAGTGTACCCACCATATGCAAATGAATGTTATTTTAGATGCTCTCATAGCACTTGAAGGATCTCATACATACATACGCAGCGAAAACAAAAGAGGCTCGAAATAACAATCTAGATTCATATAACAACCTAGGATTAAACATGCATTATCATACAAAATGAATTAGAGAAGAAGGAAACAAATTATATACCTTTGTAGCTTTTCTTCCTTTCTTGAAATTACTCCCATTTGGACCACCAAGAGGTCTTTCTAGCTATTCTCAAAGGCTTGGAATAGATTGGTGGAACTCTTTAAAGAAGAAAAAAGAGAAATTTGTGAGAAAAATTTAGTTTATCAAAAAACTACAAATTTTCCAAGATTTTTCAAGAAGAAAAAAAATGAACAAAAACCTTCTTTAAAAAAGGCAAATTGCATGCAACTTTTGCATGTCTAAGTTCACCAAAAGTTGACAACACACATTCCACTAATGCATGCTAAGGATTATGTATCAAAGTGTAGAATTTTGAGATTAATTAAATGTTCCACTCATCAAGTTAGTGGAGTTTTCAACTAATTTTGTAAGAAACATTAATTTAATCTCATGGTCAACCTTTCTAGAAAGTTTGACTAAAACAACTCTTTGACTTGCTTGGGTCAAATTCAACTGTTTCACTTCTTCCGAAAACCAATTGTTTGTCTGAATCCATGTCTCCTATTATGAATCCGCATTCATAATTTCAATATTTAAATCCCATTTAAATATTTTTGACCAAATCTCTCATTTGATATCATATATCAATTACTTAATCATATCTCATATGATTAACCTAATTTGAACGATTTGAATTATCCCTTCTATTTATTCCAAGTTTATTCCTATATGAGCTAGCTAGAGGACCTTATGAACCTACAGATCATGAGCTCGAATGATCCGAGCTTAACGGGTTAAACTCTTTAACCTAGTTAACCAACATTCGTTGACTACTGGGTCACTCCACTAAAGCTCGTAGTTACACTCTCCTCACTATAGATATATAATGTCCATTTGATATAACCATGATTGGTAAGTCGAGCTTTCACAGGTTGTTCTTAATTACACTTAGATTAAAATTACCGTTTTACCCCTGAGATTACCTCTTGTTCTTTAAGTTCCACTGATCCTCTAATGAACAATGATTTGTAGTCCAACTTCCAAATCAAAAGTCCTCTCAAACTTTATTTGAGAGGGTGGCGCTTATTGTTCAAGACCTGGATTCCGCACTTAAGAGAACAACCTCTTTACTAATCCAAAAGAGGGTAGGAGCGAATTCCTTCTTGCACCCTATGTCCCTAGCTATTTACCTGGTCTTACCCGTGAAATGGAAGACATATTGAGCCAGCGCTATTGAGCTGCTCTCACCAATGCAGATCTAAGGATAATCCCAAGTAAACAGAAGTTCATAGTTAGCTTAGGATTAAGATCGAGTTGCCTAAGCCATCAAAGTCGAGATAGTCAGTCTTAGACAGAAAATAGTGTTATAAAGTAAAAGTGACTATTTCATGGTCCGATCTTATGCAAACTCCTTGCAGAGGAAGCCCCCACTTGCATGTCTTCACATGAACGAATTAGGATCACTTTGTTTGTACTAGTTACAAAGTGGTCGCACTGATAGTGTTCCCAGAATAAGACGCCCAACCTTATTCATATACTATAGACCATTTAGACTGTTAACTTAAACTTAATCCAGTTTCATGTCTCTACATAAAGTTTGAGTCTCATGTAACAGTCTAGGATCCTTTGATGATTGGATTTAGATTTAGTAAGAACATTTTATAGAATCAATAACTACTTATTGATTATAAATTTCAATAACAACTTTATTTAATGATAAAAGTATATTTAGTATCTATAAACTATGAGTATTAGGACATAAAACCCAACAGCATGCATGTTCCAATTGGCCTAATTGCATTAAGATCTAGGGAATGTTTAATTTTCAAGCGCCTAATTAAACATTTGTTTAGTACAATTCTAGGTTGGTTAGATCAATACTCATCTAATTTGATTAGCAAGCTAACCTAACCTATTGCTTTCTACAATTAACCTCCAATCAAATGTAGGGAATTGAATAATAATCGTAAAGCAGTGATCATAATATTCTCAAACATCCAACAAAATGACCTTAATACAATGAAGCTCTAAATTGAATCAACAAATACAACAAAGTTCGATTCGAAATCTAACAATAAGAAATAGCGAAAAATCCTAGAAACCCAAGTTAGAAACACATTACCTTAGCCCATAAGTGGCATTATGGACATCCAAAGTTGTGTTTGAAAATTGAGAGGAAAAACAAAAGAATTCTGCTGGTGGCAGGATGATAACCTAAAAATCGAAGGTTTCCTTTTTTATAAACTAATCAAAGCGCCGCGCGGCACCAAAAGCGTTTCTACAGCTTCATCCTCTCTGAAAAAAGCGCCGCAACAGCGCCTAAACAGCGCCATAGCTTCAAGGGCAAAATCGTCATTTTGCCTCTCTCCCGATTAATGCAATATAGCTCCAAGCGGCCCTATTTGGCTTCATTTCAACTATAACACCCGTTTCTACCTCATAAGTGCTCGATGTAAACCCTACTTTCATTTGTAACTGCTAAACATAAGTACATAGTATCGCTATGAACTTATTTACTTGTTCTCCCTCCTGTAGATTGAAGGAAGAAGTGGAGGAAGTAGGAAGTAATTTTGGGTAAGTTGAATATTTAAGTCATTAAGAGGAAACCGAGTTAGAATTTACTTCGAATATTAATTGGGACGTAAAAACAGATTTTCTTTTTGTTTTTCTTATATCTTCTCCTAAATTAAAAAGTAAGAAGAAAAAAAAAAGAAAAAAAGAGAGAAAAAGAAAAGAAAATATAAAGGAAAAATAATAAATAAACAAAAAAAGGTAGGAGATAGTAGAGAGTAAGTCGTTGGGTGCATAAGCCAAAGTTGTTGATCTTATCCCCATTTCTTAAAGAGGAAAATGATCTTTTCTATAGCCTTATTCAACTTCCTATAGTCAATGCACACACGCCATCTTGTCACTGTTCGAGTGGCAATCATCTCATCTTTTTCTTTTTTCACAACAATCATACCACCTTTCTTGGGTACTACTTGAATAGGACTTACCCATGAACTATCAGAGATGGCATAAATGATACCTACATTCAAAAGTTTGAGCAGTTCTTTCTTAACTACCTCCTTCATGGCAAGATTAAGTCTCCTTTGATGTTCTACTGAAGGATTAAAGGTATCTTCCATCAGAATTCTGTGCATACAAACTGATGGACTAATACCTTTAAGATTCTCAATAGACCAACCAATGGCAGACTGATGTTCCCTTAACACTCTCAACAATTTTTCCTCTTCCACATAATTTAAATCATAAGATATGATAACAGGAAAAGAAGACAAATCATCTAAAAATGCATATTTTAAATGAGGAGGTAGACTATTAATTCAAGAGCACGTTTCTCAATATTGACATTATTTATAACATGCAAAGGAGCTAGAGGCATTGGTTTATATATTTTAGTGCATACTGACATGGTATCTAACCACTTAGCATACAAAGCAATTTCATCAAATATAGTATCCACATTATCAAAATCAAAATCTATTATGCTTTGTTCTAAATAATCAGTAGCCAGCACAACCTTAACATGCTCAGAAATAGTGTGATTAGTTATATTTATTACATGGCAAGTACTACCCTCATCATGATGACTCAAGGACTTATAAATATTAAAGATAACTGTAAGCACCTAATTTGTAAGCACGTTCAAAAGCTTAAAGCGAATTAATGTTAATAATCTCATTTTGTAAATTAAATAAAAATAAAAAAAAAAGAAAAAGAAGAAAGAGGAAAACAAAGGGGAAAGAAGACAAAAAAGGAAAATAAAAAAAAAAAAAAAAAAAAAGAGAAGAGAAGATAAGGAAAGGGAGAGAAGTCGGTTATTTTTATTGAAGGGGAAAACTTTGCTGACTTATTTCTCTTCATTTCCAAACTCATTTCTATGCTATCTTTCAACTGCACGTTGTGGAGAGGTTGAAGAAGAGTTCTAGGGCAAATTCGTGCAAGGTTTTGGACGGTTTCATGGTAAAACTGAAGTTGAAACAAAAGCTTCATCTGCTGTCATACAGTTTGAACCAGGTTTGGTGTTTGGTGAATATCGAGCTGCAGATATCGAATTTTGGGCTGAAATTTTAAGTTTAGTAAGTTAACTCAACTCTAAACAACTTTTATGAAGGATGCCGGAGTTGAAATGGAATAGAAGCATGTAAACGTTTAGTTGGAAGTTACTGATACGGAATTTCTGTGCAATCTGGAGTAGTGCGGAGAAATCTTGCAATATATGACGAACAAGGACGAGTTAAGCCACAAAAATTTGAGGTAAGCTAGAAAACATATTTCTCTACAAGTTTGTAGAAGGAAAGAAGTTCTAAATCTGGCTGGAAATATGATTTTTAACTGACAGAAGTGAGAACAAAAAGAAAAGGAGGAAACTCTGCTGTCGGGTGTCTCTGAGAAATTGGAGAGTGAGTAGCGAGACAAATCTTGCTGGTAGTGCAGAGGAGCTTTTTGTCTCACAAATCTCGCTGACTCTCACTAGGTGTCTCTCCTCAGGTAATCTTGCTAGTCTCGCTTATTTTGGTGTCGCTAGTGCCGTGTACCTGTTGTGTAATTTCGCTAGTAATCTCTCTGGTAAGGTGAAATCTCGCTGGTAATCTCGCTAGTGACACAGAATCTTGCTTATTATGTTTACTTTGGGAAGAAAAGGGAGTCTCGGTGATGAATCATGATTAGAGTTTAAGTATGCATATTTAACAATCATGTAAAGGAAGTTTAAGGAAAGCGTAACATGAGGAATGTGTATTTAAAGGCCAAGAAGAGTTCGGAAAGGCATATAATCCGCTCAAGGCCTAAGGACAAGTCGTGAGTGACACTTTTCTTTCTTTGAAAACAAAATTTATTGAGAATGTTCAGTTTGGTTTTCTTATAAGATATGGCTTTGAGATGAACTGTTTTCTTGAAAAGCATGATGTTTGATGATATTGTTCACAAAGCATATTTTATCTGTTTTCTATAAGATGTTGAAAGGCATGTTGTGAAATGTTGTTTATCATGAAATATCTGATTTTCCATGAAAGACTTTCATGTGAACTATTTACGTAAAATACTGATTTCTAAAATGTTTTAGAGGAGGCTCAATGCTGAAGGACATGAGAAGGCATGTGAGTTTCCCCAGGACCCAGTACTGAAGGACTCGTAGAAGGTACCTGGGCAACCCGCGATATTCCTATGTGCACATTGAGATTGTGACATTGGGTGTCTTGAGTCTTGCTCCACCCCAACTAAGGCTGTTATCGACGTTGGGTGTGTTGAGTTTTACTCCGCCTCAACTAAGGATGTTTTCAACGTCGGGTGCGTTGAGTTTTGCTCCGCCCTGACTAAGGGAAAATTTTGAGAACGAACTGATTTCGTGTACAATCATTTTGGCATGAACATATGTGATTTGATTACGTTGTTGGAAATTATGATTTTACAAAAATGATTATTTGAATCACGTTTACGTATATGGTGTTATAATGATTGTAACATGCCTGTTTTCGAACAAAATATGGTTTTACAAAATTAGTCACTCATGGGGCTTTTAACTCACGCTTTCCATGTTTTCTTTTCCTCCTAGGTAGCGAGGACGTTCCTGGTGCTTAGCCTACTCCAGCTTGCCTTGTCTAAGCTTCGAGATATCAGGAAAAAGACACATTAGAGTCATTGTACGTGTATATAAACTTGTATAGGTGGCATGTAGACCTAATTACATAATAGTTGGGATGTGAGACGGGTTATTGTGCAAATATGTTGTGGATATGTTGAAAGTTTAATTGTAATAATACAGGTCTTTATGGTGTTGGATTTGTAAGTGAATATGTATATTATAGTCTCATAGGTTATTCAGGTACAATTAGGCAGTGAATGTCACAAAAAGGGTGATGCTTGCTGTCTTTGCATCTCTTCTCGAGTTGGGTAGAGATGCTTGGGAAGGGGTGTGACAATAACATTCTCATCATTCACCCTTAGAGTCAACTTCCCTTGTTGGACATTAGTGATGACCTTCCTAGTTGCTAGGAATTGGCGCCCAAGAATGATAGGAATCACAGAGTCCTCCTCCTTCTCCAAAACTACAAAATCTGTCAGGAAGATAAATTTGTCAACCTTAACTAACACATCCTCAACAATACCTCTAGGATAGGCCAAAGTTCTATTAACTAACTGTTGGGTTGCAATGCTGAAGTGCAAAACTTGTTACTGCGTCTATCTATTATTATTAAGCTTTCTATGTGTTTAACATACTATGTGCTAAACATACTACGCGTCTTACTTATGCTTAATGCTATGCGTTGGTGATCTATCAAGTTTTCCTATCCCTTACCCAAGTATAAGCAAAAGAATAGGTTTTCTCGATGAGTCCGAGGTCGAACACAGGGATTATGTTGATTCTTTATTTAAGTAGATTATATGTGTTGTAGTGGTAACCAAGAATTTGAGAGAGGTGTTTATTTCTAATCTAAAGAAAGTGATAACATGTACACTAAACTAAAATGTGGAAGATGAAAAGGCATGCGACACAACAAAGTCAGCTAGGTGAATTTAATGAATGGGTAAAAACAGGGTTAGGGTTGGTTAACATCTAACATCAGAAACGCATGGTGATAGTCTACTCATACTTGTGACTCTTCTCCCAGTTGTCAGCCGCTATGAGTTATATGTCTATAATGCATAGGAGAGTGTTAAGTGCCAAGGTTGTTCCTATGTCTAGGCAACATTACTTAGCCTTGTCAATTGAGTTCCACAATCACTTACCCTTTCGAGCAATCTGATTATTACTACTTATATCGATTAGCTAGATGGACATAAGCATCGGATTAAGATTACAATTGACAAGATCCAATAGTTACACTATGGTTCTTATTTAGATGCTAACGCAACCCTCAACCCATGATTGATTAGTTACTCATGGATTCAAAGTACAAAGCGGAAAGTGTAGAGAAATGAGTAGACATGGAAGAAATATAGATTGATGAATGGAATACATCTTTAGATAGCTCAATGTCTTGACACAAATCTAAAATCAAACTAGAAAAACAAGCTAGAAAGCAGGAAAAGGGCGTCAATATCTTGAGGCACCGGGATGGAAGCGTGAGGTTCTGCTGTGAAGTGGTCAGGCGGAGGGAAGACTCTTCTGTCTCGAGCTATTTGTCTCCGGTTGTGTTCTAGAGAGAACTCTGCTGTCACTTAGAAATTCTTTCAAGAATGAACAACCTTTTCTCATCTTGCAGGACTGCCCTTTTATAGATGTTGCGTTCGCAATAAATGGCAAATCTGCTTGACTGGTGGCGAAGATATCATGCGTCCATCTCGCCTAATTGCGTAATTCTTCCGACAATCTCTCAAGATTCTGATATGATTTTCCGCTCCTTGCGTTTTTGGTAATTATGCGTTCATGGAGAAGTTTGGCGGATGTCAACGCATCATGGGTTGCTAACGCATAGTCCTGCGTTAAGAGGTAGTCAACGCATCGTTTGCATTTCTGCGTTAAAACATGCGTTTTAGGCTAAAAAAGTGGTAAAATTATTATCTTCATAAAAATACAAGAGTAGAATGCGTAGGAAGATTTATTAGTAGAATTTAGCTTAAACTACCGCATGCTTCTCTATTTATTCTCTATTTTTCTAAGAAAAAGGCTATAATAACTTGTATTTCTACAAGTTATCACTAACTGTAAAGTGATGGTTGTAGGTTGCACTTCTCCAATATCAAGCTTCCTATAGACAGATAATGACATTAAGTTAATAGAAGCACCAAGATCACAAAGAGCTTTAGTAACATTTAAAGATCCAATAGTGCAAGGTGTAAAACTTTATTTTCACTTGTAAGTACTCAACTTAAGTATGTAGTGTTGTTATGAATTTATTTGTTTTCTCTTTTGTAGATCGAAGGAAGGAGTGGTGGAAACCGAGCTTAAGATCTACTTTGAATATTATTTAGAGTACAAAAGTGGATTTTAAAATTAGAAGTAAGAAGAAGGAAGAAAAGAAAGGAAGAAGGAAAAAGAAAAGAAAAGAAAAGAAAAGAAAGAAAGAAAAAGAAATAATAAATAAAATATATGGAGGAAGTGGAGAGGAATTGTCGATTGAAGTTTTTAGTAAAGGTGCCGGTTGATTTTCCATTCTTCAAGCTCATAAACCGACTCAAATTTTAGCTGCATGTCGAAGGGACGAAGAAGAAGGTGTTTAGGAAAAATTGGTGTGGAACTCAGGTCGGATTTGTGGTGCAATTGAAGCTAAAATTGAAGGCTTGTCTGTTATCAAAAACCTTAATAAGGTCTAGTGTTTGGTGAATAGCGAACGGAAGAAATCAAGCTTGAAGCCAAAAATTTGAGGTTAGTAAGTTAATTCAATTCCTAACAACTTTTGAGAAGGATGGTTGAGTTGAATGTGAAGAGAAACAGGTTTAATTATAGGTGTAAGTGACTAGTACCAATTTTTCGAGTGATCTAGAGCAGGGAGAAGTAAATTTGGAGTATCAGACAAACAAAGAAGAGTTAAGCCTTGAAATGTTGAAGTAAGCAAGATCACACATTTATCTACAAGTTTGTATAATAGAAGAAGTTCTAATTCGAGCTGGAAATGCAACTTGTTACAAATGAAAATGAAGATAGGAGCAAAGGCAGTAGTGAGAGCGAGTTTTGCTGGTAGGGGAGCGATATCCGACGTGTGTGATGCGCACTTTAAGTGTTAATCGCAAGTGTACAGGTCGAGTTATAATATAAGATGGTGAAATCCGAATATCATTCCACTAAGGATCTAATTGTGAAGGTTTATGTTACTTAGCTATTATAGAATCGAATTAAGTTTATTTAAGAATTGGAATTGAAGTTGTGAATTTTGGAAATATAGTAAGAAACACAAGAGTCAAAGAGAGTTCTAGGGTAATGAATTCTTCTTTACTTCATCATGCAATATTCTAAGGTTCATAGATTTTATTGTAATTCATATCCTAAGTCTAGAAACTTAATTCCAAGTTATTTTCTTTCAAAAACAACTCTTTCTCATGCAACTCAATTCATTACTAGTCTCTTGAAATCAATACAAATTACATGGCATTAAGAATAGTCTTTAGCAACTTTCATTGTCAACCTAACTATTTTCATGAGAGATTAACTACAATTATTTGTTATAGATCTAGTTAAGCATACAATCTTTCAATCATACATATAACATTTAAACATGGCCATTCAACAAGAGTTAAGCACAATAACGAAGAAAAGCACAATCATTACAACAAAACCATGAAGAGTCTACAATATCAACATGATTTCATAAACAATTCATCAAAACTCTAAAACTAAAAAGTTTAGCCACTCATAGCTTGAAGCAAGATGTTCAAACAGTATAAACAAAGAAAGAGTATAAAGAAAGGAAACTCTACTGAAAAGAGACTCTTGATTGAGGTAGCACCGTCACGATCTCCTTGGCTTTCACATTAGAACTCGAACGACACTATGACTCTCTCTCGAACTCTTTTCTCTCTTCCTTGCAGCTAACTCATTCTTTGAACCCTTTAATGAACTTCCACTCAATTATCTTCTTCTTGTGTCTCTTTTGGTATGTAGATTCATGATTAGGGTTGTTGGAAATCCTCTTATTTATAGAGTTGACTGCCCAAATTTCTTTCCAAAAATACAAAATCTTCAATTATGGAAAGCTGGTGCTGCAGCGTTGACCAATATGAAAAGTTAACACCGCCTCGCTGACGCTGTGTTGAAGCAGACTGATCTCTCAGGAAAAAGCGTCGCGGCAGCGTCATACCGGCGCTGCAACGCTGCCCTTTTTTTGGCAAATGTGTATTTGATAGCCTCTAAAATGTGCTATCTTCCTAAGCTTAACTTTGGATTATTGTGCTATTTAATGTGTCTATTATGTTATTTTGTAGGTTTCGAGCACTTTACAGGTAGATTGTTAGCATCAAAATCGGGCCAAAACGGAGTTCTACTGCATCAACTGGGAGATAGAACTCTAAAAGGACAAAATTGCCCTTGAAGTCCTGATGTCGCGGCGCTTTTTGCCGAGACGCTTTGTTGAAGAAATGCAGCAAGCGCCACGACGCTCCGAAAGGTTTTAGCAGACAAATTACCATCAACGCTGCGGCGCCGGTTTAATTTTGGCTTAAATTACCCTAGCCGCCAGCCATTCGGGAGGAGATAGCAGCCTGAGTCCTAAGTCTATTTATAGAGTTTTTCACTGCATTTTTCCTTCTTTTCATCTTGAGGAGAGTTTCTTTGAACAATTATTGGGTGAACAAGCATGTATCGAGGCTAAGGTAACGTTTCCTAGCTTGGGTATTAGGGATTTTCCATTGTAATTGATGTTTTTTTGTTTTTTTTTTTAGGTTTTGAACTTAATTCAATGTATGCATGATTTAATTCTGAGTTTTCAAGATTTATGATCAATTTGTAACGTTGGTGTTTATTTTGGTTATTGCTTTTGGTTGTATTATAATTCATGCCAATTTGTTGTACGTCAATCATAGGAAGCAATAGGTTAGGTTAGCTTGCAAATCAATATGGTGATGCACATTGTTCTAATTAACCTAGAATTAAATCGATAGAACATTCAATCTAGGTCTATCTAGTTGCATGTCCCGCCTAATTTTCTCTTAAACTTAATGCGGTTAGGTTTAGTCAAATTTGCATGTTTTTCATCGATTTGCATAAATTTAACTTGTCGATGTTGTGGCAAATCTAAAGTCCTCAGCAACGGCATGAAAAACTTGTTGTTGATTTGAAATGTTAAAGTCCAAAAACTTGTTGCGTTTATTTAAGCTTACTATGTGTTTAACATGCTTAATATTATGCGTTAGTGATCTGTCAAGTTTTCCTATTCTTCACCCAAGTATAAGCAAACAATGAGGTATTCTCGGTGAATCCGAGGTCGAACACAGGGACTATGCTTTTACAGAAGGTGATGAGAAGTGATGCGTTTAGCTAACTAGAAAGCAATAAACCTAACCTAAAATGGTTGATAAAGAGGTATGTGACACAACAAAAGAAGCTAATTGAATTGTATGAATGGTAAAACGCAGGGCTGGGGTTGGTTATCATCTAAAGTCAGAAACGCATAGTTGGGTCTATTTCATACCAGCGACTCTACTCCCGGTTGTCAGCCGCTATGCGTTATATGTCTATAACGCATAGGAGAGTGTTAAGTGCCAAGGTTATTCCTATCCCTAGGTAACACTTCTTAGCCTTGTCAACTGAGTTCCACAATCACTTACTCTCCCGAGTAGTTTGATTATTACTACTTATATCGATTAGCTAGGTAGACATAAGCATTTGATTAAAAATAGATTTGACAAGATGAAATAGTCTTCTACGGTTCTTTATTTAGATGATAACGCAACTCCTGACCCTTGAGAGAGTTAATTACACATGGATGATAAATAGCAAATGGAAAGTGATGAGAAAGGAATAGTCATGGAAGATGTATAGATTGATGAACGGAATAACTGTTTTAGAAAATACAATTCCTTGCTAATAGACTAAAACATAAGTAAGAAAAGAGATAGAAAGCATGGAATGGCTTCTCAATGTCTTAAGCTCGCGGGATTGTAGCGTGAGTTCTGTTGTGAAGTGGTCAGGCGGAGGGAAAACTCTTCTCTTCGAAGCTATTTGTCTCCGGTTATCGTCTGGAGAGAACTCTACTCTCACTTAAGAATTCTTCAGAGAGGTCCAACCACATTTTCGTCTACAGGTCTGCCCCTTCATAGATGTTGCATTGCAATCGCTGGCAAATCTGCATGATTGGAGGCTGAATTTCTGCCTTGCGTCCATCTCACCTAATCACGTGATTTCCGTTTTAATTTCGATCCACCACTCTCATCGCATATCAAGTATATCAATCTCCCAACAATTTCTCAAGATTCTTATTTGATTCTCTGCTGCCTTCTTGATATGCGTCCACAGATAACTTTGGGTTCATGCGTTCAAGTATGTCAACGCATCCATGGGTTGCTAACACATCAACCTGCGTTGAAGGGTTGTCAACGCGTCCACAGGTTGCCAATGCATACTCCTGCATTAAGAGGTTGCCAACGCATCTCAGGTTGCTCGCGTTCTTGCGCTAAAACATGTGTTTTAGATTCGAAAAGCTATAAAACAATTATCTTCATCAATTTACAAAAGTAGAACGCATAGGAAGATTTATCAATAGAATTTAACACTAATTACCTCATGATTCTCTATTTAAGCTCTATTTTTCTTGGAGAAAGACATATAATAACTTGTATTTCTACAAGTTATCAGTCGACTAGGGCAATTCAATTCTTGCGTTTCCAGTTGAATTGATTAGGTGCTAGCTTCAATGAATTTAGTAATGACGAACCAATGATAAGAAGATCGAACAAAGGAAATCTCGCGTAACCTAAGCTAGAGCTTCCTCCATTGAATTTTTACTCTGTTTTACTTTCTGCATTTTATTTTCATGAAATTTACTTTTTCTTGCAAGCAACCTTTTTCAAACCCCCCTTTCAGTTACCTTGAATTGAAAACTTTTCAACTGTGAAATTCAAGGGCTCCCTATGTTCGACCCGGTTTGCCACTACCACTGTGGGTAAGTTAGGAAAATTTATTTGGCACGGAATTGGGCGAAAAATTTCGTCCGTCAGTATTATTCTTCTCTTTTTCATGGATTCTAGCTCGGTTTTGATTTTTTTGCTTTCACTTCTAATTTTCTTCATTTTGACCTGAAAACCGCTAACAAAAGAGTGAAATCTAATATAAACCCCCTTAATTTGAGAGAATAGACAGCACTTTCCAAGCGCTTTTCACCACTCCAAACTTAGAGATTTGCTAGTCCCGAGCAAAGAGTAGAATCAAATAGAGGGACTTTAGATGAAAAGGGTGCAATCAACTCATGTCTCAAAGAATAGCATTTAAGAGCTTAAGTAGAAACATGTAAACATATCTATATTGTTATAATCATTCAAGGCCAAATGTTGCTATCTCCCATATATGTGTGTGCAAGCCTCATTTAATTTAAAATGCTAAAGCTCAAATTGGGAATTAAGAGAGTTTCTTTACTTTTCCCCCTACTCCAACTCGTGAACCAATCTTCAAGCATCCACACATTTCAAGTGAGTAATACGTCCACTAAGGTGCCTTTCAATTATTACTGTTCATATGTTATGATATGAATATACCACACCAATTCGTTATGTATGCATATATATATATATATATATATATATATATATATATATATATATATTTCATGTGTCACACCCCAACCCGAACTACCCTCCTGTAGCCCGAGACGGAGCATGAGGACAGCAGTCATTCGACTCTATTATTGACTTTCACTATCAACACTTACTTTTATGCCCATTTAATCATCCTTCCTAGGACGGCTATACCATTAAACTTTTGACAAACCTCGACTTTGATCGGCAACAGGAACTGACATGCTACTTGAAAAAAATGGAAAACATATGGAAGAGTGAGATAAACGCTCAGTGAGTAACATTTTTTTTTTTTTTTTGTAAAACTATATTTACTTCAGAAACAAGTACGTTAAAATTACCATAATCATGAAACGTGAAATTGAATTATCATTTCTGCAAAACATATTTGTCAATAATCTAGTCAAATTACACATGTTCCATGATCTACGTAAAACATAGTCCAAACCTTATTTCTATAAAATCATATTTTCCATCAACTTAATTGAATCACATAAATTCTTTCCGAAATAGTTATACATGAAATTAGTTCATTCTTAAAAATTTCCTTTAGTTGAGGCAGAGCCGAGCTCTACGCTACTCAACGTCGATTATCCCTAGCTGTGTGGAGTAATCTCACGCATCAGCGTCACATATTTCTCTATGTGCACATAGATATTATAATCTGGGCCACCAGCAATGCCTTCTCTAAGTCCTTGAGCATTGGGGTCCCATTTCCATATATAGGTTGCCCATTTGCCTTCTTCGAGTCCCTCAGCATTGGGTATCCTTTTCTATATTCATATCCTGGCTACCCCTTGGCCTTCTACAAGTCCTTGAGCCTCGGGTGCCCCTTTTTAATGTTTTATAAATACACAAAATATGTTTTGGAAACATCATAACATAAACTCATAGGTTAATCGTTTTCAAATAAGATCATATAATCTCAAAACAGCATGCTTCCAGTAACTTCTAGTTTAAAGCTTTAATATCAAACATCATGCTTTTCAGTAAAATCATGAAATCACATATTATCAATCAGCATGCGTTTTATAAACATATAACCTACATACTCAATGCTTCTCAAATAAAACACATATACTTACTCATTGAAAACTCATGAAATCATATTTTGAAGAAGGACGTTAATGTTACTCACATTATACTTACTCAAGAATAGTTCCTCCTCCTTTCCACTATTTCCTCTTTCCCGAGCTTCTCGGACACAGCGTTCTAACCTTGGAACGCAAGGCCTTATATTCCTCTGGCAGCTCAGTTGGTCGCAACCCTGCCCTTGGATGCAAGGTTGATAGCTAACTCGAGGTGCTTCCTAACTCTTTCTTACTTCTCTTTTGGATGCGTCGACCGCACAAGGTCCCACTTGGACGCATCATTCACCTTGATACTTTAACGCAAGACTGACCCTTCTTGATGCAAAACAACTTCTTTAACACAAGATATAGTTAAGTTGTCTGGAATATCTTCTTCCTTGGCCGCAGATTTCTATTATGGACACCAGAATTCCTTCTTTCTCCCAAGGATTCTTACTTCAGCATCATCAGTCACTCCTTTTCCTTCAATGTCCTCTTTATAGTTTTGGAGTAGAGGGCTGGTCATACTACTTCTCCCTTTTTGCCATTTGCTTGCCACATGTCCAGCTGCATGTTTAACCAATCATGCATTTATCAAAGCGTCACCTTGCATGAAATACTTAACATACTTCTAACACCTTCTGCTTATAAGGTGTCAAGTTTTTATGAAGCCACCTAGCCCTTATAGGCTTATCTTATACGTCTAACATATTCCAATATACAAACTTTTCATTTAATCATACTGCCTTTGTGCGTTCACCAAATTTCCTTTATCTTCTGCCATAATACCTTTGAAACCATTTCTTCACTGTATTTTGCTAGGCATTAGTGTCCCAAATGCATAATACTATGCGTTTGTACCTTACCGCATTGTACCATGCGTCCAACTTCCTACTCTTTGAACTCTTTAATTATAACCTATGCGTTTATCCGAAATCAAAGTTATATTTCCATTTACCATGGAATTGAGCTCCTCAATGCATAGCATTAACGACCCTTGGTTACCTTAAACACTAAATGTCCTTGTCCTTGAGCATAAACTTCTTTATCAACACCAAAATCCCTACTAACTCATAGTAAACCTTCAATGCATGTTGTTCACGCCCTAAGATTCTTTGGCTTCTCTTTTCTTTCTAGCTTAACACCCTTCAAAACCAATCCCATAACCTGTTAGTTTCCAAAACTAATTGTGAGCCATGCGTTTCCTCTTTTCCTGATTCTTGTTCCCTTTTCAAAATTCAATACCAAATTCTCTCTAAATTAAGGTACCACACCTTAGCGCTTTACCATCCATGCATTAACCGGGCTATGCTCGAAATACATTTAAACGCTTAACTAATTCCCAAACTATGTCTTCCATCCTTCATTCTCACTCTTAGTGAAATATCCATTTCTTTCCTAATATTATGTGTTCAAATAGTCTTATTTCTTTCCTTACTAGCCATCTTAAGAATTCTGAGTTAGGGTCTTACATCATGGGGCTTAAACATGCATTCTTTTACCTAGGGGCACAAGCTTTCACACATTCACTATAGAGACTAGTACCTAGTCAATTCCCAGGCATCCTTACTAATCATAGCAAAGACAACTCTTTTTACCCTCACCCATGCATACTCATTACAAATTTAACATTTAAAAAGATAGGCATATAAAGCTCATATATTTTTGTGTGCACTTCTTTTTTCTTAAAGGCATGTGTACTCTTTTCTTTTTCCTTAATCTAAGATTACAAACTATCATGCATTTCTACTCTCTAACCAGTGGAGCCTTTCGGAGTGACAACCAAATACACTCAACTTAATCCTATTTTCAGTTAAAAATTTTAAATTAAAGTGGCTACGTGCTCAAGAATATGGGAGATTTTAAGAGGGATTTAAATGACTTTAACTCAAGATAGTGCTATTCTATTTCCACAATAAGTCATCTATGATGCGAATTTGAATCTCATCATGGGCAATCAACATCAAAGCACACAACCATAAAAATACTCCCATTATCTTTAAAAACTCAAAAAATTTCAAAATTTCATTAACATGGATATGATCATAAAAAGCTTTACAATCATGCATAGCAGGATAAGAAAACACACAAAAGTACGAGTGACACCTCCCACCTCAAACTTAGAATCATACATTTTTTCCAATGCATAAGATAATCTAACAAAGAAAGAACAAGCCTGGGGACAAGCAGGAAGTCACCAAACAGGCTTGGTGTAAGGAGTTCATTTTGTGATGAACCAAGATCCTAAAAAGTGAAAGCATATGAGTGACTCAAAGATTTATTGAAAATAAAACTAAAAAGAAAAAAATAAAGAAAGCAATAAAATTGGGTTGCCTTCCTATAGCGCTTGGTTTAAGGTCTCTTAGCTAGACCGAACCAAAGATCATTCAATGAAAGCAAGGTTCTCAATTCGATGTTCTTCATCGCCAATGTAATGCTTCAAGCATTGACCATTTATTTTGAAGATTGTCCCATCATCGCTTTGCAATTCCACGGCTCCATGTGAGGATACCTTGACAATGACAAAGGGTCCCAACCATCATGTCTTAAGCTTACCTGGAAACAAACATAGACGTGAATTAAAAAGTAATACTCTTTGTCCAACAAGAAAGGTCCATGGGGTGATATTTTTATTATGCCATCTAGCAGTGCGTTCCTTCTAGAGTTTGACATTCTCATAAGCTTGAGCGCGGAACTCCTCCATCTCATTGAGTTCCAAGAGGCGTTTCTCACCAGCCTTCTCAAAATCCATGTTCAGCTTCTTGATGGCCCAATAAGCTCTATGCTCGAGCTCTACCGGTAAGTGACAAGCCTTTTCAAACACTAACCTATACATTGACGTACCAATTGGGGTTTTAAAAGCTGTACGGTAGGCTAAAAGTGCATCATCGAGCTTAAAGGCCCAATCCTTCCTATTGGTCTTGACGATCTTTTCCAAAATCTGCTTGATTTCCTTATTAGATAACTCAGCAAGACCATTAGTTTAAGGATGATAAGTTGTAGCAATTTTATGATTAACATTATATTTTTGCATCATGGATTCAAATAATTTATTACAAAAGTGAGAACCCTCATCATTAATAATAGCTCTAGGTGTATCAAAACATGTAAAGATGTTTTTATGCAAGAATTTTAAAATAGTGGGAGCATCATTGGTCCTAGTAGCTATGGCTTCCACCCACTTAGATACATAATCTACTGCAACTAGAATATAAAGGTAGCCATCAGAAGACATAGGAAAAGGCCCCATAAAGTCCATACCCCAAACATCAAAGAGCTCCACTTCCAAGATAAGTTTCATTGGAAGCTCATGTTGTCTAGAAATATGCCAGTACGTTGGCACCTATCACATGATTTGACAAAGGTATAACTGTCTTTAAAAAGAGAGGGCTAATAAAAACCTGACTGAAGTGCCTTAGATGCAATTTTAGTGGGTCCAAAGTGACCTCCATAGGTTGAGGCATAACATGAATTTAGAAAACTTACCACTTCCTCTCGAGGCACACACTTCCTTATAATACTATCAGCACAAACCTTGTAGAGAAGTGGGTCCTCCCAATGGTAAGATTTAACGTTATGCAGGAATCTCTTCTTTTGTTGAGAGTTCATGTCAAGTGGCAAATGTCCTCCTGCAAGATAGTTAACTACGTCAGCAAACCAAGGCAAACTATCTTTTACCTAATACAGTTGTTCATCAGGGAACATCTCAACAATGAAGGGACATGGGTTAGCATCCCCATTCTCAATCCTAGACAGGTGATCTGCAACCACATTTTCACATCCTTTTTTGTCTTTGATTTCTAAGTCAAATTCATGCAATAATAAGATCCACCTTATTAGCCTGGGTTTAGAATATTTCTTATCAAACAAATACTTCAAAGCAACATGGTTAGTATGCACCAATATTTTAGAGCCAAGCAAGTATGATCTAAATTTATCAAAGGCAAACACAACAACTAGCAATTCTTTTTCAGTAGTAGTATATTTCTGTTGAGTACTACCAAGAGTCCTACTAGCATAGTAAATTGCCCTAAACATGTTATCTCTACGTTGGCCTAAAACAGCTCCTAATGCATAGTCACTAGCATCACACATGATTTCAGTGATAGGTGCAAAGATCAATCTTTCCTTCAAAGTATTAAAAGCTAGTAGACATGCATCATTAAACACAAACTTAGCTTCTTTTTCTAACAAGTTACTCAAGGGTTTAGCAAGTTTAGAAAAATCCTTAATAAATCTCCTGTAAAACCCTACATGCCCTAGGAAGCTTCTGACTCTCTTCACATTGTTGGGAGGTGATAATTATTCAATGGCGGCTATTTTGGCTCTATCCACCTCCAATCCTTTTTTTAGACACTTTGTGCCCCAGAACAATGCCCTCCTTGACCATGAAGTGGCCCTTCTCCCAATTTAGAACAAGGTTAGCATTTTGGCACCTCTGCAAAACACGAGCAAGATTAGCAAGACAAGAACCAAATGAAGACCCAAATATAGAGAAATCATCCATGAAAACCTCCATTATGTCTTTAATGAGCCCCAAAAAATAGACATCATACAATGTTGAAAAGTAGCAGGGGCATTACATAAACCAAAAGGCATTCTCCTAAAAGCAAATGTCCCATAGGGACATGTGAATATGGTGTTTTCTTGATCCTCAGGAGCAATGACAATTTGATTATACCTTGGATATCCATCTAGGAAGCAATAGTAAGAATAACCTGCAAGTCTATCAAGCATTTGATCTACAAAAGAAAGGGGAAAATGATCTTTTTTAGTAGCCTTATTCAACTTCCTATAATCAATGCAAACTCGTCATCCTGTCACAGTTCTAATGGCTATCATCTCATCTTTTTCATTCTTAACAACAGTCATACCACCTTTCTTGGGCACTATTTGAATAGGACTTACCTATGAACTGTCAGATATGGTATAAATGATTCCTGCATTCAAAAGCTTGAGCACTTCTTTCTTAACTACCTCCTTCATGTCGGGGTTAAGTCTCCTTTGGTGCTCTACTAGTGGGTTAAAGGTATCTTCCATCAAGATTCTGTGCATACAGACCGATGGACTAATACCTTTAAGACCTTCAATAGACTAATCAATTGCTGACTTATGATCCCTTAACACTCTCAACAATTTTTCTTCTTCCACAGAATTAAGATTAGAAGATATGATAACAGGAAAGAAAAAAAAGACAAATCATCTAAGAATGCATATTTCAAGTGAGGAGGTAATAGCTTTAATTCAAGCACAGGTTTCTCAATATTATTTATAGCATGCAAAGGAGCTAGAGACGTAGGTTTATACATTTTTGTGCATATTGGCATGCTATCTAACCACTTAGCATACAAAGCAATTTCATCAAAAATTGTAACACCCTATTTTTTGAACCTATGCATTTAAGAGCTTATAAAGAAAAGAAGACAAGAGAGGTGGTATTAGATCACGAGGTTGTGGAGTTGGCCGAGAAATATTGCTAAAACTAGGAATGAGTATGCGTTGAACTTGAAGGAAAAGAGAGGTTTGTGCTTTAAGTATTGGGTAAGTATAACCCGTAGATAAGGTTTGATTAGAAGTATTGGATTGGAAGGTTGCATTGAGTGATTTCTGGATTTTAGAATTAAAGTAATTCTTGGAGTTAAGAAGTCTTCTAAGTATAATAACCAAACTAGAAAAACGCAACTATGTTTCTAAACTTGGAAGTATGATCTAAGGGAAGGAAAGGAAATCTCACCAAGTGATGAAAAGAGTTAAAAAGCATAGCCGGGAGCTAAATTGAGCTGGACGCATATCTAGTAAGAGACCATGTTGGACGCATGGTCAAGACTAAGGAAACACATGATGAAGGTAACCATTGTGAAAAAAAAAAAAATGGGCAAGTGTTGAAGTATGGTAAGGTAACCTGAGAGCTCGCGGGAAAAAGGTGAACGCATAGGAAATAACCTAAGAGCTCGAAGGGAAAAAAGTGAAACTCATAAGAGGTAATTAAGGAAGGAGGTGTAAGGTTGGCTTAAGTGGGATGTATGAGTATAAGGACTAAAGTTGAGTAGTAATGCGTTGGAAGGACAAAATGCATAAGGTGGAACCAAGGAAAGATGTTATTATAATTTAAGGTAAACGCATGACTTCCATCAAGGAAGATTTTGTTGAAGAATTGGATAAGTAAGAAGGTGGAGGAGTAAGCCTAAAGGAAGGAGGCTGGAGGTGGACGCATACTAATTTATCATAAGAAAAATAATTAAATACAAGGAAAAGGTCAAATAAATAACCCTAGAATATAACTCAAGAACACATAGAGGGATAATCAAGGCATCCTCAAGGATAGGAGGAAGGTCATGGATGTAGAACGAAGTAAAGGTAACACAAATAGTGCAAATGCATAAGGAAGGTCTTGAGTTGGATTTGGTTATCAAGGGTAAACTACATCGTCGGATGTGTTATCACACAAGAGAAGGACTTGTAGCTAAGATTGGACATAAGGGAAGAAAGTTGAACGCATGGTATTACACAGAAAGGTATGCTTGCCGCATCTAAAAATTAGAAGTACTTCCAAAGTGTCGATTGAAAAAGAACTTGGTATGGTTATCTAATTGTTGATATAGTCAAGGATTGGAAGGCATATTGAGAGGGTGCGCTTTTACTTAGACGGGCTGTAGAATTTAATAAATCTTCAAATAAATGTTCGAGGACAAACATTAACTCAAATTTGGGCGTGTGATAACTTGTAGAAATACAAGTTATTATAGTCATTATTTGA
Source organism: Citrullus colocynthis (assembly GCA_031780015.1). Classification (NCBI taxonomy): domain Eukaryota; kingdom Viridiplantae; phylum Streptophyta; class Magnoliopsida; order Cucurbitales; family Cucurbitaceae; genus Citrullus; species Citrullus colocynthis. Next base: position 1,224,089 of record QLSR01000125.1, on the reverse strand, counting down.
TTTAATTAGAGTAACTTTGGAGTTAAACGCATGATTTTGGTAGTTGAATGATGAAAAATGTATCACCATGCGTTGACACTATTTACAAAAGAAAATGCCTAAAAAACGATGAGCTTTTCTGTTCCTAACGCAAGGTTAAAAAGAAAAGAAGTGCAAACAACCAAGTACGAAGAGACGAACCTGCTGTGAGAACAAGTGGAAAACCATGCGTCGAGCCTATGTGTTGAGACCATGCATCGATGAAGAAACAGACGCATGCTCAAACAGCTGTCATGTGTCATTATGAAAAAGAGCAACAACCTATCAGATCATGGCAGAACAAATAGGCTGACAAATCTGAAAAGTCTATGCAGCGTGGCTGAAATTTAATGCAAAGGTGTCAGGTCATCATGATATCAACCTTTTGACGCCTATAAATAGCCTAAAAGCTTCTCCGAGAAAGGGGAGGAGAGAAAGAGAGACCAGTTCAAGAGGCGAAAGCTCTACACTATTTCTACCTCACCATAACCAGCCTCCATTTTGAGCTCTTCTGAGAGAAGGATTCTGAGCACCTTCAGAGTCGTCTCCCAGTGAGTGAGAACCTTCACCGTATGGAATCTATGTATCAGATAGCAACCATCTCAAGCCTCCATGAAGCAAGACGTTCCCAGTGGCGGCTTGACATCCTTCATTTCTATTTTATTCCCATTTCTCTCCTTCTTGCTTATATTTTGTTAATGACATTCGAGAGAATGACTTATTTTCTTAATATAAGTTTGATTGACTATTATCTTCCATCTATTTCCGTATTAAACACCTTACACCATGTTTGAATGCTAAATGAGTTTGATGTTAAAAGTTAGTTTTTCTTGAGCAATCCTAAGTATATTACATCTTGATTAATGCATATCTTTAGCTTGCATAACTTTGTCTGACAAACACAAGTAGTAAGCATGACTGTCGAGCTTGAAAGAGTGGATAGTTAATCTTTAGCATTTATTAAGACTAGATGAGTTGCAGAGATGTAGTTCATCTTTTGCCAATACAAACTTACCATGCGTCTTAGAGATAAGATTAATGTGGCGTCGAAACATCGAGAGATGGATTCACAAACGCAGTTTGTAGGTATGTAATTGTACTTAGAAGGTTTAGGTAACAACTAGCTCTTACGTTAACTTTACTCCTATCACATGGTTCATTTCATTCTCAACGCATGCTATCTGATACTAAATGACATATGACTAACCATCGCCGCATCCACCTCATTATTAGTAGTAGGAAACTCTTCATTCTTTATGTATAGTTTGATACATACAACCAACAAATGCACATATTACATGTACAGATCACTGCATAGTCAGGCAAATAATCTCAACACCTAGTTATTACAAATCTCTACATTCGACCCTGGACTCACTAGGAAACCTATAAATACTTATACTTGGGTCTTTATAGGAAAACTTGCTTAATCATGATCACATTTAGAGTAATTCTCGACGCATCCTTGTACGGAAATGTTAATCTATTTTTGTGCAACAAGCTAAGAAACTCAATTCAATTTAATTAAGAAATTCATCTCGAACAATTATCTTCATCAATTTACAAGAGTAGAACGCATAGAAAGATTTATCAATAGAATTTAACATCAACTGCCGCATGATTCTCTATTTAATCTCTATTTTTCTAAGAAAAAGGCTGTAATAACTTGTATGTCTACAAGTTATCACACCCCCAAATTTAGAGAAATGCTTGTCCTCAAGCATAACTTCTATCTAAGACTTCAATCAACCCTAAAATTTTATCAACGCATTGACTAGTCTCTCAGAATGCTATACTCAATCAGCTACCCGTCAGTTATATTACTTCTCTACCTCTATATTCTTTTCTTTAGAACGGGTCTAATTTGTATGCGGCAAGCTTTCTTTTCAAAATTCTTTACTCATTATTCGAAAAATTTTTGTTTCTTCTTTTAACATTGAGTCTGAAAAGATGAAGATATAAAGTTCATTTTTCTTTCATTTCTTTTATTGTTTATAAGTAACCATGCGTCGAGTAGGGTTACCCACCTTCGTTCTGACATACCAACTATGGGGTGCATGGAGGCAGCCAACTACGAGCAATTGCCCTTCTCGACTAAAATCTTACCTAAATTCGGTTTCCTCACTAGACATTGGAGTTTGTTATTTATCTATGCGTTGCTGATTACGATTACCCACATGAAGATGGCCAACTACGAGCAGGTATCGTTTTTAGCTAAACTCTTAACAAGATGAATATATTAGTTTTGTCAGCGGAGTTTTGCATTTAAAAGAATTTTTTTTTTTTTGGAAATAAGTTCCTCATATTTTTATCTTTGACAGTTCAAACCTCTTTCACCCTCAAACTTGAGAGTAACAAGGTCCTCATTGCTTAAATTGTAAACAAAGATTATGTTGAAAAATTTTGGAAGAGAGGTTCGAATTGGCAGCTTGCATACATTCAGAGTAGGATTGTGTTTCTAAGGAATAGTATGTAGACGCTTTGAAAGTAATTTAGCTTAAGAGAGTACAGAAAGTGTAAGCATGGTTATCATCATAGTGACTAACTTTTCAACACAAAGATAAAAGTTGGGAATAATTAAATGTACTCAGAATGAATTTACAACAAAGGAAAACCCAAAGAGGTAATTAGAAATTCAATGCGATGAAGAAATTTTCATTCTATTAATTCTTTTCCACAAACGCATACATTCTATTGATAAACGCATAACTGATGAACGCATGGTACTCAGTTCACTTATGCGTTGAACGTTAAGTATTATGCGTTTGAAAAAAAAATACAGCTCTAACCGCACCCCCAATCTTATCTTGATAAACACAGAGATCGTTTATCGATGAACCCGTGCACGAATGACAGAGTATATGGTGAAATCAAAGTTTGCATTGAAGCTCGACGCATAATTTCATGCTTATTTAATTTACACTACTCCTAAAACTGAATTCAAAGATTGAAAAATAAATACTAAAAACAAAGTAAAAAAAATAAGCAAGAGTAAAAGAAAGCATCCCTGGAAAATTAGGCGTTCAGCAATGTAGAGACCTTTCAACGCAAGCTCAGTCATTACACTCGCGTAAGTCAATGGAGGTTTTGTCGATTTCCAGCTCTCCAATGTGGTAGGGTTTTACCCTTTGTCCATTAACCTTGAAGGAGGTGGTTCCGTCTTCATTTGTTAGCTTGACAGCACCATGCGGAAACACTTCCTTGATTATGAATCGTCCAGACCAGCGAGACTTCAGCTTACCTAGAAATAAACGTAACCTTGAGTTAAATAATAGGACCTTCTAGCCAACGTATAGCGTTTTCTTACTAATATTTTTGTCGTGCCATTTTGTGGTCCTTTCTTTATACAGCTTTGCGTTTTCGTAAGCTGAATGTCTCCACTCTATGAGTTCGTTTAATTAAAGCTTTCTTGCTTCGCCAGTTGCATCCTGGTCTAGATTGAGCTTCTTCATGGCCCACATGGCCTTGTGTTCCAACTCTAGCGAGAGATGGCACGCTTTTCCAAACACCAACGCAAGAAAGAGGCATCGAACAACTCAACTTCCAAGATTGAGTTCAGAGGCATCTCATTTCGGTTGGAAATGTTGCCTGTTCTCTGACAACGATCACAAGCTACTGCATGTGCCCTTGCGTCTTTGAATAATGTGGGCCAGAAATACCCACTCTGCAATACCTTCGCAGCTGTTCTCTGTCCCCAGAAGTGTCCTCCGTAAGGTGCTTCATGACAGCTTCTCAGAATGCTATGCGTTTCATATTCTGGAACTCATCGACGCAGGATGTGGTCCGGGCCAAGTCTATATAGATATGACTCATCCCAGCAGTAGAACTTACTTTCATGTCGGAGCCTCTTCCTTTGTTGAGCGTTGAAATCTTCAGGCCATTGGTTGTAGACCAAATAATTCACTATGTCTGCATACCACGATTCTTGACTCTCTGCGTTCATGATGTGCTCGTCTGGGAACCGCTCCTCTTTTTCAGTCCAACTTTCTTGGACCTCTTTATTTTCCAACCGAGATAGGTGGTCCGCAACTTGATTCTCGGTTCCCTTCCTATCTTTGATCTCCAAATCAAATTCTTGTAATAATAAGATCCATTGGATAAGTCTAGGCTTTGCATCCTTTTTTGCCATTAAATACTTGATCATAGAGTGATCAGTATAGATAGTCACCTTTGACCCTACCAAATATGCCCTAAATTTGTCAACCGCAAAGACTACAGCTAACATTTCTTCTCAGTAGTAGTGTAGTTCTCTTGAGCAGTGTTCAATGTTTTACTGGCATAAAAGATTGGGTGCATTATTTTCTCTTTCCTTTGCCTCAGCACTGCTTCCACTGCATGGTTACTTGTGTCACACATCAGCTCAAATGGGAGAGACCAGTCTGGTGCAACTAAAATTGGTGCTGAAATTAGGGCCTGCCTTAAAGACTCAAACGCATGCAGACATGTGTTATCAAAGTTGAATTCCCTATTAGCTTCCAGTAGTGCGCTCAGTGCTTTTGCGACTTGCAAAAATCCTTTGATGAATCTTCTATAAAAGCCCGCATGGCCTAGGAAACTTCGTAAAGTCTTTACAACTTCCAGGTCGACCTTAGAAATCTTATGACCCAACACAATACCTTCCGTGACGATGAAGTGGCATTTCTCCCAGTTGAGGACTAGGTTTGTATCTTCGCATTTCTTTAATACTCGTTCCAGGTTGGCCAAGCATTCATCATATGATTCCCCAAATACTGAGAAATAGTCTATAAACACCTCTACTGACTGTTCCAGATATTCAAAAAATATTGCCATCATGCACCTTTGGAACGTTCCTGGTGCATTATATAGCTCGAATAGCATGAGTCTGAACGCAAAAGTGCCATATGGGCATGTGAACGTTGTCTTCTCTTGATCTTTCAAAGCTATCATGATCTGATTATAGCCGGAATATCCGTCAAGGAAGCAAAAGAATTCATTACTTGCTATCCTGTCTAGCATCTAGTAGATGAATGGCAATGGGAAGTGATCTTTCTTTGTCGCCGCATTCAGCTTGCGGTAGTCCATACCGATGCGCCAACCAGTGACCGTTCCTGTTGATATCAACTCATTTTTACTATTTGTAATCACTGTCATCCCCCCTTTCTTCAGTACACACTGAACTGGGCTTACCCAGCTGCTGTCAGAGATTGGATAAATGACCCTTGCGTTAGGCCATTTGATGATTTCTTTCTTCACAACCTCCTCCATGGCTAGGTTAAACCTGCGCTGCCTTTCTATTGAACCTTCCTTACTCTCTTCCAACCGAATTTTATGCATGCAGTATGAAGGGCTTATTCCTCTAATGTCCGCTAAGGTCCATCCAATGGCTTTGATATGATTTTTCAATATCTGCAGCAAAGCCTTTTCACGGTCTGTGGTCAATGCAGAGGATATGATGACCGGTAGCGTGCTCTCTTCTCCCAAATATGCATACTTAAGATGCGTCGACAATGTTTTTAGCTCAAGGTTTGGCAGTTCTTCTAAAGATGGCTTTGTCTTCTTCGTGGATCGGTTGCTCAAATCTAGGCGTTCGAAACTTGCATTGAAAATTCACCGATTTCCTTCTCTTTTCCATCTTCTAATTCATCCAGAATAGCTTCATCTTCTAACAATGCGTCTGTAATACTTGCCTTTTCTTCGGTTATGTCCTCAATCACCTGACAAGATTGAAAATCATAAGGATATTTCAACGCATTAAAGACATTAAACTTTACCTGCTGGTCGTCCACACAGATTGTTAGTTCCCCTTTCTGGACGTCAATCAGGGCGCGTACCATAGCTAAGAAAGGTCTTCCCAGTATAATGGGCACCTCTCTGTTAGCTTCTTAATCCAGGATTATGAAGTCGGCTGGGAAGATGAATTTGTCCACCTTCACAAGAACATCCTCGATTTTGCCCTCGAAATGCTTGATGGAGCGGTCCGCAAGTTGAAGTGTGACTGTAGTGGGTCGTGCTTCCCCTATACCTAACTTCTTGAATATAGACAGTGGCATTAAGTTTATGCTGGCTCCTAAGTCACATAATGCCTGACCTACATCCGTTCCCCCTATGGAGCATGGCAATGTAAAACTCCCTGCATCTTTCATTTTAGCAGGCATATTGTTTTTGAACAACGCACTGCATTCCTGCTTTAATGCGACTGTCTCAAATTCTCCGAGTTTTCTCTTCTTGGATAGTATGTCTTTCAGAAATTTGATATAACTTAGCATTTATTCCAGTCCTTCCACCAACAGAATGTTGATGAGAAGTTGTTTGAGAACTTCCAGAAATTTTCTAAATTGGCCCTCATCATTTTTCTTCTTTAGGCGTTGAGGAAAGGGTGGACACATAGGAAGAGTGGTATCTTGATATACTGACACAGGTTCTGCCTGCATTGCTTTTTCTCTCCTCCCTCCATTCTCCTGCTCTTGAGAAGTTGTGGTGATTGATGATGGCTGCGGATCATTAGTTGGTGCTGTTAGAGTTAGAGTTGGTTGTGGAGTGATGTGAGGCTGCAGGTTTCCTTGCGTCCTCTGGTCTTGCGTTTCAGTGGGAAGAATTTTCCCACTCCTCAATGTCACAGCTTGACATTGTTCTTTACCGTTACCCTGTGGGGTTCCGGTATTACTTGGCAATGCTCTTTGAGGTCTGTTTTTAAGCTCACCTGCAATTTGTCCCATTTGAACTTCTAAATTGCGAATTGTAGTGGCCTGACTTTGGAACCTTGCTAGATGCGAATTCTGCATTGCTTCATTCTTAGTGATATATTCTCGTAGTAAAGCTTCTATGGATGATGATGATGCGTTTGCTGACTGGTTTCTTTGTGGCTGATGCCCTTGAATACCTTGGCTGTAAATAGGAGGGTTGCTTCTTTGCGTCTGTTGCTCAATTCCCTACGTCTGTTGTTGGTTTCCTCCCCATCCAAAGTTAGGATGGTTCCTCTAACCTGGATTATACGTTTTAGCGTACGGGTTGTTCTGAACATAGCAAACGGATTGTGGATTGTAAGGACACATATTATACAGGTGTCCCTCACCACATTGCACACAGCTTATAGATGTTGTCGCATTCATTGCATCCATTGCAGCAACGGATCCACCTTGATTGTTCAATGCTATTGTCTTCAGCAAAGATGTCATAGTGGCAATCTGAGCTGAAAGATTCATGGCAGCATCAGTTTCAAGCATACCAGCTTGCATTCGTCTCTTGTCAATGAATTAAGATCCATACCCATTATCCACCCATTCATCAGTGTTCCTCCAAAATTCTATCGAGAATATCCTTGGTTTGCGTATAAGTCTTGTCCATTAATCCTCCTGCTGCGGAGGCGTTAGCCACTGATTGTGATGTTTTGTTTAATCCTCCATAGAAGATCTCCATCTGCACACAATCAAGAATGCCATTGTGCGAATAATTCTTTACCAGCCTCTTAAATCGGGTCTAAGCCTCACTAAGAGTCTCCGAATCCTTTTGCACAAAGGTGACAATGTCTCGTCGCCTCTTTGCACTCACCATCGGAGGAAAATATTTCTGCATAAAGTTTTCAACCATTTGCGCCCAAGTTGTAATCTCACCAGGTTCAAATGAATATGCCCATTGTCTTGCCTCATCTCTGAGAGAGAATGGGAATAACATCATCCTGATGCTGTCTTACAGTACTCCGGCCATGGAGAATGTGCTATATATCTCCAAGAAGCTTTTCAAGTGTGCATGCGGGTCGTCACCCATTGCACCCCCAAATTGTCCTGTGGCTTGCAACATCTGCAACATCACTGGCTTCATTTCAAACCTTCCATTACCTTCAATGGTTGGTTGTAAAATTCCTGGTGCGAAATTATACAAGTTCGGTGACGCATACTCCTTCATTGGGCGATTACTATCATGCGCCAAAAGAATTGGGTTTATCTCTTGGTCTGCATGCTCTTGCACATCTACGTTTTGCCTAACCCTACCTTGAGGCACTTGAGGCTGATTGTGTTGTGCGGCCATATTTTCTTTTGTAGCTCGATTGTTCCTTTTTTGCTTATTCTATCTTGTTCTTCTTCTGAAGGTCTTCTCAGTCTCTGGGTCAATATCAAATGTTGGGATGCTCCCGTCACTCATATACTGTTAAAAGCTTCTGACAAAAGAGAAACTTGCTATACTCCTTCGACTGAGGAATTCCTACAACACAAATAATCCAAACAAAAAGATTAAGTCAATACAAAAGTCCCCGACAATAGCGCCAAAAACTTGGTGGTGTGCAGATCTGAACTGCAAAACTTGTTGCTGCGTTTATCTATTATTATTAAGCTTCCTATGCGTTTAACATACTATGCGTTTAACATGCTATGCGTTGAACATGCTTAATGTTATGCGTTTATGATCTGTCAAGTTTTCCTATTCTTAACCCAAGTATAACCAAAGAAAGAGGTATACTCGATGAGTCCGAGGTCGAACACAGGGACTATGCTCATTCTATAATTCATTGGATTATTAGAGTTGGAGTGGTAACCAAAAATAGTTGATAAGGATGCGTCTAACGCTTTTTTGCGAAAGCGACCCGCCCTCTCCTCTATCTTTAGCTAGTATCAACTAAAAGAGGATTTTTTTTATTGTAGATAAGAAAAAAGAAAGTGATAACATGTACACTAGGTTAAAATATGGTAAATGGTAAGGTATGCGACACAGCAAAGTCAGCTAAAAGGATTAAATGAATGGATAAAAACAGGGTTCGGATTGGTTAACATCTAAAATCAGAAGCACATGGTGATATTCTATTCATACTTGCGACTCTTTTCCCGGTAGTCAGCCGCTATGCGTTATATGTCTATATCGCATAGGAGAGTGTTAAGTACAAAGGTTATTCCTATAGACAGGTAACACTTCTTGGCCTTGTTAATTGAGCTCCACAATCACTTAGCCTCTCGAGCAATCTGATTATTACTACTTATATCGATTAGCTAGCTGGACATAAGCATTAGATTTAGATTACAATTGACAAGATGCAATAGTTACACTATAGTTCTTATTTAGATGCTAAAGCAACTCGTGACCTTTGAAAGATTAGCTACTCATGGATTCAAAGTAATAAGCAGAAAGTGTAGAGAAAATTGATAAACATGGAAGAATTTTAGATTAATGAACGGAATACAATTTTAGACAGCTCAATGTCTTGACACAAATCTAAAATCAAAGCTAGAAAAAGAGATAGAAAACAGGAAAGGCATTAATGTCTTGAGTCGTCGGAATGGAAGCGTGAGGTTCTGCTGTGAAGTGGTCAGGCGGAGGGAAGACTCTTCTCTCTTGAGCTATTCGTCTCTGGTTGTCTTCTGGATAGAACTCTGCTGTCACTTAGGAATTTCTTCCGAGAATCAACAACCATTTTTCAGCTTGCAGGTCTGCCTTTTTATAGAGGCTGCGTTCGTAATCAGTGGCAAATCTGTGTGATTGGAGGAAATTGATGTTGTGCGTCTTTCTTACCTAATTACATAATTCTCGGTTCAATTTAGATCCACCACTTTAGCCACAAATCATGCATGTCAATCTTCTGACAATCTCTCAAGATTCTGATCTGATTTTCCGCTGCCTTGCGTTTCTGGTCGTTATTCGTCCATGAAAAATTTAGGTTCATGCGTCGATGCATCCATATGTTCTAACGCATCATCTTGCGTTGCAGATGTCAACGCGTCACAGGTTGCCAACGCATAGTCCTGCGTTAAAAATCTACAGGTTGCTCGCGTTCCTGCGTTAAAACATGCGTTTTAGGCTAAAAAGGCTATAAAATAATTATCTTCATTAATTTACAAGAGTAGAAGGCATAGGAAGATTTATCAATAGAATTAAACATCAACTGCCGCATGATTCTCTATTTAATCTCTATTTTTCTAAGAAAAAGGTTGTAATAACTTGTATTTCTACAAGTTATAAAGCGACTAGTGAAGAATTGTCCACACAATAGTATTCCTGATTGTGTGCAGATAAAAATCTTCTATGGAGGATTAAATAGACCATCGCAGTCAGTAGTTGACGCCTCTACGACAGGAGGATTAATGGATAAGACCTACAAGCAGACCAAAGATATTCTCAACAGAATTTAGAGAAATATAGATGAATGGGTGGACGATGGGTATGGATCCCGCTCCACCGATAGAAGGTGAACGCAAGCTGGAATGCTTGAAACTAATGTTGCCACCAATCTCTCAGATAAGATGGCAACTATAACATCTCTGCTGAAGACTATAGTCTTCAATAATCAAGGTGAATAAGTTGCTGCGATGAACGCAATGAACGCAGTGAATCCAACAGCATCTTAAGTTGTGTGCAGTGTGGTGAGGGGCACTTGTATGACATGTGTCCTTACAACCCCTAGTCAGTCTGCTATGTCCAAAACATCCCTACGGTAAAACATACAATTCAAGTTGGAGGAACCACCCTAACTTCGAATGGGGTGGAACTCAGCAACAAATGCAGGAGGCTAAGCAGCAGCCGCAAAGAGGCAACCCTCCTGGTTTCAACTAAGGGAATCAAGGCCAGTATCATCAGTTACAAAGGAATCAGCAAGCGCCTGCATCATCTTCATCGCCTTCTATGGAATCTCTGTTACGATAATATATAAATAAAAATGACATGATGCTCTAGAACCAAGCCACTGTAATTAGGAACTTGGAAGTTCATATGGGTCAAATTGCAGCGGAGCTCAAGAATCGATCGCAAGGAGCATTGCCAAGTACAACTGAAGTTCTAAGAGGGAACATAAAAGAACAATGTCAAGCTGTGACATTGATAAGTGGGAAAACTAGTCCCACGGTTACGCAAGATTAAAGGACACAAGGAAACTCACAACCTCTAAATGGTCCAACAACAAGTCAACCGACGTAGAGCAGTATACAAAAAGTTAACCAACCATCATCTTCCACCGAAACACAAGAAAAGGAAGGTAGAGAAAGGAGAGAAAAAGCAACGCAGGCAGAACCTGAGTCTGTATATACAAATACCGCTCCTCCAATGCGTCCACCCTTCCCTCAACGCCTAAAGAAGAAAAACGATGAAGGGCAATTTAGAAAATTCCTGGATGTTCTTAAACAACATCACATCAACATTCCATTGTTGGAAGCCCTGGAGCAAATGTCGAGTTATGTAAAATTTCTCAAGGATATACTATCCAGGAAGAGAAGGCTCGGGGAGTTTAAGACAGTAGCATTAACTCAAGAGTGTAGTGCGTTATTAAAAAAGAACATACCTGCAAAAATGAAGGTTCCAAGAAGCTATACATTGTCATGCTCAATAGGAGGGGTGGACGTAGGTCAAACACTATGCGACTTGGATGCCAGCGTCAACTTGATGCCCCTTTCCATATTCAAGAAGTTGGGTATAGGGGAAGCAAGGCCCACTACAGTCACACTACAGCTTGCTGACCGCTCTATTAAACATCCTGAGGGCAAAATAGAGGATGTCCTAGTGAAAGTGGACAAATTCATCTTCCCAGCTGACTTCATAATCCTAGACTATGAAGCCGATAGAGAGGTGCCCATTATCTTTGGAAGGCCTTTCTTAGCCACTGGACGTGCCCTGATTGACGTCCAAGAGGGAGTATTAATGATCCGCGTGGATGATTAACAGGTAAAATTTAATGTGTTTAATGCATTGAAAGATCTTGATGACTTTCAATCTTGTCAGATGATCACAGATATCAATGAGAAGACAAAACCCACGAACTCATCGTTGAAAGATGAAACAATCCTCAACGACAATGAAAATGGTGAAGAGGAAGAAATCAATTTACTTTCTGATGGTAAATTTGAGCAATCAGACCAGAGTAACAGATCCACGACAAAGATCAAGTCATTATTAGAAGAGCCTCCAACGCGTGAGCTAGAAACTGGACCAACACATCTCAAGTACGCGCAATTGAGGGAGAAAACACTGCAAATCAACATCTCCTATGCATTAAACCCTGAAAATGATTAAGGCCCCATTGACCCATGCAAGCATTACAACTGAGTTTACGTTGGAAGGTCCCTGCGTTGCTGAACGCCTATTTTTTCAGGGATGCTTTCTTTTACTCCTCCTTCCTTTTATTCCTACTTTTTTTTTAGTATTTATTTTTCTTTCTTTGAATTCAGTTTTAGGAGTAGTGTAAATTAAATAAGCATGAAATTATGTGTCGATCTTCAATGCAAATTACTTGATTTCACCGCATACTCTGTCATTCATGCCTGCGTTCATCGATAAACGATCTCTGCATTTATCGAGTTAAGTTTAGAGGGTGGTTAGAGCTGTATCTTCTTCAAACGCATACTTTAAACTGAGAACTTTGCGTTCATCAGTCATGCGTTTATCAATAGAATTTCCTGCGTTTAAGAGCAAACTGAGGAACGCATACGTCTTTTAAGTCGATGCGTTTTCCCTGAAGCACTCGAGGGCTTTATTTCTTCTTTATTACTCCCTAACATTCCTGAACGCCTACAACATCCACTTGTCTTCCCAATGCCGCAATGCCCTGCACCTGAGCAGCAACGCAGACCTGATAAAGAAAAGTTGGATAGTTAAATTTAGGGGTGTAGTCAGAGTTGTATCTTCTTTGTAATTTTCATTATAATCATCTTCTATCTCAAAAAGTATGCATTGTGGGACATGCGATTAATAGAATGAAAATTTCTTCGCCACATCGAATGTCTATTTACCTCTTTGCGTTTCCCCTTGTTTTAGTTTCATTCCAAGTACATTTAATTATTCCAAGCTTTTATCTTTGCGTTGATAAGTTAGTCACTATGATGATAATCATGCTCACACTCATTGCACACTCTAAGTTATATTACTTTCAATGCGTCTTCATACTATTCCTTAGAAACGCAAACCTACTTTGCATGTGTGCAAGCTGCCAATTCAAACCTTTTTTATGAAATTTTTCAACATAATCTTTGTTTACAATTTAAGCAATGAGGACCTTACTACTGTCAAGTTTGGAGGTGGGAGAGGTTTGAACTGTCAAAGATAAAATAAGGAACCTATTTATTTCATTAAAAAAAAAATTAATGCAAAACTCCACTGGCAAGACTAATACAACTATCTTGTTAAGAGTTTAGCTGAAAATGACACCTGCTCGTAGTTGGCTGCCTCCACACACCCCATAGTTGGTGTGTCAAAACGAAGATAGGTAATTGTAATCAGCGACGCATAGATAAATCAATAAATAACAAACTCCAATGTCTATTGAGGAAACCGAACCTAGATAAGAGTTTAGTCGAGAAAGGCACTTGCTCGTAGTTGGCCGCCTCCATGCACCCCATAGTTGGTGTGTCAAAACGAAGCTAGGTAACCCTACTCAACGCACTGTAATCTAATAAATAAACATCAAAACAAATGAAAGAAGGAACTTTATATTTTCATCTTCTCAGACTCAGTGTTAAAAGAAGAAACAAAAACTTTGTGAACAATGAGTAAAGAAGATTGAGAAGAAAGCTTGCCGCAGACAAATTAGACTCGTTTCGAAGAAAAAAATAGAGGTACAAGAGTAATGTAACTAATGGGTAGTTGATTGAGTATAGTATTCTGAGAGACTAGTCAATGCATTAAGAAAATCTTAGAGCTGATTGAAGTCTCTTAGATAGAAGTCATGCTTGAGGACAAGCATTTTTCTAAGTTTGAGGGTGTGATAACTTGTAGAAAGACAAGCTATTATTGTCTTTCTCTTAGAAAAATAGAGTTTAATAGAGAATGATGCGGTAGTAGGGGTTAAATTTTATTGATAAATCTTCCTATGTGTTCTACTCTTGTAAATTGATAAAGATAATTGTTTTGAAGCTTTTTGAGCCTAAAACGCATGCTCTAATATAGGAACGCAAGCAACCTATGGATGTGTTGGCAACCCTTCAATGCAAGAATGCAAGCAACCTGTGGATTTGTTGGCATACTTAAACGCAGGAACCCAAGTTATCCATGGACGCATATCAATCAGAAACGCAAGGCAGTGGAGAATTAGATAAGAATCTTGAGAGATTAATATGCTTGATCTGCGGTGAGAGTGGTGGATCTAAATTAAACCGGAAATCACACGATTAGGCGAGATGGATGCAGGGCAGAAATTTAGCCTCCAATCATGCAGATTTTTTAACGATTGCAATGCAACATCTATAAAAGGGAAAACCTGAAGGCTAAAAGGTTGTTGAACCTGTCGAAAGAATTCCTAAGTGACAGTAGAGTTCTCTCCAGACGACAACCAGAGACAAATAGCTCGAAAGAGAAGAGTCTTCCCTCCGCCTGACCACTTCACAGCATAACTCACACTACCATCCCCGACGAGCTCAAGACATTGAAAAGCCATTCCATGCTTTTTATGTTTTTATTACTTATGTTTTAGTTTATTAGCAAGACATTTTATTTTCTAAAACATTTATTCCGTTCATCAATCTATACATCTTCCATGGCTATTCATTTCTTATCACTTTCCATTTGCTGCTTATCATCCATGAGTAACTAACTCTCTTAAGGGTAACAGGTTGTGTTATCATCTAAATAAGAACTGTAGAAGACTATTCCATCTTGTCAATTGTTCTTTTAATCTAATGCTTATGTCCATCTAGCTGATCGATATAAGTAGTAATAATCAGACTGCTCGAGAGAGTAAGTGATTGTAGAACTCAATTAACAAGGCTAAGAAGTGTTACCTAAATATAGGAATAACCTTGGCACTTAACACTCTCCTATGCGTTATAGACATATAACGCATAGCGACTGACAACCGAGAGAAGAGTCGCAAGTATGAAGTAGATCTCACTATGCGTTTCTGACTTTAGATGATAACCAACCTAAGTCCAGTTTTTACCATTCATATAATTCAATCAGCTGATTTGTTGTGTTGCATACCTCTCCATCCAACCACTTTAGCTTAGTTTTACTGCTTTATGGTTTCTTAGGCGCATCACTTCTCACCACCTTCTTTAAAAGCATGACTTAAATAATCCAACTAATTATAGAAACTGCACAGTCACTGTGTTCGATCTCGGACTCACTGAGAAAACCTCATTCTTTGCTTATACTTGGGTGAAGAATAGGAAAACTTGACAGATTAGTAACACATATTATTAATCACGTTGAACGCACAACAAGTTTAATAAAGATTCACAACACCTACAAACTTTGGGTTTGAGAATCCATCTTTCGATGTTTCAACGCCACATTAATCTTATCTCTAAGACGCATGGTAAGTTTGTTTTGGCAAAAGATGAACTACATCTCTGAAACTCATCTAGTCTTGATAAATGCTAAAGATTAACCGTTTACTCTGTCAAGCTAGACAGTAATGCTTATTTAAACTTGTTTGTTCGATAAATCTATGCAAACTAATGATGTGCATTAATCAAGATGTAAACATACTTAATATTGCTTAAGAAAAACTAACTTCTAACATTTAACTTGTTCAACATACAAGAAAATATGGTGGAGCATATTAAATATCAAATGAGTGGAAGATAATTGTCAATCAAACTTATATTAAGTAAATAAACCATTCTCTCGAATGTCATTAACAAAGCATAAGTAAGAAAGATGGAAATGAAGAAAGAATAGAAATGGAAGGGGTCAAACCGCCACTGGTAATGTCTTGCTTCATGAAAGCTTGAGATGGTTGCTATTTGATACATAAATGGCGTAGGATGAAGGTTTTCACTCACTGGGAGATGACTTTGAAAATTCTTAGAATCCTTCTCAAAGAAGAGCTTGAAACGGAGGCTGGTTATGGTGAGGGAGAATTTGTGCAGAGCTTTCGCCTCTTAAACTCATTTCTCTCTCCTTGAATTGAGAAGCTTCGGGCTATTTATACAATTGTTCATCCTCAAGTTGGTGGAATGTACCAATCTCCGTTCTTAGCCTATGAGACTTAGCCTGTGGAAAATATTTGTTCAAGAAAGCTTGAGCCAAGGTCTCCCACATAATGATACTATTCGAATGTATGGTTTCCAACCAATCCTTTGCTTGGTCCTATAAAAAGAAAGGGAAGAGCGTTAGTTTAATAGCATCGTTAGAAACACCATTCAACTTTATCGTTCCGCATATCTCTAAGACAGACTGTAGATGCTTATGAGGATTTTCATTTGTTCTTCGTCTAAAGGTAAGCTCCCTAGCCATTTGAATCAACCTCAGTTTTAGCTCAAAGTTGTTGTCATTGATGGCACATTCATAATGCTAGGTTGATTTGCCAGTAGTGTCGCAAATTGCCTTGGGTATCTCCTTCGCTATCTCCTCGATGGGATTGTGTTGAACCTTTAGATTTCTTCTAAACGTCCTATCAATCTCGGGATTAAGAGGGAGAAGGTTGGTATTGTCACAAGACATAAACCACAAAATTAACAACCAAAATAATATACACCTCAAACTAAGATCTATCAATTCTTATGAATATTAAGCAATAAAAACTGTTCTTTGGATCCCCTGGCAACGACACCAAAAATTTGATGTGCACTTTTCGTGTTACCGCAAGTGTAACGGGTCAAATTATAATATAAGACGGTTAAGTTTCAAATATCGTTCCATTGAAGATCCCATTGTGAAGGTTCAAGTTACTTAGCTATTCTAGAATTGCATCAATTTTATCTGAGGATTCGATTTCAACTTGTGTTTTAACAAAAGCTAAAAAGGAAAGCAAGTAAATGTGAAACACAAGAGTCAAAGAGAATCCTAGGGTATTGAATCACTGTTTAATTCATTATGCAACATTCTAGAATTCATGGATTTTATTGCAATTGTTACGTTTATTTATTATTAAGCTTCCTATGCGTTCAACATATTATGCGGTCAACATGCTTAATATTATGCATTAGTGATCTGTCAAGTTTTCCTATTCTTCACCCAAGTATAAGCAAAGAATGAGGTATTCTCGATGAGTTCGAGGTCGAACACAGGGACTGTAGATTCTATAATTAATTGGATTATTTGAGTCATGCGTTTAAAGAAGGTGATGAGAAGTTATGCATTTAGCTAAGTACAAAGCAATAAACCTAAGCTAAAGTGGTTGATGGAGAGTTATGCGACACAGCAAAAAACAGCTAATTGAATTGTATGAATGGTAAAACGCAGGGCTGGGGTTGGTTATCATCTAAAGTCGGAAACGCATAGTTGGGTCTATTTCACCTGCGACTCTGCTCCCAGTTGTCAGCCGCTATGCGTTATATGTCTATTGATGGATAAATGAGCATGCAGTGGAAGTTAATTTGATCAATTTTCACTCTAACATGCTCAATTTAGAGGATTAAACATGCAATTAAAGAAAAACCAAAGTTTCAAGAACATCTACCCTTGAAGCTCCAAATTCTCCTAAAATTCTTAATGAATTTCAGCACCACTTGATTGTAGACCACCAAAAGAGTCTTCTCTACTAATCTCTAGGCTTAGATTGGATGGTGGGATCCAAATTTGTGGTGAATTTGAGAAATAACGAAGGTTGGGAAGAAGATGAACAATGGATGAAATTTTGCAAAATTAACCCGTTAATTTCACAAAATTCTTAACCATTTTTATGTCAAAATCATCTCTATTTATTAAAGAATAACATGCAATCCAATTGCATCAAAATTTGACAACGCAAAATGGTTAATTTGTTGGTTAATTGTGAAGAAGACAACCAAGCTCCTAGCTTAGTTAGTAGGAAAAATCCAATCTTCAAAAATCAATTTTAAAATCAATTTTCAATGAATTTCCAAAATTGAATTAAAATTGATTTTTAATTTCAAAAAATGATTAAAAAATTAAATAAAAATAATTTAATATTTAATTAATTAAATATTATTTTAATATTATTTCAATATTAAATAATAAAATAATATTATTTTTCCCACTTGTCCCGATTTTTCTAAAAAAAAACCGATATGAATTCCTATTCATATGATTAATATTTAAATCATATTTAATATTATAATTAACTCTATTTTTACGTTTAATTCGTGATTAAACGTCGATATATCGTATATATTTGACTTTCATTCCTTAAGCGAAGATTTGAACGGTTCAAACTTATTCACCACATTATCTAAGATTTTAGTTCATTTATGAGCTAGTAGAGGGACCTAATGGACCTACAGATCATGAGCTCCAACGATCCGAGATTAACCGGCTAAACTCTTTAACCTAGTTAACCAACATTCGTTAACTAATGGGACACTCCACTAAAGCCCATAGCTGCACTCTCCTCACTCTAGATATATTTGTGTCCTTTGATATAACTGTCATCGATAAGTCAATCCTTCACACGTTGTTCATAACTTCAGTTAGGTCAAATACCGATTTACCTCTGAGTTACATCTTTTCTCCTTAAGTACCATTGTCCCTCTAATGAACAATTGATTTAGGATCTAATCACTAAATCCATTCCTTCTCGGGCCAGTGAGATGGTGGGGTCCCTTGTTCAAGTCCTGGGAACAACATTTAAGAGAACAACCTCTCTTCTATCCCTAAGTTGGGTAGGAGTGAATTCCGTGTTGCAAATTCTATGTCCCCAACTATCTACCCGGTCTTATCCCTGAAATGGGAGGAATGTTGAGCAGCACTATTGAGCTTACTCTCACCTATGTAGATCAAGGGATAATTCTGAATAAACAGGAGTTCATAGATAGCTCAAGATTCAGATCAAGTTATCTAGGTCATCGATAAGTGAAATTAATCAGTGTTAATCGTAAACAGTGTTAATAGTAACAGTGATTATTTCAGGGTTGGTCTTACACAATCTCATTATGTAAAATACCCTCGCTCACATGTCTCTACATGAGCAAATCAGGATCACTTCATTTATGACACTTTTTACATTTGTAACAATCATGAAGCGGGCTATATTCAATAGTGTCTCCAGGAAGAGGTATCCAACCTGATCCATGTACTATAGACTATTGAGGCTACTTACTCGAACTTGATCCTGTTTATGTCTCCATGTAAAGTCCAAGTACTCATGATAGTAGCCAAGGGTTCGCAGTTTAACTGGATTTAGAGTTTAAATAATTAATTCACTTGAATAACTTCATATGTACTAACATTCACCTATTTACAAAAACTACAAGTTTTAGGATATACAACCCAACAAACTCCCACTTGGACTAAAACTCCTAGTGGGTTACAACAAAGTTGAGTACAGTAAGAGAAATCTAAATACAATAAACTAACGCATCTCATACCCACAATTTCTGCCACTTGCCCTATTTATTCTACTCGTAGTCCTAAACTCTTCAGATGCTCAAAAACAGTAGCCGAGATGGCCTTTTTAAATGGATCAGCAATCTTGTGCTCAGATGCTATTTGTCTCACAATAACGTCTCCTCTCTGCACAATTTCTCTGATGAGATGGCATTTGCGCTCAATATGCCTTCCACGCTTATGGCTTCTTGATTCTTTGGAGTTCGCTACTGCCCCACTATTATCACAATGTAAAGTGATTGGTAGATGCATGTCTGGAACAATTTCCAGATCTTTGAGGAACTTCCTAGGCCATACTGCTTCTTTGGCTGCCTCACATGTAGCAACATATTCCGCTTCCATTGTGGAGTCGGCAATGTAACTCTACTTAATACTTCTCCACACTACTGCTCCTCCGTTAAGAGTGAATACCGATCCCGAAGTAGATCTTCTTGAGTCTATATCGGTTTGAAAATCGGAATCAGTGTATCCGATAAGGATTAGATCCTTATTTCCATACACAAGCGTGTAGTTCCTCGTTCTTCTTAGATACTTGAGGATATTTTTAACGGCAGTCCAATGTGCAAACCCGGGATTGGACTGATACCTACTGACAATTCCTACTGCAAAATATATGTCTGGTCGTGTACATAGCATTGTATACATCAGACTTTCAACAGCTGATGCGTAGGGAACTCGTCTCATATCCTCAACCTCTTGAGGTGTTTTAGGACATTGTTCCTTTGACAAATGTATTCAATATCTAAAAGATAGAAGACATCTCTTGGAATCTTGCATCTTAAACCCAGACAACGCTTTGTCTATATAATATGCTTGAGACATAGCTAGCATTCTATTCTTGCGGTTCCGAACTATTTGGATCCCGTGAACATACTGAGCTTTTCCCATATCTTTCATCTGAAATTGAGTTGCTAGCCAATTCTTATTGTCAATAAGATATCCTACATTATTCCCAATAAGTAAGATATCATCTACATATAGAACAAGAAATGCTATAGTGGAGTTGATGATCATTTTGTATACACAAGGTTCATCAACGTTTTGTTCAAAGCCATAAGATTTGACTGCAATATCAAATCTCATATTCCAGGATCTGGATGCTTGCTTTAATCTATAAATGGATCTACTCAGTCTGCAAACTTTTTGCTCCTGACTATGTAGATGTTCTCTTCAAGATTGTCATTTAGGAAGGCAGTCTTGACATCCATTTGCCAAATTTCATAATTATAAAAAGTGGCAATGGATAAGAGTATCCTTATTGTTTTTATCATAGCAACAGGTGAGAAGGTTTCTTCATAATCTACCCCTCTACTTGAGTATAACCCTTTGCTACTAACCGGGCTTTATAAGTCTGTACTTTTCCCATATGGTCTCGTTTACATTTGTAAATCCATTTACAACCGATAGGTTTTACCTTATCAAGTTGATCTACAAGTTCTCAAACTGAATTAAAGTACATAAACTCCATTTTGAGGTCCATGGCTTTGATCCACTAATCTCAATCAACATCATTCATTGCCTGTTCATAGGTCAATGGATCCTCTAAGCCATCATCAGGTATGGTGACTTCGGTTTCAACTAAACCTATATAGCGGTCGGGCTATCTAACAACCCCTCCACTACGTCGAGGCTCTTTCAATTCTTAAGATGAACGTGACAGACTAGATGTGCTTGGTCTATCAACAACTCTTGTTGATTGGCCAATTTGATCAGCAATTTTTTGTGATCTATCAGTAGCATCTTTTGAAATCTCTTCCAATACTAGTTTACTACGTGGTTTACGATCACGTATGTGGTTTTCCTCTAGGACTGTGGCATTTGTCGATACAATTACCTTTTCATCTAGAGGGTCATAAAATAGACCACCTCTCGTTTCTTTAGGGTATCCTATAAATAGGCATAATTTTGAACGACATTCCAATTTTTTAGGATTTTGCACCAACACGTGTGCTAGACAACCCCAGATCCGGAAGTGACGTAAACTAGCTTTATGCCCTGTCCATAACTCATAGGGTGTTTTTGAAACACTCTTAGAAGGAACATTATTCAAAATATAAACCGCGGTCTCCACTGCGAATCCCCAAAACGAGTTAGGCAACGATACGTAACTCATCATCGAACGAACCATGTCCAACAAGGTTCTATGTCTCCTTTCAGATACTCCATTCTACTGTAGCGTACTAGGTGCAGAGAGTTGAGACATAATTCCATGTTCTATCATATAGTCCTGGAATTTTAAGTCCATATATTCTCCACCTCGATCAGATCGAAGTGTTTTAATAGTTTTACCTAATTGGTTCTCAACCTCGGTCTTAAATGCCTTGAACTTTTCAAGGATTTCAGATTTATGATGCATTAGGTAAATATAACCGTACCTTGAATATCCTCCTCGAGCCCTTACATTCATTGGTCCACAAAATTTCGAATGCACGAGTTCTAAGGGTTCTTTGGCTTGAAGACCTTTTCCAATAAAAGATCTCTTTGTCATTTTTCCCTCGAGACAAGACTCACATGGTGGTAGAGAGTTATCTTCTAACTTGTTTAGAAGTCCGCTCTTAACCAATCTCTCAATCCTATTAAGATTAATGTGGCGAAGTCTTAAGTGCCAAAGATAGGTACTTTGAGAAACACGTCGTCGTTTTGTTTGAGTTTCGGCTGTTTTAAATATTTTAGTATTGTAAATAGCCTTAACTCTGGTTGGTTTTAACTTATATAACTTATTATTTAAGTTTGCAGAAGAAATTTGTACACCTCTTTTAGTAATGAACGCTTCATTAATTTCAAAAGAAACTTTGTACATATGTTCAATCAAACAAGAAATAGATATTAAATTCCTCTTGTAAGAGGGTACATACAGAACACTTTCTAAGTATATATCTATTTCCAAAAAATAACTTTACATCTCCCACTGCCAAAGCTGAGATGAGCTATCCTGATCCAACCTAGAGAGTTATCTCACCATCTTCTAGTTGTTTCCAGGAACTAGTTTTCTGAAAAGAAGAACAAACATGATTAGTGGCCCCTGAATCCAGTATCCAAGTAGAATCATTATTCTCCACTATGCACGTTTCGAGAATCATTAAATTGTATTTACCTTGACTCTTTTCCAGCCTTCTTATCGGCAAGGTACTTTGAGCAATTCCTTTTCTAGTGCCCATCACCGGTGCAGTAGAAACATTTTCCTTTCTCTGCAATGGGCTTTTTGCCTTCTGCATTAGAAGTAGGAGGTGTTTTGCCTTTCCCTTTTCCTTTCTTCTTCTGAATACCTTTATTCTTTAGGACAGATTTATTTCCAGCGGTAGATCCCTTTTGGAATCTCCTTTTTGAGGTAGTAGCAACATTTACCTCTGCCTCAGAACCCTTATTTTTCAATAAGGATTGGTAAATCTGTAACTCATTGAGAAGAGTGGTAAGATTATAATTTATTTTGTTCATCATGGCGTTAGTTTTGAACTGGAAAAAACTCTTCAGAAGAGACTTCATGATGAATCCTACTTGGCTCTTCTCGTTCATGACAGCCCTCTTTACTTCCATGATGTTGAAGTGGACCATCATGTCCAGAACATGTTCCCTAACATTCGTTCCTTCTTTCATCCAGCAATTGTAAACATATTCGATAGCATCATGCATAGCTGAGGAGGACGGTTGTCTAAACAGAGCTTGCAGTGAGTCCATGGTCTCCTTAGTGGTGACCATTTTTTCATGCTTTTTGGATAGTATATCTGATATACTTGCCAAAATATAGACTTTGGCTTTTTCATTAGCCTTGGTCCATCTGTCATGAGCGTCCCGAACAGTTCGGTTTGCATTCTGAGCAGGGACTGGAGGACATTCCTCCATTAAAACAAACCTCAGATTGTTGATAACTAGTATAGTGTTTAAATTAGATTTCCAAGTTCCATAGTTATCGCCGTTAAGTTTTTCTGAAGCTAATAGTTGAACTATAGATGTATTTATTGCTGGAAAAAAATGAACAAGTTAAATTAGTGAATGTACTCTAAATTTTAATCCAATTTATTTAGCAAGTAATAATGTACCCATATTTCATTATTTATTTTGCAACGATACTTCAGTGAGTCAGAATGGCCCCTACCGAAGGGCAGTCGACCACTCCTTCACTGAATCAAGATACTCTTGACTAAATACTAATACCAAAATAACTCTTATTCTTATAGTATTTAGTTACCGTTTCTTTGGTCAAGAACTTTACTAACACTTAGTAACTCTTGTAAGTGTATACCCTCCATTTTTTAATCACAAAGATCAGAATCAAACAAGCCCTCGAAGGAGAAACAATTGCTTGAAAACGGAACTATGTAACTTTATCCATTTCTGGAGTTCACGGAGTTCCGAATCCAATGTTACGAACCCTTCGAAGGGATATGCACCTATAAATGCCAAGCAGGTGCAACATAAGAATCTCACGTTGTGACCTAATGGAAGAGACCATAGGACGTGTTGACACACACCCTTCACCCACTTACTATGAACTACTTCCCCTATTCACCTTGCTATTGACCCATGCAAACACTTTCCGAAGGGAGGTTGCCCAATTAGCAACTCGAAGTCGAGCATGGTCTCACGTTGTGAACTCTTAAAGACATGAGAGCTAATGATAACGTATCGTATACATTATTAATCTCCCACTAAAGTGTTGTAATTTTAATTGGGTATTTACTTAGTTATATTCTGGCTAAATATATATAACCTAAGTCTAGGTGAACAATCCAAGTATAATGTTTATAATGGTTTTTTTTTTAACCTATGATGTCTAAGTGATTTAAGCCAATTTAACTCACCTTACACCGCTCTCGCATGCTTATAAAATCGGGTTAACTCAACTTAGACGCCAGCTCAATCCCCAGGTAGGAGGTGTTCCGTAAACCATCAACTTAAATACCTCCAGCCTTAGACAGGATTTTGTTGGGTGAGTTTTTAAACACAATTTTACAAGATATTGACCTAATTTTAACTATTAAAAGAGGTTGATTTGAGTTGCACCGGTTTTACCCTAGGTGAGCATGCAATTATCTTTGTTATAGATTTTAAAATTCTAATTTATTTTATAACAATTATAAAATAAACAATTCAAAAAATCATGCATACTATATATTATAACATTTATAACATACATAAAATGCATGAAACATGCTTATCCTATGGTGGGGATTTAAATCTATATGCCATACTATATGCACAAATAAATTTAAATTAATTAAACATACATTCATAATGCATAAATAATTAAAACACACTAAATTGGATTAGTTTTGGCATTTTTTTCAAGCAAAAAAACTAAATTATTACAGTCATAATTTAAAAAACTGCTCGAACAAGTCCCAAACACTTCGAATCAGCTGGAACCTGCTTGAAACACTTCGAAAACAGGCTAAACCAGCTGAAAAGGGGTTGAATCGGTCCAAAAAACGTTGAACCAGTCAAACTTTGACTGAATCGGTCAAAGGTTGACCGGTCAACTTCAACTTCTTCTTCCTCCCATGAGTTCAACCAGAAAGAAAAAAAAAATCTGCTACTCTGTTTTCCTTCTTCATGAGCGCTTGTCGGTCTTCTTCAAAATTCAGCCAAAAAACAACTCAATAAATCCCGAAAAAAAATACAAACTCTTCACAACTCATTAACGAGCAAAACGTTCGGATTAATTATAGTAATTGACCACAAATTGAAGGGTAAAAAAAATACCAAAACCAGAAAAACCAATTTAGCTCCCATAAACATTCATCTCATGAATTAAACCTCACCAAAGCAAATTGAGTGAAATTAATTAGCTCTGATACTAATTGATGGATAAATGAGCATGCAGCGAAAGTTAATTTGATCAATTTTCACTCTAAGATGCTCAGTTTAGAGGATTAAACATGCAATTAAGAAGAAAAACGAAGTTTTAAGAACACTTACCCTTGAAGCTCCAAATTCTCCTTCAATTCTTGATGAATTTCAGCACCATTTGGTTGTGAACCACCACAAGAGTCTTCTCTACTATTCCCTAGGCTTAGATTGGATGGTGGGATCCAAATTTGTGGTGAATTTGAGAAAGAACGAAGGTTGGGAAGAAGATGAACAATGATGGAATTTTGCAAAATTAACCCTTAATTTCACAAAATTCTTGACTATTTTTATGTCAAAATCATCTCTATTTAACCAACTTTGGGATAGAAAAGAGGTTGTTCTCTTAAGTGTTGTTCCCAGGACTTGAACAAGGGGTCCCATCCTCTCACTAGCCCGAGAGGGAATGGATTTAGTGATTAGATCCTAAATCAATTGTTCATTAGAGGGACAATGGTACTTAAGGAGAAAAGATGTGACTCAGAGGTAAATCGGTATTTCACCTAGCTAAAGTTATGAACAACCTATCAAGGATTGACTTATCGATGATAGTTAGATCAAATGGACACAAATATATCTACAGTGAGGAGAGTGCAGCTACGGGCTTTAGTGGAGTGTCCCATTAGTTAACGAATGTTGGTTAATTAGGTTAAAGAGTTTGGCCGGTTAATCTCCGAATCGTTGGAGCTCATGATCTGTAGGTCTATTAGGACCCTCTACTAGCTCATAAATGGACTAAAATCTTAGATAATGTGGTGAATAAATTTGAACCGTTCAAATCTTGGCTTAAGGAATGAAAGTCATATATATACGATATATCGACGTCTAATTACGAATTAAACGTACAAATAGAGTTAATTATAATATTTAAATATGATTTAAATATTAATCATATGAACAAGGATTCATATCGGTTTTTTTTAGAAAAATCGGGACAAGTAGGAAAAATAATAATATTTTTTTATTTAATATTAAAATAATATTTAATTAATTAAATATTAAATTATTTTTATTTAATTATTTAATTATTTTTTGAAATTAAAAATCAATTTTAATTCAATTTTGGAAATTCATTGAAAATTGATTTTAAAATTGATTTTTGAAGATTGGATTTCCCCACTAACTAAGCTAGGAGCTTGGTTGTCTTCTTCACAATTAACCAACATCTATAACGCATAGGAGAGTGTTAAGTGTCAAGGTTATTCCTATCCCTAGATAACACTTCTTAGCCTTATCTACTGAGTTCCACAATCACTTACTCTCCCGAGCAGTCTGATTATTACTACTTATATCGATTACCTAGATGGACATAAGCATTTGATTAAATATACATTTGACAAGATGAAATAGTCTTCTACGGTTCTTTATTTAGATGATAATGCAACCCATGACCCTTGAGAGAGTTAATTACACATGGATGATAAACAACAAATGGAAAGTGATGAGAAATGAATAGCCATGGAAGATGTATAGATTGATGAACGGAATAACTGTTTTAGAAAATACAATTCCTTGCTAATAGACTAAAACAAAAGTAAGAAAAGAGATAGAAAGCATGGAATGACTTCTCAATGTCTTGAGCTCGTCGGGATGGTAGCGTGAGTTATGCTGTGAAATGGTAAGGCGGAGGGAAGACTCTTCTCTTTCGAGTTATTTGTCTCCGGTTCTCGTCTAAAGAGAACTTTGATGTCACTTAGGAATTCTTTCGAGAGGTCCAACAACCTTTTCATCTATAGGTCTGCCCTTTTATAGATGTTGCGATGCAATCGTTGGCAAATCAACATGATTGGAGGCTGAATTTCTGCCTTGCATCTATCTCGCCTAATCGCGTGATTTCCGGTTTAATTTCAATCCACCACTCTCACCGTATATCAAACATATCAATATCCCAACAATCTCTCAAGATTATTATCTGATTCTCCGTTGCCTTGTTGATATGCGTCCATGGATAACTTTGGGTTCATGTGTTCAAGTATGTCAACACATCCATTGGTTGCTAACACCATCAACCTGCGTTGAAGGGTTGTCAATGCGTCCACAGGTTGCCAACGCATACTCCTGTGTTAAGAAGTTGCCAACGTATCTACAGGTTGCTCGCGTTCCTGCGTTAAAACATGCGTTGTAGATTCAAAAAGCTATAAAACAATTATCTTCATCAATTTACAAAAGTAGAACACATAGGAAGATTTATCAATAGAATTTAACATCAACTACCGTATGATTCTCTATTTAAACTTTATTTTTCTAGGAAAAGACATATAATAACTTGTATTTCTACAAGTTATCAGCAATTCATATGTTTAAATCTAGAAACATAGATCTGGGTTATTTTCTATAAAAAAACAACATTTTCTCATGCAACCTAATTGATTACTAATATCTTAAAACCAATATAAGTTGCATGGCGTTAGAAGTAGTCTTTAGCAACTTTCATTGTTAATCTAACTATTCACATGATAGATTAACAACAATTCATTGTTATAGATCCAATTAGACATACAATTATTTCAATCATACATCTAATCTAACATGCATAGATGGCCAATCAACAAAAGTTAAGCACAATAAAATTGAAAAGCATATTCATTACAACAAAACCTTGAAAGTCTACAATATCAACATAACTTCATAAACAATTCATCACTACCCTATAACTAAAGAGTTTAGCCACTCACAGCTTTAGGCAACATGTTCAAAACCAATTTCAACATAGAAAGAGGGTAAAGAAAGGAAAAATCTACTGTAAAGAAGCTCTTGATTAAGGAGGAACTGCCAAGATATCCTTAGTCTTCACTTCGGGAACTCGAACGACACTAAAATCTCTCTCAAACTCTCTTCTCTCTTTTTTGTAGCCAACTCACTCTTTGAGACTCTGTATTATGTTATTCTCTATTCCTTAGGATTGCTGAAAACCCTCCAATTTATAGACTTGGCCACCCAAATTTATTTCCAAAATTTTTTATTTTTCAAAAAAAGGAAAGTTAGCGTCGCGGCGCTGTGAAATGGCGTTGCTGTGCTAACCGATATAAAAGGGTGGCGCTGCCACGCTGTGCGTCATTGAATCCTATCCTCAGTGCCGAGCCGCAATGTCGCTCGAAAAAATGCGTCGTACCAGCGCAAGCTAGCGGCATGGCGCTGCCCTGTTTTTGGAAATTTTGTGATTCTTTCCTCTTTTTCACTTGATTTTTGCTCGATTTGGTTCTTTTGGCTTTCAATTCTTGTTTTCTTTATATTGACTTGAAAACCACTAACAAACAAGTGAAATCTAATATAAACTCCCTTAATTTAAGAGAATAAAAAGCACTTTTCAAGTGCTTTTCAATAACGCATCATTTTTCTACATATACTCCTTGTGAGACCGTAAACTTTGACTTAGTAGCTTAAGTTACATAATGAAAGGAAACTAGGGAAAATGAAGGAAAATTTGAAACACAAGTCTGTGGAGTCAGAGAAATTTTGGCCAATAAGGAGTTACTATGTGTTGAGATGGTAATGAGGAGGAAAAGTATTTGTGCCAACTTGAGTTTTGGGATGAGAAGGAGCCATAAATGAGTTTGGGAGAAAACCAAGATAGACGATTTTTTAGTCTTGGACCACAAGGTGGAGAGTGAGCTAAGGATATTTTCTAAGTGGCACAACTATGCTTGGAAAACTCAAAGCTTGGACGTATAGCCCTAGGGAAAGGAAGGAAATTTCATTAAGTGTTAAAGAAGGAAAAGTTGTAAGCATGGTTGGGAGATAGTTGAGAATTAAGCAAATCTTTGGGGAAAAGCCATCATGTTGGACGCATAGATAAGCAAGCTGAACGCATGGTGAACCAATTTTGGAAGAATTTTGGTTAAGTATTGAGGTGTTGGAAGGAAACCTAAGTCTTGGAAAAGAAGGATAAAAGCATGGTACAAGTTAGAAAAGAAACCTCACCATACCAAGGGTTGAACGCATAGGTCCCACTCCGAGAAAGAATTGATTAAGTGTTGGATGATTTGGGAAGTTGAGAAGCAACCCTAAGGAAGAAAAGGAAGGGTTGGACGTAGACTTAAAGAATTTGAGGGAAAATGGTTTAAGTGTGGGATGTATAGGAGAGAAAAGTTGCAAGCATAGGTTTGGAAAGTATACCATGGACGCATAGATGAGTTAGGAGTCCATGGGGGTATATGGGTAGACTTGGACGCATGAACCAAGGAACCTAAGTCAAGAGGACACATCCTCAGAAAGAATAAGGGAATCCACATGCAGAGCATGACTTTGTAAGCAGAAATTTGACTAAGTGTGGGAACTATGAAACTTGTTGGACGCATACCTCATAAGGGAAGGGATTTTGGCTAAGTATTGACTCTTGGAAGTAGGTTGGAGGCATAGAAGGTATGTTGGACGCATAAGGGAGGAAGAAGTGGACGCATAATCCATCTCCTGGGGCTAGGTTGGATGCATGGTTGAAGAAAAAATGGTGCTAAGTGGCTTCATTTGAGTTTAACACTTCACAAGTAGAAAATGCTGTGATGCATGACAAAGTCACCATGCAAAGAAGCAAGTGTGTGGATGCATATTGAGCTTTAATGCATGGGGACTAGTAGAAGCTTAGATGGCAAGCTTTGAAGTAAAGGTCAGAGGACCAAGCATGTCATCCAACCTCTATAAATAGGACCAAGGGGGAGGAGTTCTCATTCCACAAGGCATTAGAATTTAACTAGAGAAAAGAGAGAAGGAAGGTTGGAGAAGAAAGCCTTGCGTCCAAGATACCTAGTTTGCGTCTAGGATAGTATTTTTCTGCTGCCAAAGAGTTGCCCTGCGTCCAGACCACCAAGCTCTGCGTCCAGAAACTAAAATATGCGTCCAACTGACCTGTGTGAGGAATAGAAGTGTTATCCTGCGTCCAGACTGATCATCTATGCGTCTAAAGTTGTGCCCTGCGTCCAAGGAAGAGGTTCTAGGCTCCGAAAGGTTGTTATTAGGGTTCTAGAGGATTTTTAGTTGTTGTCTTCTCAATTCCAGAGGTTAAGGAAGAACTGGGAGGTTGAGACTCCAAGTCAGAGGAAGGAACCCTAAGCTTGCAACTACTTTCTCTGTGAGTGGTTGATTTCTTTTTGTGAGTGATTAAACTCTGTCTCTTGTGAATAGTTGTTAATAGCACGCTTATGATTATATATTTGATGGCATGATTATGTGATATTATTAATTTGCATGCTATGGTGAAATACTAATTAGTATGTTGCATATCCAACTATGATAAATCTTTAGGTTATATTTCAATGCTAAAGGACTATGAGAAGGCATTGATGAACATGATTACGGTCATGACTAGGACTGGGAGTTGAGTCCGCACAGGATGGCTAGAGGATCTGAAGGATCTAGTTTCTAAGCCTGTGTTGGGAATAAAACCTCGTGGGATGGTTAGAGGGTGTCGGAACCTAGCTCCTGATCTTGTGAGAAGTACCTCGGGAGGATGGTTAGAAGGTTGACGGGCCTAGCTTCTGAGCCTCAGAGGTAAGACTATGTGCACATAGGGGAAAAATGAATAGCTGAGTCGTGTGAGCCAACAGAATAACCAGTTGAATAGTTGAGTTGTGTGAGCCTGCAGGATAGACAAAAGAATTGTTGAACTGAAAATGCCAGCAGGATGGTTAATATCGAAGTTAAGCAAAATGAGAGGTTTGAGTATAACTCGTCATAGTAGGCTTAGCATTGAATTTTATCATATTTGTTATGTTAAAGGGTCATATGAACCTTAGTTATATTGATCACTCATTGGGCTTCTTAAAGCTCATCATTTTCTTATGTTTTCTTTCCAGGTAGCAGCCGAGTTTCCGTCGTGATGCCAAGTCAAGGTCTGCCGAGATATAATGTGATCATTTGAAATAGGTAAAAATTTGTATCAAGCTTGGGTTATGTCACTTGTAAACGAACTCTATAAACAATTGTGTAGATAAAATTATGCATGTTAAAATAATATAGTATTGTGATTTGATTATTTACGTTGTACATATTAAGTCTTAAATGTGTAATAGTTGATAGTAGATATCGTAAAAGGGTCGATGTCTGTTATCCTCACGCCACTTTCTGGGTTACAGAGGATAACTCGCGAGGGGGTGTCACACTCCTTCAATAGAGCTTTTAATGGAAAAGACGAACTTGATGCTTATTGTTGTGGGCCTTGCAACTATGAACGCTTTTGGTGTC
Organism: Citrullus colocynthis; assembly: GCA_031780015.1. Classification (NCBI taxonomy): domain Eukaryota; kingdom Viridiplantae; phylum Streptophyta; class Magnoliopsida; order Cucurbitales; family Cucurbitaceae; genus Citrullus; species Citrullus colocynthis. The sequence continues at coordinate 1,192,895 of QLSR01000125.1, read as the reverse complement.
CTGTTGGGTTTTATGAGTTTTATGAGCTTACTTGTGAACGTAAACATACGGAAATTTTTTTTAAGCATGGAAGTACAAATATATTTTAAGTTAAGAGTTTCCAAGCATAAAATGTTTAAGTATGCAAGTTTTCTTTATAAAGTATGCTTAGAAGTATAATATGTGTTCAAAATATTTGCAAGCATGTGAGATTTAAAAATTGTTTAAGTATTAAAGCATGTTATGAATATTTTGTACTGTGAAAACCCACTTGCTTTTATCCTAGTTAAATGTTATTTAGGGACCTGATGTTGAAGGACAAGGAGAAGGCATCTGGAAAGGTCTTTGGGACCCACCTAGGTAAACCTAAGGCTTTGGGCCGTGTGCAGGGGTGTTAGGCCCTTTGGAGGTAGTTTAGCATCCACATATGAAAGTATAGATGCTGATTGTATTGAGTTCGCTCTACATCAGCTCAAGTTATTGACGTTGAGTGTGTTGAGCTTGCCCCACCTCAACTAAGGTTTCGATACGTTATACGGTGGTTATCTAATTCACTCATGTTCAATGGATGTTTTATGACTATGAATACCAAGAATGCTAGTTTTCCAACATGTTGTTGATGTTGAGTCCCGAAAGCTTCAAGATTGCTTTGTTACTAAGTTTTATAAGAATATTTACTAAAGTATATTTTGAACTATTATTCAATGTTTATAAGCATGCTAATGTTTTCTAAACTCGTCATTCACTAGGCATTTCCAGCTCACCTTCTCCATATGTTTCTTCCTCCCCTCCCCCCCCCCCCCCCCCCCCCCCCCCGCCC
>QLSR01000125.1:1039273-1191992 GCA_031780015.1 Citrullus colocynthis | reverse complement strand
CCCCCCCCCCCCCCCCCCCCCCCCAAAGGTAGTAGAGGAGTTCTAGGTACCTAGCTGCAGCGAGCATGTCTGCCACCATTATTAGAATTTCATTTTCTCATCCTAGTACATAGTATGTTTGTAGGTTTTGGTTGGCATGTACATATGTAGTTGGGTTAATATAGTTATGTGGTTGTGACACTTCTGGTAAGGTTTGTAGCCTTTGTACAGGTGTATGTATACATTCTCGATATTGGTTGTTTCTCTTCTAAACTTAAGCAGGATTAGGGCTCGTCTTTTGGAAGTCCATATGAATGTATGTACATGTTATACTCGTATGTTTATATGCTCAATAGGTGTTCGATAGATCGTTAAACATCTGGAGTTCTGTTAGGATTTGAATGCAAGAATAGTATGGTTTATTACCTTGTTTATTAGGTATGTCAAGAATAGTTTGGATGACGTGTGTCACAAAAGGGGTGATGCTCATCATCTTCAAATCTCCTTCTAGATTAGGAGGGTAACGGGTAGGGGTGTGACAATCCACTTTCATTTTTGATACGATAGTCACTGCCCACGCTTTCATCGTTTCCTTTCTGCTTATTTCATCTCAACGTCGGGTTTTTCGACGCGCGAACTAGCTGGCTGATTTGATATCAACTTTGTCCAGTGGCAACATCTTCAGTCACCCTTAGCTATTTTCGGCTTCTTTTCATTGAAATCTTGCATCCAAAAGATACTGATAACTTGTAGAAATACAAGTTATAATAGCCTTTCTCTTAGATAAATAGAGATTAAATAGAGAAGCATGCGGCAGTTTATGTGATTTTTATTAATAAATCGTCCTTTGCGTTATACTCTTGTATTTCTATGAAGTAAATGATTTTACCACTTTTTGAGCCTAAAACGCATGTTTTAACGCAGGAATGCAAAAGATGCGTTGATGACGTCTTAACGCAGGACTACTCGTTAGCAATCTGTTTTTCATGGACGCATGATCTGAACGGAATGCAAACAACCTGAAGATGCGTTAACAACTACTCAATGCAAGACTATGCGTTAGCAACCTACGCCGCGTTGACATCGGCGAAACTATTCATGGACGCATAGACGACCATTAATGCAAGGCGCTGAGAATCAAAGCAGACTCTTGAGAGATTGACGGATGATTGACGAACATGATTTGTGGCCAAAGTGAGTGGATCTTAATTGACCTGAGAATCACGCAATCAGGAGAGATGGACACATAGTATCAATCTCGCCGCCAATCAAGCAGATTTGCCATTAATTGCGAATGCATCATCTATAAAAGGGCAGCTCCACGAGATGAGAAAGGGGTGTTGATTCTCGGAAGAACTCCATAAGTGACAGCAGATTCCTCTCCAGACTTCAACCGGAGACGAATAGCTCGAGAGAGAAGAGTCTTCCCTCCGCCGGACCACTTCACAGCATAGCCTCACGCTTCCATCTGGGCGACTCAAGACATTGACGTCTTTCCCTGCTTTCTTTCTTATTATTCTATCTTGATTTTAGATTTGTGTCAAGACATTGAGCTCAACTAAAGTTGTATTTCATTTCATCAATATAACTATCTTCCATGTATACTCATTTCTCTAAACTTTCCGCTTTTTACTTTCAAACCATGAGTAACTAATCACTCAAGGGTCTAGGGTTGCGTTAGCATCTAACTAGGAACCACAGTGTAACTATTTTATCTTGTCAACTGCGAGCTTAATCCGATGCTTATGTCCATCTGACAAATCGATATAAGTAGTAATAATCAAATTGCTCGAGAGGGTAAGTGATTGTGGAACTCAATTGACAAGGGCCAAGTAGTATTGCCTGTCTATGGGGATAACCTTGGTTCTTAACACTCTCCTATGCGTTATAGACATATAAAGCATAGCGGCTGACAACCGGGAGAAGAGTCGCAAGTATAAATAGAATACTACTGTGCGTTTCCGATGTTTGATGTTAATCAACCTGAACCCTTTCTTTATCCATTCACACACATCTTTAGCTGAACTTGTTGTGTCGCATGCTTTCCATATTCCACAATTTTTAGTCTAGTGTACAAACAATCGCTTTCTTTAGATTAAAATCAACTCTCTGAACTATTTATTGGTTACCACTGCAACGCATGAAATTCAATTGAAAACTTAAACAATATAATCCCTGTGTTCGACCTTGGACTCACCGAGAATACCTAGTCTTTTGCTTATACTTGGATAAAGGATAGGAAAACTTGACAATACCACCAACGCATAGTAGTAAGACGCATAGCATGCTCAAAACATGACATGTCGTACGCATAAACACATCATTTAACACTTTGCGTTAGGACAATTTACACATACAAAATAATAGCAACAGATACAAATTTTATAATTTTCAAGATAAAAAGTTTTGCAAACAACTTAAATGCAGAGCTGATTTTTTTACACTATTTTCTTTTCAAGTTAATCCATTTTCTTCTTAAGTATCCTAATTATTCTAAATAAAGGCTAGGTAACTTGTATTTTTACAAGTTTTTAGTCACAAGTTGGCCAACAGATAGAAGATTACAGGTCAAATTAGGGATATGATAGGTTTGGAATTTAAAGTGACTGTGGTAAAAGTGCCAATATTGGAAAAAGACATACCATTTCAATTAGTAGTGTGAATAGGAGTTCTGTTTTGTTGCTCTCTCTTTTGTTACTGTTGTTGCGCATGCAATGCTAAAGTACAAAACTTGTTGCTGCGTTTATTAATTATAATTAAGCTTCCTATGCGTTTATCATTCTATGCGTCTTTCTTATGCTTAATATTATCTGTCAAGTTTTTCTATCCTTTACCCAAGTATAAGCAAAGGACTAGGTTTTCTCGGTGAGTCTGAGGTCGAACACAGGGATTACGTTGATTCTATGTTTATGTGGATTATATGCGGTATAGGGGCAACCAAGAATAATTTGCGAGAGATGTTTGTTTCTAATCTAAAGAAAGTAATAACATGTACACTAAACTAAAATGTGGAAGATGAAAAAGCATGCGACACAGCATAGTCAGCTAGGTGAATTTAATGAATGGGTAAAAACAGGGTTTGGGTTAGTTAACATCTAACATCAGAAACGCATGGTGATAATCTACTTATACTTGCGACTCTTCTACCGGTTGTCAGCCGCTATGCGCTATATGTCTATAATGCATAGGAGAGTGTTAAGTGCCAAGGTTGTTCCTATGTCTAGGCAACACTGCTTAGCCTTGTCAATTGATTTCCACAATCACTTACCCTCTCAAGCGGTCTGATTATTACTACTTATATCGATTAGCTAAATGGACATAAGCATCGGATTAAGATTACAATTGACAAGATCCAATAGTTACACTATAGTTCTTATTTAGATGCTAAAGCAACTCTTAACCCTTGATAGATTAGTTACTCATGGATTCAAAGTAAAAAGCGGAAATTGTAGAGAAATGAGTGGACATGGAAGAAATATAGATTGATGAACGGATTACAACTTTAGATAGCTCAATGTCTTGACACAAATCTAAAATCAAACTAGAAAACAAGATAGAAAGCAAGAAAAGGGCATTAATGTCTTGAGTCGCCGGAATGGAAGCGTGAGGATCTGCTGTGAAGTGGTCAGGCGGAGGGAAGACTCTTCTCTCTCGAGCTATTCGCCTCCGGTTGTGTTCTGGAGAGAACTCTGCTGTCACTTTGGAATTCTTCCGATAAAGAAAAACCCTTTCTCATCTTGCAGGACTACCCTTTTATAGATGCAGTCGCAATCAATGGCAGATCTGCTTGATTGGTGGCGAAATTGATATCATGCGTCCATCTCGTCTAATTGCGTAATTCGCGGGTCAATTTAGATCCACCACTTTAGCCACAGATTATGCATGTCAATCTTCCGACAATGTCTCAAGATTATGATCCGATTTTTCGCGCCTTGTGTCCTTTGTCTTTATGCATTCAAAGAGAAGTTTGGCGGATGTCAACGCGTCATAGGTTGCTAACGCACAGTCTTGCATTAGGAGGTAGTCAACTCATTATTTGCATTCTTGCATTGAAACATGCGTTTTAGGCTCACAAAAGTAGTAAAATTATTATCTTCATAAAAATATAAGAGTATAATGCGTAGGAAGAATTATTAGTAGACTTTAGCTTGAACTACCGCATGCTTCTCTATTTATTCTTTATTTATCTAAGAAAAAGGTTATAATAACTTGTATTTCTACAAGTTATCACACCCCCAAACTTAGATAAATGCTTGTCCTCAAGCATAACTTCTATCTAAGACACTTCAATCATCCCCAGAGTTTTATCAACGCATTGACTAGTCTCTCAGAATGCTATACTCAATCAGCTACCCGTCAGTTAGAGTACTTCTCTACCTCTATATTCTTTTCTTTAGAACGAGTCTAGTTTGTATGCGGCAAGCTTTCTTTTAACATTGAGTCTGAAAAGATGAAGATATAAAGTTCCTTTTTCTTTCATTTGTTTTATTGTTTATACGTAACCATGCGTCGAGTAGGGTTACCCACCTTCGTTCTGACATACCAACTATGGGTTGCATGGAGGCAACCAACTACGAGCAAGTGCCCTTCTCGACTAAACTCTTATCTAAGTTCGGTTTCCTCACTAGACATTGGAGTTTGTTATTTTATCTATGCGTTGCTGATTACGATTACCCACATGAAGGTGGCCACTACGGGCAGGTGTCGTTTTCAGCTAAACTCTTAACAAGATGAATATATTAGTCTTGTTAGCGGAGTTTTGCATTTAAAAGAACTTTTTTTTTTTTTTTTTAGACATTGAGAAATAAGTTCCTCATATTTTTATCTTTGATAGTTCAAACCTCTTCCACCCCCAAACTTGAAAGCAGCAAGGTCTTCATTGCTTAAATTGTAAACAAAGATGATGTTGCAAAATTTTGTAACAAAGGTTTGAATTGGCCGCTTGCATACATGCAAAGTAGGTTTGCATTTCTAAGGAATAGTATGTGGACGCATTGAAAGTAATCTAACTTAAGAGTGTGCAAAAGGTGTAAGCATGATGATCATCATAGTGACTAACTTTTCAACACAAGGATAAAAGTTGGGAATAATTATATATGTACTTAGAATGAATTTACAACAAGGGACAATGCAAAGAGGTAATTAGAAACTTAATGCCATAGAGAAATTTTCATTCTATTAATTATTTTCCACAACCGCATACATTCTATAGAAGATGAATATGAGGAAAGCAGTCAAGAAGATACAACTCTGATTACACCCCTAAATTTTAACTATCCGACTTGTCTTCATCAGTGTTGCATTTCTGCTCAGGTGTAGAACGTTGCGGCATTGGGAAGACAAGTGGATGTTGTAGGCGTTCAGGAATGTTAGGAGGCGAGACTTCCAGTCGAATCGAGAACAGTTGATGAATGTAATTCAGTGTGAAGTGAAACTGCTTCGTCTGCCAGCGTGCTAACATATTCATTGAATGCATCATTGGACGCAATATTGATTGCTGCAGATATGTTTGCACTGTCTCCCAGTCAAGGTCGAGTTGGGCTTCTTGACGTTGAGGTTGCATTTGTGGTTGAAGACGGGTTGGCTGAGGGCGAGAAATGGATGGAGTTTCATCAAACGCAGAGGATGATGGACGCCTAAAAGATGCACCAAAATCTCCGTACTGTGAGTCATCAACTCTTATTGAGGAGGTTGGGGAGATAGGTTTTGTGGAAGGTTGAGGTTGAGAGGGTTCTGGGCAATGCGTCTTAGGAGGAGGTGGAGTTGGTTCTCTTCTAGTTGTTGGGAGTGGGGGTGAAGGACTTGAGGAAGGGGATGGTCTAATGGTGGCATCAGGACTTGCCACAATCTTGCGTTTCTGTTTAGATGACTTCCCCTTCTTCTGCATTTGCGGCTTTGGAGGCGACACTCTAGTTGATTGAGTGGGTTGATGAGGTCTTTTGGTGGCCTTAGCAGGCTCTGGCAGATGTTGCGATCCTCTCATCAACTGACGCAAAGTCTTATGGGCGATTACCCCATTGACTTCGATCATCTTGTCTGCGTCTTGGCGCTCAAGTTCATGATAAGAGTGGGGAAAAAGAGCTGACCTCTTGGTTTGTTGAAGACCCCTCTTATCTTCGCCGCAATTATGCATCCTACATCAAGGGGAATGCGACGCTTAATGCAATAGGCTGCCATGACCCGATCTCTTGATACTACTCTGTCATGCGTCGTCGGGATTAGCCGCTTCTTCACCAAGTATACCCACAGGTTGGCCTCTGGCTGTAGGCTGTTGGCAGACAAGGTTTTAATGCCTGTGGGTGATACGTCCCACTTTGCCCCGGGCTTTGCCAATATGCAGATTGTGTCTTCCATTAACTCCGGTGGAGTTGACTCTATTATTTTGTTTCCTTCCGCATCCGCGTTGTCCCTCAACTTATATATTGCATTTATTTCTCTTGCGTTGAATGAGACCTCATTTTCTTCTACTACTACCACGTCCTCCTCTTCGTCGATGCGTCCTTTATAAAAATTGCGGACTAAGTCGGGTTGGATCCAAGGAGTGCTGAAACAGAAATTTCTCCACCCGTGGTAGTCGATGATTTCGGTAATGTATGACGACAACGGGGCTTCTTCCGGGAAAAATCCCACCTCCATCAATAAATCAGGGAACGCCCTACGTCTCTCTTTTCCCTCCTTCTTCTTTGGCGACGCATTCGCCACCTTCTCTTTTCCTTTGGCCTTAGCAGGTATTTTATCCACGGTCTTTTTCTTGCTCTTGGCCAGGTCAGTTACTTCCTTTTTCTTCTTTTTCAAGGCGCTGACACCTTGCTCCTCTAACGCATCCTCCCTTATGCGTTCCTTTCGTGTAGGCGAGTGGTGCCTACTTTTATTTTTCTTTTTCTTCTTGCCCTCCCTATCTTCTTGGGCGTTTATTTGTGCAGCCAACTCCTCATCTTCTTCTATCTGCAGCTCTCTCTCAAGCTCCTCAGCTGCTTTTTCTATTCTTTCTTTTTCCCTCATTTCCTCCTCTAATGCCATAGCAACTTCGTTAATTTAAGGATCAGGAAGGCCTTGTGTTTCTCCTTCTTTCTCAGGTCGCACTACCCTGTGCACCTTTTTGCTGGACAATGTGTCCTTTGCAATTTTCTCTACTCCTTTTCTTAGGGCACTGAGCTCTTTCCTCAACTTGGCCCTTTTTCTCTTCATCTTCTCAGCCAATCTATTAAAGGATGTCGCCGCAATCGGGGACTCAGGTCCGTCTCCTTGCTCTACGTTTGTCGACTCTTCATCCTTGGCAGTTTCTTCTGATACCCTTCTTTTCTTCCTTATCAGGGGTACCACTTCTTCTCTTCTTCTCTTCTTCTCTTGGCCTCTGTGGCCATCACAACTTTTTTTATGGTCCTTCATTGGAGTCTAGGGTCGTCTCCTCAGGACTGATGGACGCAGGAACTAACCCATGCATTTCAATTGGCTCGCCTACGACCTCCTTGCTGTAGGCGGCATCTCCCTCCTTATTGCCCCCAGTCTCTTCACCCTCCCGAGTCTCTTTTGGCTGACTCTGGTCCTCTTTTATCAATGAGGGTGATTCTCTTGTTGCGTCTGAAACGCATGCTTCAAACAGATCCTGCAGGCCGCTGAGAATTTGTGTTATCCATTCGTCTGGGGAACGCGCAGAGTTCACTTCCCCTTCTTCCACCACTACATCCTCTGCTACTCCTCGCCCTACTTCATTAGTCCCTCTTGTGCTAGGGTGTCTTGATGAAGGCAAAGGCTGGTTGACCTCCCCGTCATCCTCCTTAGCCTTTGCATCTCTTTCCTCTTGAGCGATTCTCTCCAGAATGTCGCCGAATACCTCTCTTTCTTCTCTTCAGCGTACTTCGCTGCTTTCGTACAGTGTGCTGGCTTCATCGCGAACTGTTCCAGGACCTGGTTGCTCGGCCTCGGAGTTTTCCGTGCTTAACCTTTGATTTCCGGCATTGAAGTTCGCAGCCGAAAACTCCCTCACATTCTTCATTTTGGGCCTAGAGATACAAGATTTGACTCGACTTTTGGGTTTTGGAGTAGGTACCGGGTCGATTTGGCTCAAGGGGCGGATATTTAGGACTTCCACTCAGTCGTCTGAGTCAAGGTTGACTACTGGTGGACGGATTGGGGATTTGAAGAATGGTCGGAAAAATGGGTTTATAGGCGATCTTTGGGCAGTAGCCCTGATTCGCGACGCTGAGAAAGTTGGGATAAATGGTGGACTGGGATTTGGAGGTCTTGGGCGGACCAGAGAAGCAAAAGGCCTCACAGGTCTGGTGGAAGAGAAAAATGGAGTTCGAGGGTTAAGAAATACCTCGGGGACTGGGCGTGGTTCGGATGAAGAAGAAGATAGGGTCGAATATTAGGTGCTGTACGAAGATATTGGGGAAATGTCGCTGGCGAAATGTTCTTGATTTTGGGAGTCGGATTGGCTAGACATAGACAGAATCGCGAAGAACACAAATCGCCGGAGGTTTTAAAGATGAACGGATTGAAAATAGTAAATGGGGAATTGAATTGCGTTAATAAAGGGCTGATTAAGCCGTCAACAATAAATGAAGATACGCGATATCCGAAATCCCACTGATCTAGGTAAATTTATTGAGCCGCACACCCATCAAGCGTGATGGGCGGCTAATGATGCAAATAAGCACTAAAGTGCTTCTGGAAAAACGCATCGACTCAAAGGACGCATGCGTTACCCGATTTGCTCTTTCTAAAACGTGCTCATTTAATTAATGAACGCATGATTCTTAGTTCAGTTATACGTTGAACGCAGCATAAATAACAGAGTATGCGGTGAAATCGTAGTTTACATTAAAGCTTGATGCATAATTTCATGCTCATTTAATTTACACTACTCCTAAAACTGAATTTAAAGAATGAAAAATAAATACTAAAAACAAAGTACAAAAGAAAGAATGCAACAGAGAAAAAAAGTAATAAAATAAAATAAAATAAAATAAACTAAAATAAAATAACATTAATACAAGTACGAACAAAAAGAAGTAAAGCAAGAGTAAAAGAAAGCGTCCCTGGAAAAGTAGGCATTCAGCATCGCAGGGACTCTTCAACGCAAGCTCAGTTTTTACACTCGCGTAAGTCAATAGAGGTTCTGTCGATTTCCAACTCTCCAATGTGGTAGGGTTTTACCCTTTGTCCATTGACCTTGAAGGAGGTAGTTCCGTTTTCATTTGTTAGCTTGACAGCACCATACGGAAACACTTCCTCGATTATGAATGGTCCAGACCAGCGAGACTTCAGCTTACCTGGAAATAAACGCAACCTTGAGTTAAATAATAGGACCTTCTGGCTGACGTATAGCGTTTTCTTACTAATATTTTTGTCGTGCCATTTCTTGGTCCTCTCTTTATGCAGCTTTGCGTTTTCGTAAGCTGAATGTCTCCACTCCATGAGTTCGTTTAATTGAAGCTTTCTTGCTTCGCCCGTTGCATCCTGGTCTAGATTGAGCTTCTTCATGGCCCACATTGCCTTGTGCTCCAGCTTTAACGGGAGATGGCATGCTTTTTCGAATACCAACGCATAGGGTGATATGCCTATGGGTGTTTTAAATGTCGTTCTGTATGCCCAGAGAGCTTCATCTAGTCTCTCCGTCCAATCTTTCCTTGATGTGCTCACCACTTTTTCAAGTATGGACTTAATCTCTCTATTTGTTATCTCAGCTTGGTCGTTTGTCTGTGGGTGATAGGCAGTTGCTACATTAAATTTCGTCAATAAATTAGTGATTATGCGATTTATAAAATGTGTACCTTTATCACTAATTATCGCCCTTGGTGTCCCAAATTGGGAAAAGATCTGTCTCTTTAAGAACTTGGACACCGTGTTTGCATCATTCTTTGCACAGGCCGCTGCTTTTACCCATTTTGATACGTAGTCGACCGCTACCAAGATGTATTGATTACCGCAAGACGGAGGGAATGGTCCCATAAAATCGATTCCCCATAAGTCGAACAACTCAACTTCCAGGGTTGAATTCAGAGGCATTTCATTTCGGTTGGAAATATTGCCTGTCCTCTGACAACGATCGGAAGCTACGGCATATGCCCTTGCGTCTTTGAATAATGTGGGCCAGAAATACCCACTCTGCAATACCTTCGCAGCTGTTCTCTGTCCCCCGAAATGTCCTCCGTAAGGTGCTTCATGACAGCTTCTCAGAATGCTATACGTTTCATATTCTGGAATGCATCGATGCAAGATGTGGTCCGGGCCAAGTCTGTATAGATATGACTCATCCCAGCAGTAGAACTTACTTTCGTGTCGAAGCGTCTTCCTTTGTTGAGCATTGAAATCTTCAGGCCATTGGTTGCAGACCAAATAATTCACTATGTCTGCATACCACAGTTCCTGACTCTCTGCGTTCATGATGTGCTCGTTTGGGAAGCCCTCTATATCACTCCAGCTTTCTTGGACTTCCTTATTTTCCAACCGAGATAGGTGGTCTACAACCTGATTCTCGGTTCCCTTCCTATCTTTGATCTCCAAATGAAATTCTTGCAATAACAAGATCCATCGGATGAGTCTAGGCTTTGCGTCCTTTTTCGCCATTAAATACTTGATCGCAAAATTATCAGTATAGATGGTCACCTTTGACCCTACCAAATATGCCCTAAATTTGTCAACCGCAAAGACTACAGCTAACATTTCCTTTTCAGTGATAGTGTAGTTCTCTTGAGCAGTGTTTAATGTTTTACTGGCATAAAAGATGGGGTGCATGATTTTCTCTTTCCTTTGCCCCAACACTACTCCCACTGCATGGTTACTTGCGTCGCACATCAACTCAAATGGGAGAGACCAGTCTGGTGCAACTAAAACTGGTGATGATATTAGGGCCTGCCTTAAAGACTCAAACGCATGCAGACATGCTTTATCAAAGTTGAATTCCCTATTAGCTTCCAGTAGTGCGCTCAGTGCTTTTGCGACTTGCGAAAATCCTTTGATGAATCTTCTATAGAAGCCCGCATGGCCTAGGAAACTTCGCAAAGTCTTTACATTTATGGGGGCTGGCAGCTTGGCTATCGCATCTATTTTTGCTTGATCAACTTTCAGTCCAACCTTAGAAATCTTATGACCCAACACAATACCTTCCGTGACCATGAAGTGGCATTTCTCCCAGTTGAGGACTAGGTTTGTGTCTTCGCATTTCTTTAATACTCGTTCCAAGTTGGCCAAGCATTCATCGTGTGATTCCCCAAATACTGAGAAGTCGTCCATAAACACCTCCACTGAATATTCCAGATATTCGGAGAATATTGTCATCATGCATCTTTGGAACGTTCCTGGTGCGTTACATAGCCCAAATGGCATGCGTCTGAACGCAAAGGTGCCATATGGGCAAGTGAACGTTGTTTTCTTTTGATCTTCCAGAGCTATCATGATTTGGTTATAGCCGGAATATCGGTCAAGGAAGCAAACGAATTCATTTCCTGCTAGCTTATCTAGCATCTGGTCGATGAATGGTAATGGGAAGTGATCTTTCTTTGTCGCCGCATTCAGCTTGCGATAGTCCATACAGATCCGCCATCCTGTGACCGTTTGTGTTGGTATCAGCTCATTTTTACTGTTCGTGATCACTGTCATCCCCCCTTTCTTTGGTACACACTGAACTGGGCTTACCCAGCTGCTGTCAGAGATTGGATAAATGACCCCTGCGTCGAGCCATTTGATGATTTCTTTCTTCACAACCTCCTTAATGGCTGGGTTAAGCCTGCGCTGTCTTTCTACTGAACCTGCCTTACTCTCTTCCAACCGAATTTTATGCATACAGTATGAAGGGCTTATTCCTCTTATGTCCCCTAAGGTCCATCCAATGGCTTTGATATGATTTCTCAGTATCTGCAACAAAGCCTTTTCATGGTCTGTGTCAACGCAGAGGATATGATGACCGGTAGCGTGCTATCTTCTCCCAAGTATGCATACTTAAGATGCGTCGGCAGTGTTTTTAACTCAAGGGTCGGTGGCTCTTCTAGAGATGGCTTTGTCTTTTCCGTGGATCGGTTGCTCAAATCTAGGCGTTCGAAGCTTGCATTGGAGATTACACCAATTTTTGCCTCTTTTTCCTCATCCATTTTGTCCAGCATTGTTTCATCTTCTGACCATGCGTCTATAATGCTTGCCTTTTTTTCAGTTATTTCTTCAATTATCTGGTAAGAGTGAAAATTATGAGGATATTTCAACACATTAAAAACATTAAATTTTACCTGCTGGTCGTCCACACGAATTGTTAGTTTCCCTTCTTGGACATCAATCAGGGCGCATCCCGTAGCTAAGAAGGGTCTTCCCAGGATAATGGGCACCTTTCTGTCAGCTTCATAATCCAGGATTATGAAGTCAGCTGGGAAGATGAATTTGTCCACCTTCACAAGAACATCCTCGATTTTGCCCTCGAGGTGCTTGATGGATCGGTCCGCAAGTTGAAGTGTGACTATAGTGGGTCATGCTTCCCCTATACCCAACTTCTTGAATATAGACAGTGGCATTAAATTTATACTGGCTCCTAAGTCACATAATGTCTGACCTACATCCATTCCTCCTATGGAGCATGGCAATGTAAAACTCCCTGGATCTTTCATTTTGGCAGGTATATTGTTTTTGAACAACGTACTGCATTCCTACGTTAATGCTACAGTCTCAAATTCTCCGAGCCTTCTCTTTTTTGATGTATGTCTTTCAGGAATTTGACATAACTTGGCATTTGTTCCAGGGCTTCCACCAATGGAATGTTGATGTGAAGTTGTTTGAGAACGTCCAGAAATTTTCTAAATTGGCCCTCATCATTTTTCTTCTTTAGGCGTTGAGGAAAGGGCGGACGCATAGAGGGAGTGGCATCTTGATATATCGATGCAGGTTCTGCCTGCGTTGCTTTTTCTCTCCTCTCTCTATTCTCCTGTTCTTGAGCTGCTGTGGTGATTAATGATGGTTGCGGATTATTGGTTGGTGCTGTTGGAGATGGTTGTAGTGTGATGTGAGGCTACAAATTTCCTTGCGTCCTCTGGTCTTGCGTCTCAGTGGGAAGAGTTTTCCCACTTCTTAATGTCACAGCTTGACATTGTTCTTTACCGTTGCCTCGTGGGGCTTCGGTATTACTTGGCAATGCTCCTTGAGGTCTGTTTTTGAGCTCACCTGCAATCTGTCCCATTTGCACTTCTAAATTGCGAATTGCAGTGGCCTGACTTTGGAGCATCGCATCATTCTTACTGATATATTCTCGTAGTAGAGCTTCCATAGATGATGATGATGCATTTGATGACTGGTTTCTTTGTGGCTCATGCCCTTGAAAACCTTGGTTGTGAACATGAGGGTTGCTTCTCTACGGCTGTTGCTCAGTTTCCTACGTCTGTTGTTGGTTTCCTCCCCATCCAAAGTTAGGATGGTTTCTCCAACTGGGATTATATGTTTTAGCGTACGGGTTATTCTGAACATAGCAAACGGATTGTGGATTGTAAGGGCACATATCATACAGGTGACCCTCACCGCATTGCACACAGCTTACAGATGCTGTTGCATTCATTGCGTCCATCGCAGCAACGGATCCACCTTGGTTGTTTAATGCTATTGTCTTCAGCAAAGATGTCATATTGGCAATCTGAGCTACAAGATTAGTATCTGCATCAGTTTCAATCATACCAGCTTGTGTTCGTCTGTTGTCAACGAATCGAGATCCATATCCATCATTCACCCATTCATCAGTATTCCTTGAAATTCTATCGAGAATATCTTTGGCTTGCTTATAAGTCTTGTCCATTAATCCTCCTGCAGAGGCGTCAGCCACTAATTGTGATGTTTTGTTTAATCCTCCATAGAAGATCTTCATCTGCACACAATCAGGAATGCCATTGTGCGAACAATTCCTTACCAGCCTCTTAAATCGGGTCCAAGCCTCACTAAGAGTCTCTGAATCTTTTTGCTCGAAGGTGGCAATGTCTCGTCGCCTCTTTGCACTCACTGTCGGAGGAAAATATTTTTGCATAAACTTCTCAACCATTTGCGCCCAGGTTGTAATCTCACTAGGTTCAAATGAATACGCCCATTGCCTTACCTCATCTCTGAGAGAGAAAGGGAATAGCATCATCCTGATGCTGTCTTGCGGTACTTCAGCCATGGAAAATGTGCTACATATCTCCAAGAAGCTCTTCAAGTGTGCATGTGGGTCGTCACCAATTGCACCTCTAAATTGCCCTGCGGCTTGCAACATCTGCAACATCACTGGCTTCATTTCAAACCTTCTATTACCTTCAAAGGTTGGTTGTAAAATTCCTAGTGCGAAATTGTACAAGTTCGGCGACGCATACTCCCTCATTAGGCGATTTCTATCATATGCCAAGAGAATTGGGTTTATCTCTTAGTCTGCATGCTCTTATGCATCTGCCTTTTGCCTAACCCCACCCTGAGGAACCTGATGCTGATTTGTTATGCGTCCATATTTTTCTCTGTAGCTCGGTTGTTCCTTCTTTGTTTATTCTGTCTTATCCTTCTTCTGAAGGTCCTCTCAACCTCTGGGTCAATATCAAATGTCGGGTTGTTCCCTTCACTCATATACTGTTAGAACCTTCTGACAGAAGAGAAACTTACTATACTCCTTCGACTGAGGAATCCTGCAACACAATAATCCAAATAAAAAAATTGAATCAATAAAATAATCCCCGGTAACGGCGCCAAAAACTTGTTGTTGCACATGCAATGCTGAAGTACAAAACTTGTTGCTACGTTTATTGATTATAATTAAGCTTCCTATGCGTTTATCATTCTATGCGTCTTTTTTATGCTTAATATTATGCGTTTGTTATCTGTCAAGTTTTCCTATCCTTTACCCAAGTATAAGAAAAGGACTAGGTTTTCTCGGTGAGTCCGAGGTCGAACACAGGGATTATGTTGATTCTATGTTTAAGTGGATTATATGCGGTGTAGGGGTAACCAAGAATAATTTGCGAGAGATGTTTGTTTCTAATCTAAAGAAAGCAATAATATGTACACTAAACTAAAATGTGGAAGATGAAAAAGCATGCGACACAGCAAAGTCAGCTAGGTGAATTTAATGAATGGGTAAAAACAGGGTTTGGGTTGGTTAACATCTAACATCAGAAACGCATAATGATAATCTACTTATACTTGCGACTCTTCTCCCGGTTGTCAACCGCTATGCGTCATATGTCTATAATGCATAGGAGAGTGTTAAGTGCCAAGGTTGTTCCTATGTCTAGGCAACACTACTTAGCCTTGTCAATTGATTTCCACAATCACTTACCCTCTCGAGCAGTCTGATTATCACTACTTATATCGATTAGCTAAATGGACATAAGCATCGAATTAAGATTACAATTGACAAGATCCAATAGTTACACTATGGTTCTTATTTAGATGCTAACGCAACCCTTAACCCTTGATAGATTAGTTACTCATGGATTCAAAGTAAAAAGCGAAAATTGTAGAGAAATGAGTAGACATGGAAGAAATATAGATTGATGAACGAATTACAACTTCAGATAGCTCAATGTCTTGACACAAATCTAAAATCAAACTAGAAAACAAGATAGAAAGCAAGAAAAGGGCGTCAATGTCTTGAGTCGCCGGAATGGAAGCGTGAGGATCTGCTGTGAAGTGGTCAGGCGGAGGGAAGACTCTTCTCTCTCGAGCTATTCGTCTCCAGTTGTGTTCTGGAGAGAACTCTGCTGTCACTTAGGAATTCTTCCGAGAATGAAGAACTCTTTCTCATCTTGCAGGACTGCCCTTTTATAGATGTTGCGGTCGTAATCAATGGCAGATCTGCTTGATTGGTGGCGAAATTGATATCATGCGTCCATCTCGCCTAATTGCATAATTTGCGGGTCAATTTAGATCCACCACTTTAGCCACAGATTATGCATGTCAATCTTCGGACAATCTCTCAAGATTATGATCCGATTTTCCGCGCCTTGCGTCCTTTGTCTTGATGCGTTCAAGGAGGAGTTTGGCGGATGTCAACGCGTCATAAGTTGCTAACGCACAGTCTTGCATTAGAAGGTAGTCAACTCATTGTTTACATTCCTACGTTGAAACATGCGTTTTAGGCTCACAAAAGTAGTAAAATTATTATCTTCATAAAAATATAAGAGTATAACGCGTAGGAAGATTTATTAGTAGAATTTAGCTTAAACTACCGCATGCTTCTCTATTTATTCTCTATTTATCTAAGAAAAAGGTTATAATAACTTGTATTTCTACAAGTTATTAGTTACTATTAAAGATAATTGTATGTTTACAAGGACGAATACCAAGTGTGTGCATACATACACGAAGGAGATTACAAGAAAGAAAAATATAAATTAGGAAAGCATGGGATTCCAATTATGGCACACCATATAGGGTAACAAGGAGCTTGTTAGTTGTTAACATTAGAATGAAGGTAAGTAGTTGGGTGTTGAAAGTGGATCTCCCATGATTCTACTCATTGGGATTTTTTTATTTGGAACTTTTCTCAATATTAATACACCTTGTAATTTGTGAGTTGGATTTAAGCTTGTATCACTTTTGTATTGAGTTTCTATCAATGGCTTTCTTGAGGGTTCTAATTTTCTGGTTGGAAAGGACTTAGACAAGGTGACTTGTTATCAATTTTATCTTTTTGTGATCATCATAGAAATGTTGTCTAATATGCTAAATTTTCCCCTCCTTCCTTTTAGTTTCATTGTCGTTATAATCAAATTCATCTCACCCATATATGTTTAGCAAATGATTTTATGATTTCTAGTGTTGGGAGTTGTAACATCAGCATTGCAATCCTGGAGAGGGTGAATAAGGTTCATTTAAACTAATTGAAACTTTTTACTAATGTGGGTCCAATTAAATAAATTAACAAACTTTTTGCCAACAAGTAATTTAAACAATGATTTTATCCAAATAAATTCGGTTGGAATTAAGCAAACAATTAACAATCACACTTTAAAGCACCCTATTTAACTCTTATAAAAAGATTGGTAATGAACATAGAAATTTAATAGCAAACAATAAATTAGGAGTAGAATGGAAAATTGACACTGTGATTTTATAGTGGTTCGGCACAACTAGCTTACATCCACTTCCCAAGCTCTTCTTGGGTATGTCACTAGAAACTTTGCCAACTCTTTCCACGAATCAGAGTCCAACCACTACACTGCTGTTTTTCCGAGTTCAAGAACAAACTCAATTGTTTTAACAGATAATGATCAAACTATTACAACTGCTCTTTTTCGAGATCAAGATCAACCCTTACAAAATGTTTGGAAAAATTAAAGGGCACACTTGAGAAACTCTCTAAAAGAGTAAACTTACAAATTTTGAGCTCACAGCAAATCAATAGTCACCATACATAAATCTCTCTCAAGAATTAGATGAGAAGAAGAAAAATTGAAGCTTGGAGAGAGAACAACAATGGTGGTTTGGTGAATTATGAAAGATTGAAAATAATAAAAGTTGTCGTCAAAATTTGGAGAATATGAAGTCTTTAAAAAGAGGAAAAAGTTGATGAAAACCACAATTAATTTAGACCATTGGATGTTGGTAAAACTCAAATCAAAGGTTGGGAATAAAAGTAAAAGAATATATATATATATATAAAATATTATTTTATAAAAACACTCCAACGGTAACCTGCAGAAATTCTAATGAAATGATTTTTTTATAAACTTTACCGTTGGGCTTCACACACATATCACACATATATATTTTTTAATTTCATTTTCTTTTTAAACATAAATAAAAAATAAAAAATCATTTTTAATTCATTTAAAACCCATTTTCTTTAAACACAAATCAAAACCCACCCAACGTCACACTTCCAAGGCTCCAAATGTCTCCTTTCAATTGGGTCCATGTTGATGAATAAGCCGTCACGTCGTCTGCTTGAGATTTCTTTGTTAAGCTTGTTTCGGTTATATCTTCTTCGTTTGAGCTTTGATTTGAGTGATTCAAATTGCATTGGAATCGTTATTCTTGTCTCTACACAATGGACTCTTCAAGTACTCAAATTATTAGTAAGTTAATTCAAGTTTGTTATCATCAAAGCATTGATTAATTAATTAATTTTAGATTAAGGGCCAAACAGCCAACAAGGGACAACTGTGGATCTCTACCTTCGTGCAGGAGGTTTTAGTTGTTTGGTGCTGTGGATGGTGGTTAATTATATTATATATTAGTTGCATAAATGATATACTTTATATGTTATAGATTATGTGTTTGCAATAACTGTTTAAGGTTGGTGGTTGTTATTCAAGATGTCTTTGCATTTGCTGTATAAGTCTAATGGTGTTTTTGAAAGTGTTGTTTTTGCGAAATATTTTTCCTTGTCTCAAAAATCATGTCTGATATCTTTGACAGATTTCCTGTCTTCCTTGAACACGATAGAATGGTAATTGGGATTGCTCTCTTGGTTTTCCACTGTTCATATTTATGGAGTTGTTGTTGGTCTTCGAGGGTTGGTCATTTTATGAGAATTACGAGTGTCATTGTCTTGTTAGTATTTTTCAGAAGTATGTCAACCTTTTACAGGCAAAGGTCATGCTATAGTAGATCTTTAGACTTATGTTAGGTCATATCGATTTGTTTCTTATCAACTTGAGAAGGGATTCTCAGTTATAGGGGGAGCCTAAGCTAATTAAGTGGAATGGTTTTAATTTGAAGTGGAAAGATAAAAGTCTTCGTGAGAGTAGTCTCACACTTAGGGAGAACTTAAGTGATCATTTACTAATACGCACACTCTTAGGAAGAGCCTAAAATTAATGAGAGGTAGTCTCACACTTAGGGGAGCCTTAGTGATATTTAAGTTGTTAAGTTGTTCGGGTGTCACTGTATTTTCATTTTATTACAGATAAGTACAATATTGTAATTGCTTGACATTTTATTAGTAAATTTATCTTTATTAGGCAGATTGTTCTGCAAACATAAGTGGTATTTCATCAAACTGGGTTACCAAACTCTATATTCTCTATCGTAATCTTTTGTGTCTGATTTCAATGTTTTGCGGTATGATATAACATTGTGCATAACAAAATCTATTGTATTGTAGATAACCTTTATTTTTCATTATATATAGTATATAAGTTTACAAATCTTCCAAAAATAAAGTATATCACTTGACTGATATACTAAATATAGAGTAAATCTGATATACTTGTTGTTATACAAATAAGAATAAAATTGGAATAATGAAAAAAAATCAAATTAAAATTTTTTTTTACTAGATTTGCAATTTTAGAAAACTATTGTTACATTTGCAAATTCCCTATATTTTTTAAATACCCATCTCAATTTCCCAGAGAATTATACATCGGTGAACTTGTAAAAAGTTACAAGTTTTGATAAAGTTGCAAATCTTTATTTTTGTTTGAAATAATAGTTTTTAGCAATGTTTTAAATGTTGATGTCTGTAAAAATATCTCATATCTCAGTTTGCTGGAAATGTAAATAAAATATCAATGTAAAAAAAAAAATAATAAATTGTAATATATATGGTAAATTATGGATAAGCATTTTACTCTGTTAAAATGAGTTTAAATTTCTTATTATTCATATTAATTTCACATAATGGAAATATCAATATGTTGATGCAATAAGAAACCAAATATTTGGAAATGGAAAACAGGTAGCTAGGTTAATCATATTAATACTAATAAATCAAAACAACACATAATGATTGTACAAATAAAAACTTACTTGATTCTCATGAGAAACAGAGATCAACTAGAACACAACAATCATAGGGAGCAGAAGCACTTTGTAATTAATTCATTCCACAGTTATCAATAATGGTTCTATGTATAATATTTTCAACTTAATTAATGAACCAATATTGTGGATTACAAATACGAAACTTTGAAAGCATAAACTCAACAAATTAAACCAAATGGATAATAATGCCCAATGTGGTACAAGTTAGGGTTTACTTTGCCGCCATTATCATTTCTCTTCCAATTACAACATCTTTGACAATCAACTCCTCTTTTTCTCTTTAAATTTCAACATTACTGCTACCTGAAGTCACACCATTGTTTGATTCTGCATTTCCATTCGATGTTTGATGCTCCTCAATCAAATTTCTAAATCGAACGCCGAGATCAAAGTTGTAGACATGCCCCATTTTGGCGCGTTTCGTCTCCAGGTATCTCTTGTTATCTTTTGTAACTGGGGTTACCAGTGGAACTCTACCTGAAACTTCTAAGCCGTACCCCTTCAACCCTATGTACTTTGTTGGGTTGTTTGTCATTAGCTTCATTGTTCTCACTCCAAGATCCCTCAGAATCTGCAACCAAACAGAAAACGATTAGACTTTGTGTTTTAAAAAAATAATAATAAGGAATGTAGTTTGTGTTCCGATCAATGTTTCAGGAAATGTTCATCAATATATAAGTGATGACAATTATCATTGTTAGTACGAGGGCCTCTGAGATGGTTGCCAAAAAGCAAAGTTACGAAGAAATTTTTGGATTTTAACAAAATATTAGAACTGCAGTTGTTTCACATAAAAAAGGATAAAAAAAGTTATGGACTCTAAACACTATAAATTTCCTTTATGTATATCATAGCTTCAGGATGGGAAAGAGAGTGAGAGTTATTCTGATCAAAAGCAGGAAAAGAGTAGAAAATTATTTCAATGTCAAGGAAACTCATAGCCTATTAAATCTTAGATAGGTGTGGCCACCATAGATTGAACTCATTCTCTCTTGGCTTTATATCAAATTCAAGCCCTTTACTTACCTTTGGACCAACTCATCAGGATTCTTTTAAATAGTTGAACTTAGAAATTGAATTTAGAAAAATCTAAAATCACTATAAAATTGATTTTTTCAATAATTGGTTGAGAGGACGGAGGGTGTGATTGACCGAAAATCACTCTAAAAATTTGCCCTCATTTCATCGTTGATTGAAATACCCCATTTGCCCCTGTATTTAAACATAATATCTCAAACAGGAAGCATTGTTTTTAGTAATTTTATAAGTAATTCCAAAATCACATTTGAAATCAAACATAAATGATTAAAAATTACTTATATGAAAATCACTACTACGTACCTGTGCACCAATACCATATTCGCGAGAATCAACAGGGAATCCTAAATCTTGGTTAGCTTCAACAGTATCCCGGCCAGCGTCTTGCAAGTTATAGGCACGAAGTTTGTGGCCCAAACCTATGCCTCTTCCTTCATGTCCACGAAGATAAACCAACACACCCCTGCCTGCTGCCTCGATCAATTGCATGGCTAAAGCAAGCTGGTCTCCACAGTCGCATCTTGATGATCCCAATATATCTCCTGTGAAGCATTCTGAGTGTACTCTCACCAAAATATTTTCTCCATCACCAATATCACCCTGCACAAAGCAAATACAAGTATTGAATATTCTTGCACTTTGAAACAAAAGTATGAGTTATATATATATATATACGTAGTTAGTTAGTTACCTTAACCATTGCAATATGCTCAATGCCATCCAAAACAGATTTGTAGCAATATGCTTGAAACGGACCCCATTTAGTTGGCATCCGAGTACCACCATTCCCACTACTTTCGACTAACCTATCTCTCTTCCTCCTATACCTGCAAAAGGGTTGGAAATGAAAGTGAATTGAATATTTAAACATAAAAAAGATAAAATTGAACTAATTGGATGAATTTTGTTTAAATTTGTCAAGTTATGTACCTGATCAAATCAGCAATGGAAATGATTTTCAAATTTTCTCGAGTTGCAAATTCACGAAGTGCGGGTAACCTAGCCATGGAACCATCTTCATCAACCACCTCACAAAGGATACCAACTGGATCTAAACCAGCAAGCACAGCAAGATCCACAGAGGCTTCAGTATGTCCAGCCCTCTTCAAAACACCACCTTCCCTATACCTAAGGGGAAATATATGGCCTGGCCTCTTAAAATCATATGGTTTTGAATCTCTTGATGCAAGTCCCAATATTGTTTTTGTCCTATCACTAGCTGACACTCCCGTCGTCGTACCTTCTCGTGCATCCTGAAATCATAATTCTCAAATATCAACCACAATTTTTCAATTGAAACTCTTTCATTTTAATTTTTTGTTTTCTTAATAGAAAAAATACGTCCTTGCAATCAGTGAATTGCACTCATTCTTTGCAGTCCAGTTTAATTACTGGCTTGATAACACTTTGTGACATGGTAAACTTTTTTTTTTTTTTTTTTAATTTTTGAGACGTTTGGGTACTGAGTTGGTTGTTATAGTTAAGAGTTATTATAGTTTATGGGTTATAATAGCCGGTATTTGGGGTGTAGACTATTTTAGTCATGATAGAAAATAGTAGTTAAAGTTGGAAACACCAACTATTATAATTGGAGATTCGAATGTGGAGTGGGCTATAATAGCCGACTCCACTAACTTGAAGTTGGAGTTCCAAACAACCCTCGATGATTTTTCCCAATTATGTGATTGAGTTGGACCGTAAGGAGGAGGAGAAACACCCCTTGTGATTGGTGTATTATCGTACCACTGTGACGGTAAAAGCAGTACAAAGTTTCTCCTCGTTCTCCTTTTCATTGACCATAAGTGGAATTTGTAACCTCTCCAAATCTTCACCTTTCATGGCCACACAAACAATTCCTGTACAATGCTTCACAATAAAAGCCATGGCCTCAGGAGTTGCAGCTTGTGCTGCCATTATCAAATCTCCCTCATTTTCTCTATCTTCATCATCAACGACAAGCACCATCTGCGACCAAATCCGATCCAATTCATATGACATGTTAACAACTGCATAATCTTTATAACATACGTGAGGCAATTAACTCTTTTTGTACCTTTCCATTGCGAATGTCTTGAATGGCATCTGCAATGGAAGCAAAACCTTGCGTTGGACGGTCAAGATCAAATTCATCTTCATCAATGGGAAAACTATTAGTTATAGAAGCTGAATTAAGGATGGTGTGGTTCAATGAAGCTGGTCTTGTTTGGACTGAACCCAAAAACAGTTTACCAGCTTTGCAATTTGAGGCTAACTCAGAAACAAGAAGGTGGTTGATTCCACCAAAAGACTGCAACCCCTTAAATTTTCTACATGAAATAATGAATCAGGCAATATATAATATATACATATACGTTTAGAGAATGAACAAGAGGTTATTATGGTTATTAACTCAAAAAAGATCTA
Source organism: Citrullus colocynthis (assembly GCA_031780015.1). NCBI lineage: Eukaryota > Viridiplantae > Streptophyta > Magnoliopsida > Cucurbitales > Cucurbitaceae > Citrullus > Citrullus colocynthis. The sequence goes on along the minus strand of QLSR01000125.1, from coordinate 1,168,868 downwards.
TTAGTTGCGGGTGAAACTACATAATATTATTTTGGTTGAAAAGCACTTTTGGTCCCGCTTTTATAAAATTGTTAAGTTTGGAAGAAAAGAAGACTTTGAGAAGAATTGATAGAATACGACCCTAATTGAAATGCATACATTTGACCCATACACTATGGAGATAGTGAGAAAAAATATATTTTACATCTCAGAGGAGCTATAATTGGAGATACCATTGTTTCTGGTACAGAAGTTCCTATAAAAATGGAAAATGTCGTACCTTTGAGTGCGGTTTGAACTATTGATTTACGTAATTGGAAGTAATTAATTAGGTTTACGACAAAGCCCAAAAATCGATCAATTTGAGTACCCCATATGATAGACCTCAACAGAAAACTCCTTGATTTTTAGTTGGTAATTATTTAGTCTATATACTTTTAAATTTGTAATAATCTAGTCCGTAAACTTTAATAAGTATTAATTTAATCCAATTATACAATCAATATCTATAAATTAATTAGCAATATATATGTTTCACAACTATCATACATGTATAATAAATTTGGACTAAAATACTATTTTGGTCACTATAATTTGATGTTTGTTCAATTTTAGTTTTTGTACTCCTAATTGTCCAATTTTAGTTTTTGTACTTTCAATAAATCTTAAATTAAATCCTTCAAAGTTCATATTTGTTGGATAAATAATATAATAATTTTCATGTAAAAAAATCCAAAGATGTAAATATGTTTTTTAAAGTTTAGAGTAAAAATTGATTGATAAAAAAAAGTAAAAACAAACTCCAAAATATAGAAATTAAAATGGTATTCTAATATCAATTACCATGATTATAAATATAGCTTTATAATATATGGATCGGCATCTCAAATGTGGATATGGTTTAATTTCCCCACACCATTGCTGTTGAGTTAAAAAAGTATCTATAGTCTAAAAAGTACTAAATTAAATTTTTAGGAAAGGCAAACAATTACTATTTGTAATTAGTTTTGACAAAAAAAAACATATTATAAAATTTTAAAGACAAAGTGACCAATTTAATTCCCGATCTCTTCCTTCTCTAACAGATGTGAAAAATTGTTCGCATTTAATGTGGAGTAGGTCCAACCATGACCGACCTATAAAGTAGTAATTAGATTATATTTATTCACTAAACTATGCTCATATTCATATTGACTTATTTAGATAAATGGATTAAGGGGTTTATACTTTTGAGCTATTTTCTCTTTAAAAGAAAATTTGAGAAAGGAATTAAAGTAGTTAATGCAAGAGAATTAGCTAATAAAGCAAATTTAGACAATTGGAAGAGGAAGAATCCTTAATACTTTAAATGAAGTTAACCTTGGTTAAATAAATGGAATACAAAACACAAAGAAATAAAGAATTAAAGAGCAGAAACCATATTAGAAAATCAAAACACAGAGTAACTTACTGAAAATGAGAAATGAGATTTGTAGATTGGAATGAAACGCTTCGACAAGCCATTGGAGCTGAAAATCTCTTTAGCAGTTGAAATCGTACGAATATTTGGGAATTTAGGTTCTTATTTATACAATGGTAAGAGAAGAAAGGAAAATCAAACAATGGGGAAGGGAGGTTATCAAAAATGATTGATTGGGATTTTTTATTATTTATTTATTTATTTATTTATTTTTGTCTTTTCTTGAGATCTTAGATCTCAAAAATATAATATATATGTTTTTGAAGAGTTATGATCCACGATTTCAAGAGTTGTGATCCGCTAAAATTCATCCCTATGGAGCCAAAGCACGAGTTGGAGCAATTTAATATTTCAATTGAAACTTTCAAGTTTGATGGCTTTCATATTCACTTGTTTCTTGGAGTTAATGTACTCAGTTTTAAGTTGATGCATTAATTTTATTCACTTGTTTAAGTTTAAGCTTTGTTTGAACTACAATTTGAGTCCATTAAAACTTTAAAAATTGTCTAAAGAATATCCAAACTTTTAATTAAGAAATAAATGACATATATCAATATTTAGTCTGATTTGAGTAGTAGGGTTACTTAATAGATCAAAGATTGTAAAGGCCTTCAGTCAATCAAATAAAACTTATCAATCTAAACCACAACTATGGAGGAGTATTAGTAGGAAGATCGGATCAATTCACAAGGAAACTCGAATGTTAGCTTTCATGAGTTAAATCCCTAGCTAAAGTAGTAAATCAGGGGCGTAGGTTGGTTGGATTGAGATTTGAGGTGCAAAAAAATAAAAATGCGGGAATCTAAAGTGTAAAAAGTAAAAGTGCAAGAAAATAAAAACAACCTAGCCTAGATATAGGATCCACCAAAATGTTCGATTGATCATATAATTTCTAAAGATAATTTTTTATGCATGCAAGTGCTTAGACTACTTGTCCGGTAATGCCAAGACAAGCCCCCATGGGGCGAGGTTCTCATGTCATAAATCGTTACCTCCATGGGCGAGTTTGAATTAACATGCATAGCATGCTTAGCAGGATAAGATGCATAACATGTCCTAAATTACTCCAAATTCCAATTAACATGTATAGCATGTCATAAATCACTCCAAATTTCAATTAACATGCATCTATCCATAATTGCTCATTAAGATGCATAGCAAATAAGAGAAAGACAAAAGTACATAGTACGCTTCCCACCCCAAACTTAGAATGATACATTGTCCCCAATGATGAAAAAGAATGATAACAAACATTTAAGGTAAGTGATACAAGCTTGGAAGTGTGCAGAATTCCACCAAACAGGTTGGCAAAACACATACTTTGTGATGGGCAATGTTCCAAAAGACTTGAAGGCCAAAATCTTGGTTAATGCAAGTGCACGTATCAAGTTATAGTATAGTAAAACTGTTAATAGACCGATCATCGTCCTCTAATCATCAAATTCGCAAATTATGCTTAGAAATTCTAAAACTGTGTCAATTTTATCTAAGAATTAGTTTTGGGATGAATATTTTAGATTTTTAAATAAAAGAAAGAAAATAAATTTAAATGTGAAATTCAAGATACAAAAATACTCTAGGCTATTAAGTTCCTTAATTACTTACTTGAGTAATGCAACAATTTTTATGAATTGTTATGTTAATGATATACTTAAGTTTAGAAACTATTTTTCGAATTATTATTTTTCAATAACAATCATTTCTCATGTAAGGATGAATGATAAATCACTTGAAACCAAATTAAGAAGCACATCACTAAAAATAGTCATGATCAATTTTCATTACCAACCTAACTATTTTCATGAGGGATTAGATAATGATCCAATATTTCAGGTCTGAACCTAATATACATCTATGATCAATTGATGTAAATAAAGCATAATAATATTGAAAAGCAATAATATCCACAATATTCATAGAAAATACTAATGCATTAACTTAAATTCCTAAAGAAGTTCATCAACACCCTATAACTAAAACATTTAGTCATTCATCAATGCTACAAACATACCCTCATACATTGCAACAACCATGAACAAGTAAAGAGAAGAAGAAAGCCTACCCTCAAAGCAATCTCCATCATTGAATTCTGCCAATTTTGCCTTAATTTGTGCCTTGGGATCTTGAATGGCCTCCAAAACAAACCTCTCAATCTCCCCCTTTAATTTTAGACTAAAACACATTCTAAAGCTCTGGAATCTCGTGATGTGTATCCTTCCTCTCAGTACCCAAAAACCTTTAGAATTTATAAAGAAAATTTGACGTAGACAACAAGTTCTTTCCATTAATTGCCTATCACCGCGACACTGCCTTGTTTGAACCCCTTCTACGCATTCGGATGCCGCAGTGGCGTGCGACGCTTCTAATAGCACTACAGCTCTCTTGCACATTGTTGCAACGTTGTGCGCTGCACTGCACCATCTCCATTTTTCTTCACTTCTATGACTTGCGCCATACTGTAGTGCCATGTAATGTCGCCGCTGCCTTGTTTTTGGGCGAGCCTCAAATTTTCTATTTTTTTCGATGTATGGCTTTGGTGTTACTTCCTTGGGCTAATCTAAGTCCTTTTTAGCTCATTTTGACTATGAATCATGATCTTGAACACAACTCCAGGAAATCACTAATGAACAACATCAAATCCTATAAAATCATAAAAAAAACCCTTCCTAAATCCAAGGCAAATAATGCACAATTTATGTGAAGTTGGATCTATCTTCTTTTGAGGTATTATAACACTAGAAACTCAATGTGAGATATCTTTGATAGCTCTCTAAAGGAGTTATTTGTCTTAGCCTAAATCTTGTTAGTTCACGTAGATTTAATGTTTATTCTTGTGATTTTGATAGGAAAATGAGCAAAAGAGACTATCTCGTCTTTTTGGACAACATTCGAGTCAAAATGGAGTATTTAGCAACAAATGGAGGACAAAATAGTAACTTGGTCAAGGCTGCCTAGTGCCTAGGCGCTGCACTAGGTGCCCTATACCCAAGAGCAAACTTTCTAGGAGCACCTAGGCACTCCGACCATCAAACATGCACGCAAGTAGCACTTGGGCAGGCACTTAGGTTAGGGTATCGAGCACCTAAGAGCTCTGGCCGATTTTATATATACCCCTCTTCATTTTTGGGCAAAAATATAAAGGAGAAGAGATGAAACCTTGTAAGCAGCAGCCACCAACCCTTTTCTTCCTTTAGCTTGGGTTTTATTTCATTTGTGGGTTGTAATCATAGATTAGAAGTACTTCTCTCTACTCTTTTTATCTATGAAGGTGTTTAGGTAAGTAATTTCTAGTTCTTGGGAGCAAACTCTTATGCAATGTATTGAGATTTATCTTAATGAACTGCAAATTATGATTATGCCTCTTTGAATCTATTTTAATTTCCTGATGTATGTTTTAGATGGATTGACGCACCTCCCCTTGGATGTATGTCATATGCTAAGTGTTTTGTAGTTTGCATGATATTATACTATTCATCTAGCTATAATCACCTAAATAACAAACAATTGAATCTTGTACGCTAGGGTTTTAAGCTTTCTTGAATCTTAAGATGCATGTTTCAATTTGGTTTAAAGATTAATTGGTCAATTTGATTAGGGTTTTCCACTAATTAATCACACAATGAAATCCTAGGGCCTAATGCACACGACCTTAGTCTTATTTGATAGCTTATCGAACCCAATAGAACCTGAGGCATGTAGGCTAATTAGAATTTAAGGCTTTAATTAATAGTTAGGATGCTTGCTTGGTTTATTCCAAACGATTCGATTGTTGTAGTATCGATGAATCTGAATGAATTAAGTAAGTCATTGTGAATGCGTAATCAAGTATATGTTTATTAAGATGTTTCAATGATAGATGTTACATAGGAACCCAATTTACTCCCAAGGCTAGATTTCCTACTCTTTGGTTACATTTACCCTTTATTTTACTTTCTTGCATTTAATTTTCCACATTTAAATTTTATGCCATACACAACCCCTCGTTCACTGCTATAACTAGTGAATTGACTTAACAAAACATCATTAGTGCCTCCTTGCGGATCGACCCGGACTTGCTACTTATACTATCCCATCGTAGTATTCGTAGTATTTCAACATTATAAATTATGTTTGATTAGTTCTTTTGGAATTCGACACCACCAAAAGGACTCCTTCAATCTTCATGTTTTTAGGTCAATTTGTTATGCTCATGTTTCAGAAAATAAGTGTACTAAATTATACCATAAGGCAAAACGTCATCTTTTTGTTGGATATGATACTTATAAGAAATGATGGAGATATATTAATCCAAAAGATGAGAGAAGTTTTGTTTTTTGAGATGTGGTGTTTGACAAAATTTTGTCATACAAAATGGACGAAAATTCAATGAAAGAAGACGTTGTTGACTTGTTGCCTTTCATTATTGATGATTTATCAAATGAAAATGGGATTAATGTTAATTATAGAGAAAACGTTGAGGTAGATGAAGATACTAAAACAGTTGTTCGTAGGTCTTTTAGACCGAGAACACAACCTATTTATTTAGTTGTACCTCATACACATATATTTGTGAAACAATCTCTAAGGAGTTTCCAAATTTTGTGTGTTGGCTCAAAAAGGCTTTGTATGGTCTTAAGCAAGCTCCTCGTGCATAGTACAATAAGATTTCCCAATATCTTGAATTTTGTGGGTTTAGATCTTCAAATACAAATTCAAGTCTATTTATTAAAAGATGTCCTCAGGATGTTCAACGCTTTCACTCTATGTTGATGACATGATAATAACAAGTTTTGACTCATTTAGGATGCTTTGTTTATTCATTTTGAAATGAAGAGCTTAGGCGAAGCAAGATGTTTTCTAGGCTTGTAAGTTGAAAGGTCAAACGGATATTTTGTCTTACAAGAAGGATATGCAACAAGTTTGTTTGATCGTTTTATCATGGATGAGTCAAAACCAATGACTACTCCTATGGAGCCCTCCTGAAAGTTGATTAAGAAGAAGGAAAATGATTGGTTAATGCAATACTTTTTCAACAACTTTTTGGTAGCTTAATTTATTTAACTATAATAAGGCCTGCCATTTCTTACTTTGTCGGCATTGTTGCTCAGTTTTTGGATAAACCATGTGAAGCTCATTGATAGCATCGTAAAAGTGCTATTTTTCCTAGCTTAATTCAGACTCATTCATGGATTTTATGTGTTTATTATGTTATTTTGTAGGTTTTGAGCAACTAAGAGGTAGAATGGACCACCAAAGTCAAATCGGGATGAAAACAAACCAAAACGGAGCTTCTAAGCATCAACCATGAAGAGAGAGAGAAGAAAAATGACGAAAATGCCTCTCAGGCCAGCGCAACTACACTCTGATCTAGGTCAAAGGCAACAAGCAAAAATGGCGAAGCGTAACAATACTTCTCTGGAGTCCAGCTGTGCTCAAAACTTTGATGGAAATGTAACGCGTGCAGCGCGCAATGTTGTTATACTCAAGGTCAACGCTACGACTTCTACCCAGAGCGTAGCAACGCTCTCCCCTTGACATAAATTGAATTTTTGTCAATTTTAGGGTTCATCTTCTTGATTCTCTCGGGCTTTTCCAACCCATTTTCTCTTCTCATCTTCCTTTTCCCTCTGTAATTCTTCATTCTTGGGTGTGTTAGATGATTGTAAAGCTTATCTTAGACCAATCTTGTGGCTAAAGTGAGTTGCTAGCTTAAGTCTAGGTGAAACCCATAGATCAATTTTGAGGATTTTCTTCATAATCCATATATCTTTGATTTTCAATGGTTCCTAAATGTGTTTATATTTCTATACTTAGATGTATGATAGGCTTGATCAAACATCACTCAGTCTTCGATTGCTAGAGATTAGAGATGCTCAAATGTTTTTTAGTCTCAAATGGGCAAGGATTAAAGCATGCTTGGATTGTGAAATTAGGTTGTTTAGAATAATCTTTTCACAAACATTGCATGATTTGTTCCAAGAACATAATCAATTAGTAACTTAAGGTCATCTGGGTTATTAATTGTCTTAGTTGAACCTATCGGGCTTAATGTGATTGTGTGCTTGTTTTGGACGTTATCGAACACAAACAACAAAACAATTTGTCTAATTAAGAAATTAATTAAAGTAAATGTGAGATTTCTATGGCCTATCAAACCCAATTAATCCAACATGTGTTTTAATCACGTGATTAATTAGTAATTAGGGCGCTTACCTTGGGCTTTCTGGGCAAGTTGGTTAAGCACGTTAAATCGAGAGAGATAATATTGAGTAAACCTATGATCAATGAAACATCAGGTGGATCCTAAGTCCTAAGCTAGGCATTTTCTTTTACTTTTCCCGCACTTTCATTTCCTTGCAATTTAAATTTCGCAATTTACGTTCTCGCACTTCTATTCAAACAAAACCCCCTTGTTTTTATTGCTTTCCATTGACCAATTTAGCTTAGAGAGATCATATCTTAGGCTCCCTATGGTTTGACCCCGAACTTGCCACTTGTGCTACTCAATAGTATAAGTAGTTAGTTTAGTGTATTATAAATTTTATTTGATTGTGAGAGAGAGGTTTAGGACGCCCATTCTCGCAGACAACATCACTCATTTAATTGCAACAATGAGAATTTTACGATATGTGAAGAGCATCCTATGTTTTGGCTTGTTGTATAAACAAGCTACATATTTTGTTTTAAGTGGTCATGTTGATGCAGAATGGGCTGCTAGCGAAAATGGCAGCGTTCCATAACAAGATACTGTTTCAGTACAAGTTCAAAGCTATTTCATGGTGCAATACGAAGCAAACTCTATTGCTCTTTCAAGTTGTGAAGCAAAATATGTAGCAGCTACTTTGGTTACTTAGAAGTGGATTTCGTTGAAAAGGCTTATGCGAGAAATCTATTCCAATTTGAACTATCCAATTTCCATTTTTTGGGATAATGAAAGTGAAATCAAGCTTGTAGGAAATCCTATGTTTCATGCTCGTATAAAGCACATTGAAATGCATTTTCACTTTGTTTGAGACAAAGTTCTAATGTAAGACATCCGTTGGAGAAGATACATTCCAAAGAGCGAGTTGTTGATATATTTAGAAGGGCTCTTAGTAAAGCCAAGTTTTAAGAATTAAGGAGCTCACTTGGTGTTGTTGATCGTTTGTTTGCACAAGAGACGGTGTTAAGAATTTATGCAAACTTAGTTTGCAAGTAATTAAATTAGTTTTTTTTTATTTTTAATTTATGTTAGTGGGTTCATTTAGAGTAGTGCCTCCTAAATAGAAGGATAGTGGCCTAAATAACTTAGTGGAATTAATGAAGAAGACTTTCAAGATTAGTGGTAGATTCTTAAGGTTAATGTATTAGTGGTTAGTTTTACTATTTGCTTATAAATACTTGTATTATTTCCACTTCAATAAATATAGAACTTAAATAAATCACTTGATCTTCCATGCAATTTTTCTTTTTGTGTCCATCTTCCATTCTCTTCATTTTGTGGTTTTTTATTACAATGCTAGCTAGTATAAACTATCAATGAAGTAATAAATCTTGGAGTATTCCAAGAGTCGAATCCCACGAGACTAGTTTCAATTTAATTTCTAGGCAATGCAATAAAGTGAGCAAAAGGTAACCAAGTGTAAATAGATAGTGATTGGGTTGAATGTTGCTAAAAACAGTAAACAAGAATGAGTGAACAACGTTACAACTATGTTTCAACCAGTCGGGCAAGACGCCTTGAGTAATGCGGCTACATCAAACCTTGACAGTGACTTAATCATAGATAGAAAACTCCTCCTATTCGGTCTTGTGTCAAGTTTCTTTAGGAGATATCTAAGCAGCTAATGTCGATATTCTATGGTGAACTTGATCGTAGATTAATTCTAAACAATTTCTTTAGCCTATGGTGTACCTTATTTCTAAGCTACATGACAATCCTATTTCTAGGCTTTTAGTCCCATACTTCTTTGTGACATCAATTTACATCTTAACCTTCTCGGTATTAAGACTACACTAGATTTAGTGAATTTAGCTTAACGATTTTAATCCATAAATTCAACAACGAAATTATACAAGTCAAAGAAGTAAGAAAAGCATAGGCATTGCTCAAGCCATAAGACCCTAGGGTATTCACACAACTGAAACCCCTTCGAGAATTTAACTCTTGATTAAAAACAAATAAATATATTTCGTTAGATCATAAACAATGATTACAAGATGAATATAAAAAATGACAAGAAAACAAAAAAAAACTAAATAGGTGTTGGAAATACAGAAAATAAACTCATTGGACATATTTCTCACTCTCTCAAGCTTTCTAAGTCAGATTCTCCTTTCTCAAGGATGAATCCTTTCTCTCTCTCTCTTTTTACACTTATTCTCACGGGATAGGGAGGTCTTACCTCTAAGTTCTTTAGTGAAACTTTCGTTTTTTTAAGAGTATTTTGGATATTTGGGTGAGAATTCTCCTTGAGAGGTGTGAATTTTGATGATGATTCAAAGGATGAAGCTTTCATACCCTTTTATAAGTCATGTTGGTTGAAGAATGACCTAACTTCACGTTCTGAACGACTCCTAATCAATTTCGACACTGAGAACTGTCAAGGACCGAGTAAATAGCAACTGTGGGGTACTTGGTTAATTTCGATTTCCTATCTAAAATTTTTTTGAAGTTCAAAAATATTTTATTAGTCAATGAAGTTTCAATTGTATATCTAACAAGTTTTTGGCATATTAAAAATTTTAAAAATTAATTGATATATAAAATATAATATTAATTTTTATGTCTATATAACTTTAAACTTTGAATTTAGTATCAATTAGATCTGCGAATCTTTTAAAAAAGATAAAATAGGTCATAGATCTATTAAATACAAAATTTAAAATTTAAGGACTAATTAATGTTTAAAAATGTATTAGACTTTTGTTTGAACTAGACACAAACTTAATAAATATACAGGTCTACTTCATACCCTTCAAGTCCAAACATCAAATAGAAAAAAAAAAAAAAGAAAAAAAATTGTAAAGTTTAAAGGATAAAAGTAACATAGTTTAAAGGATAAAAGTAACATAATTGAGCGAAAACAAAAAAATCCATGTAAAACAATTGTTTGTGTGATTGATGTGAAATTAAAATTGTACTGAAAAATCTAAAATCAATGTTTAGCATTTAATTTTGGGTGTCACTGCCACTGCCAACTTTGTTTTCAGGTTGCCAGAGTGTTATCCTTCCTAATTAAATATTCACCACGTGGTTTGGACTTTAATACTTTATCTAATATTTTATATCATACAGTTCATTTAACGTGATTCAGTAGACACACATAATCTAAATCATATCACATTCGTTATAAAAGTCAAATCATATCTAGGAGTTCGTGTGACATAAAAGAAACTAGTATCATTTTGAATGCAATATTAGTTTATGTTATGTTTGTTAATAAACATAATTGCTAATATGTTTGTAAATTTAAATATAATTCAATAGGTAAGAGACTAATTATCTTTAGTCGGCTAAAATTATTCGAAGAAAATAATTGGGTGATGATATAAATTCTAATAATGAATTGAAATTTCTAAAATTGATATTAAAATTTAATTTTGGAGGTGGCCAGCTTTGTTTCAGCTTTTGCAAGGGTATCTTTTCGAATTAATTAATCACTATACTGATAGTAGAATCATTTTTTGACCCTTTTTGTTTTAAAATTTTTTATTTACTTTTACAATAGTGTATTAACTATGTTTATTCACGTACCAACGGTGATGGTAGTTTTTTAATTTTTTTTAAGTTGAAGAATATTTTTAGAATTTTGAAGTTAATTTTGAATTTTTTTTTTCTTTTTTAGTTGAAGGATATTTTTGAAACGTTTGAAAATTGAAGGATATTTTTTATACAAAGTACAAAGTTCAAGGATATTTTTTATAATTTAGCCATTAATTAATATCACCTCTTGGTTGGACTACTTTATCTCTCTCTCTTTTTAACATTTATAAAAAGAGAATAGTTTATCATATATTATATATTATATAGTTTGATTCATATTATAAAGAGATGTTGTCAAATATAGTACAGTGAGCTAAAATATTTACAAATATAGCAAAATTTTACTTTAGTAATAGACCTTGATAGATGTTTATTTTAGTCTACCACGGTTTATCACCAATAAAAAGTAAACTTTTACTATATTTATAATTATTTTTAGCAATTTTGTCATTTAAAAGAAATTTACTATCATAAAATACACATGAATAACCTACATCACATAACATTATTTAATTCCCATTCATATCTAGAAATTCTTATAACATAAAGAAACTAGCATCACTTTCAAAGCATTTATTAATTTATGTTATGTTTTGCCCCTTATAACTTTCTTGCAAGTCCGTTAATTTGAACACAAATTTAGTAGATAAGATGTTAATAACCATTTCAAAAATTTTGTGGTGATAATTTCTATGTTTGTAATTTTTTTTTTTATAACATGTGGGTGGGGTGGGGGGAAAACAAATATTATTTGAGATCTACGATCTCAGTTCCATGCCTAATAATTATGTGAAAAAATTTTCAATTGATGCAATGTAATGGATGAAATACTAAATAATAAAGGAAATACTATTTTATTTAAACAGAAACAAAACAATATACTACATAGCATTGAATGAAATACTAAATAATAAATTAGATATTTGACTTGGACATGGTCAAATACCTATTTCCAGAGCGTCTCATTGGTGAATCGGTCTATATGGAATCTCCTACAACATAACAGCTCATTCGAAAGTGCACGACAAGAAAAGAAGATCCCCACACAAATTTTAGCGTCACAAGAAACGACGGTTGGAATGCCTTAGAAACTAAAGTTATTTTCATATTTTTCATAATTACATTATTTACATGCATATTTTAGTTTAAAGTTTAGAGAAATGTGCTACATAAACTCTTTAAGCTTAAAGTCTTTGTTTAGTAATCTAAACTATTATAATCTCTAATACTGAACTGTTCTTCCTCTGCTTGTGAACGAATTTAACACACTATTAGTGAACCATTGAAAAACACATCTAAAAAGTGATTTTCTTGCATTTAATTTAGGGATGTTTTTTTATTGAATTTAATGTGTTTGCTAATTAAGGAGAAATTAAGTGTCAAAGGCCAAATGAATCAAACCGAGCCAAAACCCAGTGAGAAACGGAAGAAAAAGTAGAAAAACCCTAGAAACAGGGGAGTGCAGCCGAGGGCGTTGCAACGTTGCCCTCGACGCTCTCGACCCAAGAGCATAAAAAATTGGCAGTTGCGTGAGCATCGTGACGCTGAGGGAGAGCATCACTACGCTTCGAAGAGAGCGTCGCAGCACTATAGCACTGCACTTGAAACCGGAAAAAGATGATGGACAGCATCACGACGTTGCCCCTTTTATGACGGACAGTGTTGTTGCGCTCTTCAAGAAAGCAACTACGTCAACTTTCCGTTTTTGTAGATTTTGCAAATTTAGAAAATATTTTGGGCGGTTCGCTTCTATATATCGAGGGGTTCTCAGCAACCCTAGACACACAAGAAAATACACAAGAGAGTCCCGAAAGAAGGCACGTGAAATAAGAGAGGAAAAGAGAGCCCAAAAGATGTGAGTTTGCTACAACTAAATGGAGATCGAAGGAGTTCAATGCCGGAAAGCAATTCGAGAGTCCTTCTTCCTAAGTTTCTCTTTCCCTTTTACTTTCATGCTTGAGAACTCATATGCAAATATGTATTTGATGGCTCTGTGTGGCTAAACTCATTGTTTTAAGGTGTTGGATGATTTAATTATGGATTTATGTCAATGACTTATTTTCATGGATGCTATTGAATGATGTGTTTTTCAATGCTATTGTGATTTATTCTCTATTGATTGATCAACAATAAGTGTTAGGTTAAATGTATGATTGAGTGGTTGTATGTCTAATTAGATCTATAGTATTGAATCTCTACTAATCTTTCTGAAAATAACTAGGTTATTAGAGAAAGTTGATCATGACTAATCTTAATGCTATGCTTCTTAACTTGGTTTCAAGGAATTTGTAATCAATTAAGTTGCATAAAAAAGGGTTGTTTTCGAGATAAAGTAATTCGGATATTAGTTTCTAGACTTACACATATCGTTTGTACATAATTCCATCAACCTGAAGCATAACTTAATGAAGTGATTAATAACATCAACACCCTAGAACACTCTTATCCCTTGAAGTTTCACTTGCTCTTGTTTTCTTGTTTTCTTGTTTTCAAAATCCAAATTCGAGGTTCATCCCTTAGATAAAATCAACTCAATTCTTGGATAGCTAAGTGAATCTATCCAATTCAATCCCCAGTGGGTACGATACTTGGACTTAAACCATTTTATATTATAACTTGACTCGTGCACTTGCGGTATCGTGCATCAACCATGTAAATCTCTATGTCAATTCTTTATTTCTTCACATTTTCTGTTTATCTTTATTTTGTCGATTTCATAACAAATTAGTATCAAAGCTTGCCAACAAGTAAATATGTCTCTCATAAACATGAAAATCAATAAATCCACCAAGAGAAATAGTTTCGGTCTATGGAAGATCAAAATATGCAATCCTTGTTGAAGCAATAAAGATTGTGGGTGTCATTAATGGATAAAAGGAAGAAGGTAGCTGCGAATGACAAAAAGTGGAAGGCTCTGGAGGAGAAGGCCCATTTGACTATCATACTATGTTCGGCTAAGGACGTCAAAATTGAAGTTGCAAATCAAGAAATTGAAGTTGGCCTTTGGTTGAAGTTGGAAAGTCCATGAAAAAGTCTTTACCCGAGAAGTTTCTTGAAGCAACATCAGTTACGTCTACGTATACAGGAAAGTACGTCCCTTATAGATCATCTAGATTAGTTAAATAAAATGTTGTTAGATTTGCATATTTATTTTTCTTTTATTTATTTATTTATTATTTATTTTTTTGTTATTCTTATATAGGTGGGAAAGATACACTAACTTTAGAAAAAGTAAAGTCCACACTACTTACTAGCTAAAGAGTTCTGTCAAAGGGTTGCTAGTTCGAGTAGAAATGTAGGCCATAAAACCTACCTCATTTACGCTTTCAAGTAGGGCAATGTATGTGCTTGATTGTATAAAAAGGAGAATTTAGATGATCGAGTTTGTGAACACTAAAGGGATCGAAGTTGGAAGATGAATTGGGTTGGTTATTTTATGATAATAAGAATAACAATAAATAATTAAGTGAAATGTAAAAAAAAAAAAAAAAAAAAAAAAGAATAAAAGAAGAAAATGAAAAGGAAATGAAGTGGGGTGAGGTGGTCTAATAATAGGCTTTTGAATCATGCTGGCAGTGAGTTTTTTTTTTTTTTTTTTTTTTTTTTCAGCTTCATGGGTTGAGTGTGAGCAAATCCTTCGAGCATTCTTCGAGTTTTTTCAACCAAGTTGCAAAGGATTGAGTAAAGTTGATTATTTTAGGCTGCCTTGAGGATTGGTGCTCGGAAACTTGATGAAATTGATGGCAGAAGAAGTGTGCAGAGTAGAAGCAATCTAGCAAGCTGTGAAGTTTAGAAAATTTCGGGAGGACGAATACGAATTTGAAGCTGAAATTTTGCAGTTAGTAAGTTTAGAGACTCCTTAACATTTTTTAAGAAAGATGTTTGTGCAAATAATGAGTGAAGGTTTGTGAAATGATAGGAAAACCGAAGTGGTTCAAAATTTCTAATGAAACATCTGGAGCAACCTTTAGATTTTGGTAAATTAGGAGTAATCCAAGGGAAATGTGAAGCTCAATTTTTGAGGTAAGTAAGTTAAGACATTACTTGAGAGATTTATGGAAATATTTTGAAGAGATTTGGTCAAGAAATGAGTGAAAACGAGTTAAATTCGTGGAATTTGCAGTCTGTCGAAAGCAGGGGAGCCAACCCAACAGCCCACAACCTCACACCCCCACCCCAGTGTGCACCTAGTGTCACAATTGCACCTTCATGCCTTGCTGAGTGAATGTGCGGCACTCTTTTTAGCTCACGACAAGTCGGCCTGATCGAATTTGGATTGCCAACAGCACACTGAGTGCCTCTCAAAACCACTACCCCTGTTTCTGTAGAATACGGGTTTAGAGAAAAAGGTTTTCGCAAATGTTTGGAAGCATGTTTGAGAAAAGAAAGTTTGTTGTAAGGCTAGTAAGCAATAAAGAACAACGGCTTAATAGCTCACAACTTCGGGTATGAGGATATGATGATTAATCTTATCCCATATAGTACATTATAAGCATTTTTAGAAATGTCACTCTTGCAGATGCAAAGTGGCGGGCGGTCACTTACAAGTCACTTACAAAGAAAAGTACTAGGAAAGTAAACTAACTTGCAAAATAAAATACATAAGATGAAACCATGATAAAAAGGCGTTGAGGTGGCATGCAGCCATGGGCAACAGGCCCTAGACAAGCATGATCGTGACACCCAGCATGTCACACCCCATCCCAAACTACCCTCCTGTAGCCCGAGACGGAGCGTGAAGACAGCAGTCATCGACTTACTGGTCGACTTCCACTGTCGAACTTCCTTTATATCCATTAAACTACACTTCCTAGGACGGTGATACATTAACTCTTGACAAACCTCGACTTCGACCGGTAACGAGAACTATCATGCTACCTGAAAAATGGAAAACATATGAAAGGGTGAGCTAACAGCTCAGTGAGTAACAGTTTTTGTAAAACTATCTTTACTTCGGAAACAAGCATGTTAAAATTATTGTACACCATAATCATGAAACATGGATTTAAATCATCATTACCGCAAAACATATTTCTCGATAATTTAGTCAAATTACACACGTTCCACAATCTACGTAAAACATAGTTCAAACATCATTTCTATAAAATCATACTTTCCATCAACTTAATCAAATCACATAAATTCATTCCAGAGTAATTGTACATGAAATTAGTTCATTTTTTAAAATTTCCCTTAGTTGAGGCGAAACAGTGCTCTACGCTTCTCAACGTCGAAAACATTTCATATCATTTTCCCTAGTTGAGGCAGAGCCGAGCTCTACGCTACTCAACGTTGATTATCCCTAGCCGTACACATCAACATCGTATATTCCTCTATGTGCACATAGCTATTATAATCCGGACCGCCCGCAATGCCTTCTCCAAGTCCCTAAGCATTGGGTTCCCATTTCCATATACAGGTTACTCATTTGTCTTCTATGAGTCCCTCAGCATTGGGTACCTTTTTCTATATTCATATCCGGCTACCCCTTGGCCTTCTCCAATTCCCTGAGCCTCTGGTGCCCCTTTTTAAAGTTTTATAAATACACCAATTATGTTTTGGAAACATCATATCATAAACTCATAAGTTAACCGTTTTCAAATAAAATCATAAAATATCAAAACAGCATGCTTCCAGTAAACTCAAGTTCAAAGCTTTAATATCAACATCATGATTTTCAGTAAAATCATGAAATCACATATTATCAATCAGCATGCGTTTTATAAACAAATAGCAAATAACCAGCAAACTCAAATGTTTTTCAAATAAAACACATGCACTTACTCATCGAAAACTCATGAAATCATATTTTGAAGAAGAACGTTAATGTTACTCACATTATACTTGCTCAAGAATAGTTCCTCCTTTCCACTATTTCCTCTTTCCCGACTTCTCGGACGTAGCGTTCTAACCCTAGAACGCAAGGCTTTATATTCCTCTGTTAGTTCAGTTGGACGCAACCCTTTCCTTGAACGCAAGGTTGATAGTTAATGCGAGGTGCAACCTAACTCTTCTTTACTTCTTTTGGATGTGTCAACCTCTTTTGGACGCAAGGTTCACCTTGAACACATCATTCGTCTTGAATGCAAGGCTGACCCCTTAGATGCAAGACAACTTCTTTAATACAAGATAGCTAAGTTGTCAAGAATATCTTCTCTCTTTGCTGCAGACTTCTACTATGAACGCAAGGATTCCTCCTTTTTGCCTTCTCTCTCCCCTTTCTCTCAAGAATTTTTACTTCAGCATCATCAGTCGCTCTTTTTCCCTTAAGGTCCTATTTATAGCTTTGGAATAGAGGACTTGTCATACTACTTCTCCTCTCTTTTTGCCACTTGTTTCCACATGTCACGCTACATACTTAACCAACCATATATTTATCCAAGCGTCACCTTGCATGAAATACTTAACATCCCTTCTAACACCTCCTATTTATAGGGTGTCAAGTCTATATGAAGCCACCTGGCCTTTATAGGTTTATCCGTCCAACATATTCTAATATATAAACTATTCATTCAATCATACTGCCCCTATCCGTCCATTGAATTTCCTTTAAGGTTTTAGCTTTATTACTTACTTTCTTTACTCTCTGCCATAATACCTTTGAACCCTTTTCTCCATCGCATACTACTAGGCGTCAATGTCTCAAACGCACACTACTATGCATTTGTATCTTACCGCATCATACCATACGTCCAACTTTCTTCCCTTATGTCAAGTCTTAACTACATATCCTTCTCTTGTGTGATCACACATCCGACGATGTGATTTACCCTTGTTAACCAAATCCAACTCAAAACTACCCCTTATGCGTTTTTGCGTTCACCTCCACTTCGTTCTGCATCCATGATCTTCCTCCTTATGCATTTATCCTTCTTTTCCAAGACTTAGATCTCTTTACAATATTCCACGACATAACTTTATTCCTTTTTGCTTCATCTTTCCTTCGCCATGCTTACATCTTCTTCATAATTACCTTCTACACATTTCACTTATTTCCCTTCAAGCTCTTGGATTACTTCTTATGCGTCCACCTTTAGCATGCATTACCTTAGTCCTAACCATGCGTCCAACATGGCCTCTTACTTCCTTTCTTTATAGGCTCTTCAATGCATCGATTTTTTAAAAGTAGAGTGTGACACAGCACGCCCAGTGTGCGTGTTCTACTGCCTACCCTTGTGCTAGTGTGCGCCTATAAGCTAGTCTTGGTGTTATTTGAAGGCCCACAACCATTTTAGGTGAAATTGTGTTATTTTTTATTCAATTCATGTTTCCTTGAATGTTTTGCTATAAAATGAGTATGTTTGGACCTTGAGCTAGTATAGGCTTATAGTATGACATTCAGAGGGACCTGGACTCGCGGGATTCGAACGACCATTAGTTAGCCCACCTAAGTGCCCTCAGCGTTTAGTTTTCCTTAGTTTTCTTAGTTTTTAGGTTTTAAGTTAGTTTTTAGGAGTTGGTCTCAGTCTAGCTTCTTGTACGTAGTTCTTTTTGGTTGGAATTTTGGTTTTGCAGGTTTCTTTCTTTCTTTTTTTTTTTTTCTCTTTCTCTTGCATTGCCCAAGCAACCGCCCTCGTGGACTCACATAAACTTTATAATAAATCATGTAATTAATTGTATCTAATACAATTAATATTTTTTCTCATAAATTTGAACATTTCAAATTTTTCTTTCAACATAGTTTATCCCTGTTGGTTTGTGATGAGCTAGCAAGGGGACTTTATGGACCTACAGATTATAAGCTCTAATGATCCAATATTTATTAATTAAACTCTTTAATTAAATTAATCTTCATTCATTAACTACAGGGAAAACCACTATAGACCCATAGTTGAACTCTTATGCACTGTAGGACAATTTGTGTCCATGGATATAATCAATATAAGCAAGTTGATCCTTCACGAGTTGTTCATAATTATAGCTAGGTCAAATGTTCGTTCTACCCTTGTAATTACCTTTTATCCTAAAGTACCACTGATTTCTTTAATGAACATTTTGTTTATGATCCAACCATAAACTAAGTCCCTCTCAAGTTAGTGAAAGAGCCCCTTGTTCAAGACCTGAAATGAGCACTTAAGAGAACTACTCATCTACTTACCCTATTTGAGAAGGAGTGAATTCCATCTTGTGAAGTTATGTTTCCAGCTCCCTATTTAGTCAAATCTCTAAAATGGTAGGCTTATTAAATCGACCACTCGGGCCACTCTCACCCATGCAAATCAAAGGACTGACCTCACAGTCAGGAGTTCATAAGTTACTTAGGATTAAGATCAAGTCGGACATCCAATGAAATATTAATGTCATCAATTAACGAATTTACAAAGAGAGATTAAATATTTCACGGTCCGATCTTATACAAACTCTTTGTATAGGATACGCCCACTCACATGTCTCCACATGAACGGTTTGGATCAAACAATCTTTAACTATTACAAAGTGGGTCGTATCCATAGTGTCACAAGGATAAGGCACCCAACCTTATGCATATACTATAGACCTTTTAGGTTATTTCTTGAACATGATTCACCCGTATGTCAACGACATACATGTTCAAGACTTCATGCAATATACCTTGAACTTTTCCGTTAATGGATAAATTAATATTGCATAGTTAATTACTAAATTAGTTAACTAATCAATTCCGAGGTTTTATGGCATAAGTCCCAACAGTTTGGTAGAACGAGAAAAATTAGTTTGTAGTTCTTGTGGCAAACCTCATTGGGGGCATTGTTTGGCCTACAAGAATTTATTTTTAGTGTGGCCAGGAGGGGCACATGTCTAATAAATGCCCCAAAAGAGGTGCAACTAATAGTAAGGGTCAACATACGAGCTTTTATCGCGAAAGTTCTAACAAGTCACAACAGTAGCAACAAGGCCAAGTGTACACTATAACTTGGCGAGAGGTTGACAAGTCAGGCACAATGGTGACAGGTACACTCCTTATTCTAGGACACTATGCTCTAGTATTGTTTGACTTTAGTTCGTCATATTCATATATATCCTCTATGTTTGTGAGACATGCTACTTAGAATTAGAACCTTTACACTATGGCTTTATCAGTTTCCACTCCGTCTGGAGAAATTACATTGGCAAACGAAAAGATAAAAGCATGTCAGATAGTAATAGCAAACCATGCGCTAGATGTGACCATCATTGTCTTGGACATGCGTGATTTTGATGCTATACTAGGCATGGATCGGTTGGTTACTAACCGTGCCAATATAGACTGTTCCCATAAGGAGGTGATTTTCAACCCTCTTATGGAAGCCAAATTTAAGTTTATAGGGGTCGGGACCGTGGTCTTGCTCAAAGAAATTTTAGTTGTGAAGGCTAACAAACTACTTAACCAAGATACCTAGAGTATCTTAACCAGTGTGGTTAACACCAGAGAAACTAAGGTCTCCTTGACTTAAAAAGCAGTGATAGTAGACTATCTAGATGTTTTTCCAGAAGATCTCTCGAGATCGTCGTCGTATCAGGAGATAGACTTTGCTATTGAGTTGGAGCTAGATACAACTCCCATCTCAAAGGCCCTTTATAGAATGGCTCCAGCACAACTAAAGGAGCTCAAGATCTAGTTGCAAGAGTTACTCGACAAAGGCCTCAAACGTCCAAGTGTGTCCCCTTGGGATGCACTAGTGCTGTTAGTGAAAAAGAAGGATGGTTGTTACATCTTTGCATTGACTATTAGGGGTGTCGAAAAAACCGATAACCCAAAAAAACCGATCAACCCAACCCATGCGGTTTGGATTGGTTATAAACTCATTTGGGATCGGTTGGGTTCGAATAAATAAAAATTTTATGGGTTGGGTTTGTTCATAGATTCACCTAAAACAACCCAAATCAACTCGAACTTATTATTAATTTGAAAATGTATATTTTTTTTACTTATGATACAATTATATATACATATATTTATTTTAGTTTTATTTAATTTCATTCTCTTTTTAGATAATTTATTCTCCAACAACTCCTAAAAATAGTTATTTTAGCATTTTGGATAGAAAATTCTCATTGTAAAATTGAAGTTGAATTGTCAATCTTAATTC
Source organism: Citrullus colocynthis (assembly GCA_031780015.1). NCBI lineage: Eukaryota > Viridiplantae > Streptophyta > Magnoliopsida > Cucurbitales > Cucurbitaceae > Citrullus > Citrullus colocynthis. The sequence goes on along the minus strand of QLSR01000125.1, from coordinate 1,147,657 downwards.
AATATATCGAAATAATTTAATCAAATTTTAAGTATTAAAATTTTACTTTTTTTAAAACAAAAATAATAAATGAACCAAGCAATCAAACCAATCCAACCCAAATATTTCATGGTTGGGTTGGGTTTGGTTCATTTTTTAATAAGGGTTATTTGGGCTAAAGAAACTTACAACCCGAACAATTGGTTTATTCCCTAAAGCCTCGTAATTGTTTAGTTAATTAATTTATCCATCAACGGAAAAATCTAAGGTTATTGCATGAAGTCTTGAACAAGTATGTAGTTGACATACAAATGGATCATGTTCATAAAATAATATAAAGGTCTATAGTATATGAATAAGGTTGGGTTCCTTATCCTGGTGACACTATGGATACGACCCACTTTGTAATAATTACAAATGGTTTGATCCAAACTGTTCATGTGGGACATGTGAATGGGGTATCCTATACAAAGTGTTTGTATAAAACCGGACCGTGAAATATTTAATCTCTCTTTGTAAATTCATTAATTGATGAGATTAATATTTCATAAGATAGTCATGTACTACTCGAGCTTCATCTTGATTAACTTATGAACTCCTGTCTGTGAGATCGGTTCTTTGATTTGCATGGGTGAGAGTGGCCTGAATTGCAGACTCAATAAGCCTACCATTTTGGGGACTTGACTAAATGAGAGCTGGGAACATAATTTCACAAGATGGAATCCACTAATCCCAGATAGGATAAATAGATGAGTAGTTCTCTTAAGTGCTGATTTCGAATTTGAGCAGGTGATCCCACCCTCTCACTGGCTCGATAGGGGCTTAGTGTATGGTTAGATCATAAACAAATTGTTCATTAAAGGAATCAATGATACGTAAGGAAAAGATGTAATTACAGGGATGAAACATATATTTTTTACCCAACTGTAATTATGAACAACTTGTGAAGGATCGACTTGTTTATAGTAATTATATCCATGGACACAACTTGTCCTACAGTGCATAAGATTTCAACTATTGGTCCATAGTGGTTTGTTCTGTAGTTAATGAATAAAGATTAATTTAATTAAATGGTTTAATTAATTAATCTTAGATCATTGGAGCTTATAATATTTATATCCATAAGGTCCCCTTGCTAGCTAACCACGAACCAACAAAGATCAACTATGTTGAAAGAAAATTTTGAAATGTTCAAATTTATGAGGGAAAATATTAATTGTATTGGATGCAATCAATTATGTGATTTATTATAAAGTTTATTGAATAAGATTCAAATAATTAATTATTTAAATTAGATGAGATTCAAGTTAAAAATTTTGTAGAAGATAAATATTTAAATATGATTATTATTTGGATAGATATTTATTAATATTTGATATTATTAAATATTTAATTTAAAATCTCCGCAGAAAGGTTATCCTAATAGCATTAGGAGTAACCCATAGAGTTTTACAAATAGGGCCTTTGGGAGCCCTCATAAAACACACTTTCTCCACGAATAATTTCTATAATTACTCTAAAACTCTCAATTTAGAAATTTTCCCAATTTTCTTCCATTCCCTCTATTCTTTCAAGAAATGGTTCCCACAAACTATATCTTTTCTAGAGTTTTAGCAAGGAAGATCTATTGGAAAAGAAAGACTACAAGTCTATCGGTTCGAGGAGAAGATTTTGCTAAAATTTATGGATCAAAAAAGGTATGTTGCTTAATCTTTTCTTAATTATTTGTATTTTTAATTCTTTCAAGAAATCAAAGAACACAATCACACGCTTTTACAGTGATTCATTTCCCTTCAAATTGGTATCATAGTCAATCTTTGATTTTTAATTTGAATTAAAAGTCTTGTATGGTGGGTGTTTTAATTGTTCATGTATGAGATATGTGCAGGTTTGTAGAATTGTTTAAGCATATTTGGGCATTAGATTTTAAAGTTTTGGTTAGATCAATTGTAAAATCTTAACGTTTAGGATTTTCTTGTAATTTTTTCATTGAATTTTATGTAAAAGTGCTGTAAAATCTGGAAAATCCAAAATTTGGAAATTCTGTTGTCTGTCATATATTGTACGTCATTAAAGCATCTGGTAGTAGATTTGATGTTGATGTAGATTTGATGCAGATATGGTTCGATCTCTAGTACTTGATCCCCTGGTTCTCTCTCAGTTGAATGCGTACACTTGATGTATGGAAGTGGAGCGCATGGATATTCTTAAAGTTGAAGTCTTTGAAGAATGTAGGTGTCCTAAAGAACTTCTGTCTTCAAGTTGGTTCAACTTCCAAAGTTAGGAGTCTTCTAATTGTAGGGAGAACTCTTTCTAGGCTCTTAAGTGTAGAATTTTCTGAACCCCTACAAATGAAGAGAACTCTTTTATTTATAGAGTTCTCAGGTGAGCTTCGTGGGCTTGGGCTTGATTGGTCCATGGACCTGGCCTTTGGGCCCAGCAATTTGGGTTTGAGCCTTCATTGGCCTTCGAGCCAAATTAAGCCTTATTAGGCCTCAATTGGATTTTAGCCCATATAATAATACCGAATTAGACCAAATTATTTTATTTAATCCAACGGTCAAGACAAAAACATGTGGGATTATCGGGATTTGTCAATTTATGTCCTCAATGTCAATTTGGGGCACGTGTTAACTTTTAATGGGTCCTAGATTCAATTATTTGTAATTTTGTCATTAATTTGAGAAATGATATGTCAATTTATGATTGGTCCAAAATTTATCCTTCAAACAAATGTCCCATTTTCGAGATTTTTGCACATGCATGAATGGATGAATCTAAAAAAAATAAATTTGGAATCAATATAAGTCATTTGTCCTGGAGTTTGACTCTATTCGGTGTCTCAAATTAATCAAACAATGAAATTAGTATATAAACTTGATATAAAATTTGGAATTTGGCCAAATTTCGATTTAAATGAATTTGAGACTTTCCCCAATTTAATTTGGTTTTGAGGGAAAAAACCATAAATTTTGATAATTTAAATTTGGGATAAAATTTGGAACATAACCAAATTTTAACTTAGGATGAATTTGAAGGTTTTTTTTTCTTTATTGTTTTAATTTAATTTGATCGTATACGGAGATAAAGTTGAACTTGGATAAATTAAATTTAGAGGTAGAGAACCACCTTATGTTCCTTCCTTCAACCAACCTTGGATTCTTTTCCGGACATGATTTTAAATGAAACACCAACAATTCTCTTTTTAAACAAACAAAAAAATTAAAAAAAAAATAATAATAATTGCATGCTTGAAGTGGATATCACAATTCAACCAAAGTGATTTGCCCATTACTTTAAGAATTAAAGCTTAGTGACGATGCCGCTACCTACAATTTTTTTTTTTTTCCATTTTTTTCTTTGCGCAACCTTTTTGGCTCGTGCGTATCATTAGGAACTCCGTCTGGTGGCCCTACCTCACTGCCGGCAATTCCTTTCATCTTACTCTGCCACTATTGTCGCTAAGCGCCGTGGCCATGATGGATCAGCATTGTCTGCTACGAAGGGGCGGCGGAAGGCCACCGAGAAGGCGAGTGAGAAAAGGGAGAGGGGCGTGAGGTGGCTAAAGAGAAGGCAGAAGATGGGATTTTAGGGCTTTTTTGTTTTAGTCTTCTTTTTTCTTTTTTTCTTTATTCTCTTTTTTTCTTTCTTTTTTTTATTTTTATTTTTTTAAAGGTTGTTTTTCCTTCTAACTCTTTTTCTTTAAAATTTACTAAGTTGCTCCCTATGTATATTTTTATAGGAACTAAAGTTATTGGCGACTCATGTCGTTGGAGAGTATTTTAAAACTTTTCTTTTTCGGTCTTTTGGAGCACATAATATTTAACCGCTACTCCACAAGATAAATTATAAGGTATTCAGACTTCCAGCAAGACTGCGCTTATATTTTCTTTTGTTCTTTTTTTTTTTTCCCTACCGTTTAGGTATGTTGCCATATTTCCTACTACATCGAAGGTTTTAGGGCTCATTAGGGTATAAATTAGCACTACGTCAATAAGCGCCGTGCTCCTTGCTACGCTGGAGGTTGGGGGACATATCGGGTATATTTGGCACTACGTTAATATGCCCCCGTGTTCTTGGGTCCTAAGGCACGACGAGTAAAGATTAACACTACGTCAATACGCCCCCTGCTCCCTATTACGTTGGAGGTCACAGGACATGTCCTTGAGATTAATCAAGCTATGAATTTAGTACATAAGTTTGATTAAAATTTGAGGTAAAATTTGGAATATGGCCAAATTTTAATTTGAGATAAAATTGAGATTTCACTCTCAATTTAATTTGACTTTGACGAGAGAAACCTAAATTTGAGATAAATTTTGGAATATGACCAAATTTTAAGTTGAGGTAAATTTGACACTCTATCCCCAATTTAATTTGGCTTTGAGGAAAAACTCTAAATTTGGGATAAAATTTGGAATATGACCAAATTTGAAGTTGAGGTAAATTTGAGACTCTATCCACCTATTTAATTTGGTTTTGAGGGAAGAACCATAATTTGGATAATTTAAATTTGGGATAAAATTTGAAATATGACCAAATTTTGTTAAAAATTTGGGTCTTACCTTCACTTTAATTTGATTGAGGATAAGAACTTGGTTGATTTAAATTTGGGATAAAAAAGTGTTTTGTTTATTATTTTAAAAATTAGAATCCCCTTCGCATGTTGGACTTTTTTTCTTTTTTTTTTTTCCCATCCAAATATATCTTAAATTCAAATTATAGGAAAAGATAAAATCCATAATAATTCAAATAAAATTTTCAAATTAAAAGATATTATATATATGTATATTTTATTCCAAATCCAACAAGAATTTGGATTCTTACTATGCTGGCGGTCGGAGGACACGTCGGGTATAGATTGGCACTACGTTAATACACCCCCTGCTCCTTGCTACGCTGGAGGTCAGAGGACACATCGGGTATAGATTGACACTACGTCAATACGCCTCGTGCTCACTACGTTAATACACCCCCTGCTCCTTGCTACGCTGGAGATCGGAGGACACGCCGAGTATAGATTAACACTACGTTAATACTCCCCGTGCTCCTCATTGCACTAGAGGTTCTAAGGTACGTTGGGTATAGATTGACACTATTTCAATACGCCCTGTGCTCCTTGCTACGTTGGAGGTCAGAGGACACGTCAGGTATAGATTGGCACTGCGTCAATACTCCCCGTGCTCACTACGTCAATACACCTCCTGCTCCTTGCTAGCTGGAGGTGGGATTACACGCTAGGTATAGATTAACACTACGTTAATACGCCCCGTGCTCCTCATTGCCCTGTGCTCCTTGATTATGTGAAACATCTTCATGAGTGTTACAAGTATGACATGTGCTATGTGATGAAAAGTATGTGATATATATACTGATTGAGTTGTGTGTTCTGTGAAGGCCTGTGTGACTGTTTAATTAGCTAAGTAAAGTAAGAAATTTATAATTATGTGAGTAAACGAAAGCATGTAAGTAAGTGATTAGTGAAGTGATGAATGAAATGTTTCAAATGCACGATTTATGCTATGTTATAGTTTTATTTAAATGACTCCCAATGCTAAAGGACACGGAGAAGGCATGTGGGTAGATTATGTATGAATATGACTCCCAATGTCGAAGAACTCGGAGAAGGCATTTAGGTAAAATATGGATGAAAATGACTCCCTATGTTGAAGGACTCGGAGAAGGCATATGGGTGAATTATGTATGGAAATGACTCCAATGCTGAAGGACTAGAAGAAGGCATGTGGGTGGCCGAAAATGTATTAAGGGCCCAGTACTGAAGGACTCGGAGAAGGTACTTGGGTGACCCTAGATATACGTATGTGTAATTATGCTGATGTGTTGAGATTACTCCACACAACTAAAGTTATTTCGACGTTGAGTAGTGTTGAGTCTCGCTCTGCCTCAACTAAGGAAAGGTTTTAGGTAAACCAGTTTATGTATATCTTTTACTCGAGTGCAAATGTATGTTTAAGCTATGAATTACACATGATATTGTTGTTATAGTTGGATTCTATATTGTAGCTTACATGGTTTAAAGGAGGACTCTTAGCTAGTCACTCACTAGGCGTTTAGCTCATGTTTTCCATGTTTCTCTGCTTTCCAGGTAACGAGTGTGTCCGGGGTGCTTAGCCTACAGAAGATACTTGTCTGGGCCCGTCTTCAGAGTTTAGTAACTTGAAAAATTGTAAATATTGAAGTTAAGTAAATGTTGTACATATAGTGAGGGTTGAGAGAGTCAAGTGTAGTTGTTGTAATTATTAAACATCTTGAATTAGCTTGACAATGTTAGTCACTAATCCCTGGTGTTAGTTATGATATGAATTGATTATATAACTGTTTATCAGGTGATGGGTTTAAGTTAGGGTTATCAGTGGATGTCGTGAGAGGGTCGATATCTATTGTCTTCACACTCCTGGTTCAGGAAGGTACTTGGGAAGGGGTGTGACAGAACTGAACTTAAAATTTCCTTCAAGCTGCCTACGTACCCTTTATAAATTTCAAGAAAAGAATTGGGTTTAGAAATAAAGTTCAACTTTTGCCTGAAGAACTCATAATACGTCTTAAAAATAAGACTAATATCGCATCGAAGCATCGAGAGATGCGTTCTCAAAGCATGACGAATTATTTAACACGTAGGAAAATGCTAGCTAGTTATCTTAACTCACCATTTTTCATGGATCCATCCCTCTCATGCATGCTATCTGAACATATTTATACTTGACTAACTTCATCCATTGTCCATTCCGTATCACCATTCCATATGTTTATCTACCAACTTATTTTTGTATAAAGTCATTCTTTGTAGTTATCATACAAAACAATAAACACTTGTAATTATTGTATAGCTCAATGCATCAAATTGAAGAATAATCTCAATGCATAATTATTATAAATCTCTGTGTTCGAATTCTGACGTGAGAGCTAAGGAGATCGTGACGGTGCTACCTCAATCAAGAGCCTCTTTTCAGTAGAGTTTCCCTTTCTTTACACTCTTTCTTTTTTTATTTTGTTTAAACATGTTGCTTCAACATATGAGTGGCTAAACTCTTTAGTTTTAGGGTTTCAATGAATCGTTTATGAATTCATATTGATATTGTAGACTTTCATGGTTTTATTGGAATGCTGATGCATTTTATTGTCATTGTGTTTAATTCTTGTAGATTTGCCATCTTCACATGATAGGTTAGATGTATGATTGAGAGATTGTATGTTTAACTTGATCTATAACAATGAATTGGTTTTAATCTATCACGAGAGTAGTTAGATTGACAATAAAAGTTGCTAAAGATTATTCTTAATGCCATATAATTTGTATTGGTTTCAAGAGATTAGTAATCAATCTAGTTGCATGAGAAAGGGTTGTTTTCGAGAGAAAATAACTTGGAATTAAGTTTCTAGACTTAGGCATATGAATGAAAATAAAATCCATGAAATATATAATACTGCATGATGAAATAAACAAGGATTCATTACCCTAGCACTCTCTTTGACTCTTGTGTTTCTCACTTTAATACTTTTCTTATTTGGTTTTTATCTTCCATAATTAACAACTTCCATTCCAATCCTCAAATAAAATTGATTCGATTCTAAAATAGCTAAGTGATGCGCACTTTAAGTGTTAACCGCAAGTGTACGGGTCAAGTTATAATATAAGACGGTGAAGTCCGAATATTGTTCCACTGGAGATCCAATTGTGAAGGTTTAAGACTTAGCTATTCTAGAGTTGAATCAATTTTATTTGAGGATTGAAATTGAATATTATGAGTTATGGAAAATACAAATCAAATAAGGAAAGTATTAAAGTGAGAAACACAAGAGTCAAAGAGAGTTCTAGGGTAATGAATCATTGTTTATTTCATCATGCAATATTATAGATTTCATGGATTTTATTCTCATTCATATGCCTAAGTCTAGAAACTTAATTCCAAGTTATTTTCTCTCACAAACAACCCTTTCTCATGCAACTCGATTGATTATTAATCTCTTAAAACCAATACAAAATTACATGGCATTAAAAATAGTCTTTAGCAACTTTTATTGTCAACCTAACTACTCTCGTGATAGATTAACAACAATTCATTGTTATAGATCAGGTTAAACATACAATCTCTCAATCATACATCTAACCTATTATGTGAAGATGGCAAATCCACAAGAATTAAACACAATGACAATAAAAAGCATAATCATTCCAATAAAACCATGAAATTCTACAATATCAATATGAATTCATAGACAATTCATCAAAACCTTAAAACTAAAGAGTTTAGCTACTCATAGGTTGAAGCAACATGTTTAAACAAAATAAAAAAAGAAAGAGTGTAAAGAAAGGGAAACTCTACTGAAAAGAGTCTCTTGATTGAGGTAGCACCGTCACGATCTCCTTGGCTCTCACGTAGGAATTCGAATGGCACCACGACTATCTCGAACTCTTTTCCTCTTCCTTGCAACTAACTCACTCTTTGAACTCTCACTCAATTCTCTCCTTTTTGTGCCTCTTTAGGTCTGTAAATTGAAATTTGATTCCTCTTTGATTTGATTTTATGCCTATGGCTGTTGGAAACCCCCAAATTTATAGAGTTTGGCCGCCCAAAAACTTACCAAAAATAACAATTTTCATTTAAGAAAATTTGGCGCCGCGGCATTATTGAAGATTTTGGGATGGCGTCGCGACGCTGTTGGAGAGCGCCGCGGCGCTAGGGATGCATTCAGAAAAGTTTGCTCTCGGGTTTTAGCGCCGCGGCAGCGCTGTCCAGTCGTCGCGGCGCTGCCCCAATTTGTGCCATTTTGAGTTTTTCAGCTCTTTTTCGCGGTATTCTTGCTTGGTTTTGATCTTTTAGTCTTTTTTTCTAATTTTCCTCATTTTAACCTGAAAACTACTAAACAAGTGAAATCTAATATAAACTCCTTTAATTTGAGAGAACAGAAAGCACTTTTTAAGTGCGTATCACTAAGTAACATAAACCTTCACAATTGGATCTCCAGTGGAACGATATTCGGACTTCACCGTCTTATATTATAACTTAACCCGTACACCTGCGTTAACACTAAAAGTGCGCATCAATCGTTTATAATTCTTAACGCGACAGTGGGCCAATATGAGTAAAATGTATTATACACAATTTTAACGCAACAAGTTTTTGGCACAATTGCTAGGGATTTGATTTAATAATTTACATTTTGAACAATTCTTTGGTTTGCGCAAAAATCTTAATTTTGGCTCGTATAGTGCATTTTGCCAAAGGCATCGCTGACAGTTTATGAACAGAAAGAACAACCCACGTTCATTTTGACCCCAAAATTGAGAGAACCTTTGGAAAATGGAGTAAAGTCCACCAGAAGCGAAGACAACTTTACAAAGAGAAGAAGATGGAGAACCAATTAAACAATGTCAATCGCTGAATAGATCCAACAAAAACAATAGGGCCAAGAATAAGGAATGCAACAATGAAGTACTCAATAATGCGTTGGCCCAGGCTCAACTTCAAGCTGGAGTACAAACTCATCTGATCCTATTAGCACATGATTGAAATAGGTTGATTCGGGACTACACATCGCCAACCCTTTATGACTTTTCACTTGGAATCAGGCATCCTACATTCCAGGGATCGAGATTTGAGATGAAGACGATGATGCTTCAAATGCTCCAAGCCGTGGGGCAATTTGGGAGAACACCAGGTGAAGATCCTCATGCTCATCTAAAGAGCTTCATCGAGATATGCAACACGTTTGTTATCCCAAACATCACAACAAACGAGATACGCTTGACATTATTTCCATTATCCCTCAGAGATAAGGCGAGGCAATGAGCGTACTCTCTTAAACTAAGTGAGATTACCACCTGGAACCAAATGATTAAGAAATTTATGAAAAAGTTCTTCCCACCGACTGAGAATGCCAGAAGAAGAAGAGACACTGCAAATTTTTAGTAGAAAGACAGAGCAACCCTGTGCGACTCTTGGGCGAGATTTAAAAAGCTAGTGAGAAATTGCCCGCATAATGGTGTCCCTGATTGCATTAAGATGAAGATATTTTATGATGGTTTGATTGAAGCGTCTCAGACAGCTGCAAATGTTGCCGCAGCTGGAGGGTTATTAGACAAAACATATACTAAGGTCAAAGACATTTTGGATAGAATCTCCAGAAACCACAAAGAAACCACAAAGATTGAGAAGACCATGGTTACAGTCGATCCGGTAGAAGAAAGAACAGTGCGTTGGGTGCACCAAAAAATGATATCCTTGCTGCGTTATAAGCACAGGTTGCAGCCATGACAAACCTATTAGAAACTATGAAAATGAATCAGACGAATGCAGGAGGCGGAGGTCAAGTGAACGCAATAAACTAGGTTGCTTCAATGGGATATGTTGGATGCAGGGAACTGCATGCATACGAAGTTTGCCCATAGAACCCACAGTTTGTGTGCTTTATAAGAAACAACCCCTATTCCAACACATACAACCCTGGATGGAGAAATTATCCCAACTTCTCATGGGGTGGAAATAATCGGTCTGAACAGCATGGTGCCCCGTTGAACAATAGAGGTGGATCATCTGGATTCCACTAGGGACAACCAAGACAACTCAACCACATGGACAGTCGCATCAGGTGTCCAGTCCTTCGTCGTCAATGGAAGCTCTATTAAAAGAATACATCCAAAAGAATGACGCTTTATTGCAAACTCAAGCGTCATCCATATGGAATTTAGAGCTTCAAATAGGCCAGATCGCGGGAGAGTTGAAAACACGGCAAAAAGGATATTTTCCTAGCAATATACAACGCGAGCTGTCACACCCCATCCCGAACTACCCTCCTGTAGCCCGAGAAGGAGCATGAGGACAGCAGTCATCGACCCTATTATCAACTTTTACTGTCAAACTTCCTTTAAGTCCGTTTAACCACACCTCCTAGGACGACAATACCTTTAACTTTTGACAAACCTCGACTTCTATCGGCAACGGGAACTGTCATGCTACCTGAAAAATGGAAAACATATAAAAACATGAGCTGAACTCCCAGTGAGTGACTAGTTTTGTAAAACTATCTTTAATTCAATAGCAGGCATGCTATCATCATTATATCACAAAACTTAATTCAAATCATCATTTCTATAAAATCATACTCTTCAACTGCTTAATCAAGTCACATAAATACATACTTGAGTAATTGTACATAAAAAGAGTTTGTTTTTATAGATTTCCCTTAGTTGAGGAGGAGCAAAACTCAACACTCTCAATATCGAAAACATTCCTGGCTTGATGCGGAGTAAAACTCGACGCACCAGCAATATCAACCTCTATGTGCACATAGGAATATGGCGGGTTGCCCATGTACCTTCTCATTTCCATCAGTACAGGGTCCTAGGGAAACTCACGTGCCTTCTTAAGTCCATCAGCACTGAGCCTCCTCTTAAACATTTTCTTTTAAAGAAGCAACACTTTATACAAACAAAATGTAAGCAAATCATTCTTAAGAACGCAGGGCAACTATTATATCAGTAACATTTCATAAACATACTTTTCAATAACTTTAAGAACATAAAGTATGCTTCCTAAATCATTTGAACATAAAATCATATTCCATTGGGAAAACCGAACTAACATATATAACAAAATTGATTTAAAGTAAGAAAAGTGTCACTCACAAAATGCTTTATGAATAGTTTCTCTTCTACCCCACTATTTTCCTTTTCCCGAGCTTCTTAGACGTAGCGTTCTAATCCTGAACGCAAAGCTTTTTATTCCTTTGGTAGCTTGGATGGTAACAATCTTACCCTTGGACGCAAGGTTGATAGCTAACGCGAGGTGCTTTCCAACTCTTTCTTACTTCTCTTTTGGATGCGTCGATCGCACAAGGTCCCACTTGGACGCATCGTTCACCTTGATACTTAAACGCAAGACTGACCCTTTTTGACGCAAGACAACTTCTTTAACACCAGATATAGCTAAGTTGTCTGGAATATCTTCTTTCTTGGCCGTAGACTTCTATTACGGACACCAAAATTCCTTCTCCCTCAAGGATTCTTACTTCAGAATCATCAGTCACTCCTTTTCCCTCAATGTCCTCTTTATAGTTTTGGAGTAGAGGGCTGGTCATACTACTTCTCCCTTTTTGCCATTTGCTTGCCACATGTCAAGCTGCGTGTCTAACCAATCATGCATTTATCCAAGCGTCACCTTGCATGAAATACTTAACGTACTTCTAACACCTCCTGCTTATAAGGTGTCAAGTTTTTATGAAGCCACCTAGCCCTTATAAGCTTATCTTATACGTCTAACATATTCCAATATACAACTTTTCATTTAATCATACTGCCCTTGTGCGTTCACCAACTTTCCTTTATCTTCTACCATAATACCTTCGAAACAATTTCTTCACCGTATCTTGCTAGGCGTTAGTGTCCCAAATGCATACTACTATGCATTTGTACCTTACCGCATCGTACCATGCGTCCAACTTCCTACTCTTTGAACTCTTTAATTATAACCTATGCGTCTATTCAGAATCAAAATTATATTTCCATTTACCATGAAATTGAGCTGCTCAACGCATAGCTGGTAGTCACCCCTCAACACATAGCAACCCTTTGTTCGTAGTTGCCTTAAACATTTGGTCTTTGGGCATAGACTTCTTTATTAACACCAAAATCCTTACTAATGCCTAGTAAATCTTTCAACACATGCTATTCACACTCCAAGGTTCTTTAGTTTCTCTTTTCTTTCTAGCTTAACACCCTTCAAAGCTAATCCTATAACCTGTTAGTTTCCAAGACTAAGTGTGAGCCATGCGTTTCCTCTTTTTCCTGATTCTTGTTCCCTTTTCAAGATTCAATATCAAATTCTCTCTAAATTAAGGTACCACACTTTAGCGCTTTACCATCCATACATTAATCGGCTATGCTCGAAATACATTTAAACGCTTAACTAATTCCCAAACTATGCCTTCCATCCTTCATTCTCACTCTTAGTGAAATATCCATTTCTTTCCTAATATTATGCGTTCAATTAGTCTCATTTCTTTCCTTACTAGCCATCTTAAGAATTCTGAGTTAGGGTCTTACACGAGCAGTTTGGGAAAAGACTAGGTGTCAAGTTGTGACACTGCACAGTGGGAAATTGATGAATGAACTTCCCCGCCCAAGGAAAAGACTCCGATTAATCAAACAATAATTACTTCAGATCACCAAGAAAACTTTCAACAAACAATCCAATCACCTTTTGAATTTGCATCCACTAGTGCATCAGCCGAGCTTCAAATGCGTCCTTACCCACAAAGGTTAACGAAGAAGAAAAATGATGAGGGGCAGTTCAAACGCTTCTTAGACGTGTTAAAGCAATTACATATTAACATTCCGCTAGTCGAAGTGCTGGAGCAAATGCCCACCTATGTTAAGTTCCTCAAGGATATTTTGTCCAAAACGAGAAGAATAGGTGAATATGAGACCGTTGCATTGATGCAAGAATGTAGCACCATGGTCCATGAACGCATCCCCACCAAAATGAAAGATCCGGGGAGCTTCACAATTCCCTGTTCTATCGGAGGAGTCAATATAGGGAAGACACTGTGTGATTTGGGGGTAAGTATCAAACTTATGCCCCTATCCGTATTCAAGAAATTGGGGATCGCATCTCGGCCAACCATAGTTACATTGCAATTGGCATATTGATCCGTCGTGCATCCCGAAGGAAAGATCGAGGATGTTCTGGTGAAGGTGGATTGTTTTATTCTCCCCGCAAACTTCATAATCCTGGATTATGATCCAAACAAGAACGTGTTTATCATACTTGGATGCCCGTTTCTGTCAATGGGACGCACGCTTATCGACGACCATAAAGGGGAGATCACCATTAGGGTGAATGCCCAAGAAGTGATTTTTAATGTGTTTAAGGCATTAGAGTACCATGAAGAACAGGAAGATTGTCACTATCTCCATGTAGAGGATGAGTTTGAAAATGTGGAGCTTGACGAAGAAAAAGAGGAAGATGTTGAAAATTTTGACACATAGCAACCTGAGCAATGTTGTGTCGTGGTCTACTCAAGTTTTGAATCTTTAATTTTGAACCTTACAGACCAACAGAGTAAACCGTCTTTGGAGAAAGCGTCAGAGCTTGAATTACAAGTGTTGCCAAGCCACTTGAAGTATGTATATTTGGGGAAAGGTAACACTCTTCCAATTATTATATCAGCTGCCTTATCCTCTGAACAGAAGTTAGCCCTTATAAGCATCTTAAAGAAACACATCCGAGCAGTCAGGTGGACATTGGTTGACATCAGAGGGATAAGCCCCACATGCTGTATGCATAAGTTTCGTCTCGAAGATGGTAAAGATGGATCTATTGAGCTACAAAGGTGGTTAAACCTAGCGATGAAAGAAGCTGTGAAGAAAGAGATATTAAAATGGTTGGATGCATGTGTCATCTTTCCCCATTTCTGACAGCAAATGGGTAAGCCCTGTGTAATGCGTCTAAAAGAAAGGAGGCATAACGGTAGTCCTTAATAAGAACAATGAATTAATTCTCACTTGCACTGTCACTGGGTGGAGAATCTGTATGGACTACCAGAAGCTCAACGCAACAACTAAGAAGGATCATTTCCCGTACCTTTTATTGATCAAATGCTAGACAGACTTGTGGGGGATGAATACTTCTGTTTCTTGGACAGCTACTCAGGCTATAACCAGATTATGATTGCTTCTGAAGAACAAAAAAAGACTACATTCACTTGTTCTTATGGAATGTTTGCATTTCGACGCATGCTATTTGGACTTTGCAATGCCCCAGGCATCTTCCAAAGGTGCATGATGGCAATCTGCTCAGAATTCCTTGAGGAACTGGTGGAGATTTTTATGGACGATTTTTCAGTTTTTGGAAACTCGTTTGACGCCTGTTTAGCCAATCTGGAAAAAGTGTTAAATAGATGTAAGGACACTTAGTATTAAATTGAGAGAAATGCCATTTTATAGTCAATAAAGGGATTGTCCTCTGTCATAAGGTGTCCAAGAAGAGCCTGAAAGTGAATCAGGCCAAGATTAATGCTGCAAAAAAGTTGCTGCCTCCTACCAATGTTAAGACATTGCGCAACATCTTAGGGCTTGCGGGCTTCTATTGAAGGTTCGTTAAAAACTTTTCAAAAATTGCACGCCCTTTAAGTGCATTGCTGGAACAGAATAGACCCTACATTTTTTTTTTTTATGAGGAATGCCTTAAAGCTTTTGAAACTCCAAAAGCAGCACTAATGACAGCATTGATCTTAATCACCCTCGATGCTAGCGATTATGCGATGGGAGCTGAGTTGGTTCAACACCGAGATAAAGTGTTGCACCTGAAAAGCGCTTGAAAAGTGCTTTTTATTCTCTTAAATTAAAGGAGTTTATATTAGATTTCACTTGTTTGTTAGTGGCTTTTAGGACAATATAAAGAGACCGAAAGCCAAAAGACTTAAACCGAGCAAAAATCAAGTGAAAAAGAGGAAAGAATCACAAAATTGCCAAAAACAGGGTGTTGCCACTACGCTTTTTCCCGAGAGCATCATTCAAGCATAGTGCAGCAGCACCGACGCAGCGTTGCAGCTAGGCACCAAGGGTAGGTTTTAAACTCACAGCACAACAACACCATCTCACAACGCGACGACGCCACCATTTTATGTCGGTCAACGTAGCGGCACCATTGACCAGCGCTACAATGCCAGCTTTCCTTATTTAAAAAATCAAAAATTTCGGAAAGAATTTTGGGTGGCCAACTTTATAAATTGGAGAGTTTCTAGCAACCTTAAACACAAGAGAAAGAAGAAAAATCAGAGAAAATACAATAGAGGGTCCCAAAGAGTGCGTTGGTTGCAAGGAAAAGAGGAAAGAGTTTGAGAGAAAGTTTGGTGCCATTCGAGTTCCCGAAGTGAAGACTAAGGACATCTTGGCGGTTCCTCCTCAATCAAGAGCTTCATTTCAGTAGAGTTCTATTTCTTTACACTCTTTTTATGCTTAATTTGTTTGTGAACATGTCGCCTAAAGCTATGAGGGGATAAACTCTTTAGTTTTAGGGTATTGATGAATTGTTTATGAAGTTATGTTGATATTGTAACCTCTTCATGGTTTTGTTGTAATGAATTCACTTTTCATTGTTATTGTGCTTAACTCTTGTTGATTGGCCATCCAATGTTAGATTAGATATATAGTTGAGATAATTATATGTCTAATTGGATCTATAACAATGAATTGTTATTAATATATCATGCGAATAGTTAGGTTAACAATGAAAGTTGCTGAGGACTACTCTTAATGTCATGTAACTTATATTGGTTTCAAGATATTAGTAATCAATTAGGTTGCATGAGAAAATGTTGTTTTTGATAGAAAATAACTTGGATTCATGTTTATAGATTTAAGCATATGAATTGCACTGAAATCCATGAACTCATGAACCCTAGAATGTTGCATAATGAATTAAACAAAGATTCAATACCCTAAAACTCTCTTTGACTCTTGTATTTCTCATTTACTTGCTTTCCTTTTAGTTTTTCTTAAATCACAACTTGAAGACGAATCCTTAATAAAAATTGATTCAATCCTAAAATAACTAAGTTCTCAAACCCCCTCTCCCCAGGTACCCTCTTAACTTAGGCGAAAGTGTCAGGACAGTGGACACTGACCCTCTTACGGCATCCACTACCAGCCTTATACCTTGATCAAGACCTAATAAGCAGATATACACAATGATTGAACAACATACTTTAACCAGGGTTAAGCTATCATGCAGACATTGATTTTCACTCGAGCCATATATTTACATAAGTTCATCAACATCGCCTTTAACCCTTTATATGTACAACACATGTTTAAGATGAAATATTTACAATTCTCAAAATTCCAGAAACTGATGGTGGGCCCAGATGAGTTGCTGTGTAGGCTAAGCACCCCGGACTCGTTCACTACCTGAAAAACAAAAAAACAAGGAAAGCATGAGCTAGGTTGCCCAGTGAGTGACTTGTTTTGTAAAAACCTTCCTTGGTTCATAATTAGATTGTCACACCTCTTCCTAGATTATCCTCCATAACCCGAGAGGAGGTGTGAGGACAACAACCTTCACTCCTTTGTTAGGTTCACTGTCCAACTACTAAACACTAAAGACAGCGCAGACGAGATTCTTGTGTAGGCTAAGTGTCACAATCTAACTTGAGATAGTAGATTGTGACCCCACTTGTGCAGACAGTGTAGTGGCGACACCAGAGTGTCGACACATCTGGCAATGACAAAGGGCCAAGTGAAGTGCCGTGATGTGACCGAGGAGGACGGTGCATCATTCAACACACCAAGATAAGTGAGAAAGCATGTCAAGCTGAACAACAAGCAAGAAGACGAGCGTTGGTGCCATTGGCAGTGTCCAAGACAAGCTCGGTGGGGGCCACGTGGGGCCTCGGGCCATGACCTCAGAAGTAGGGGTCTCGTTGCAAGTTTGGACGAGCGGCTCTGGAGTTAGTTCCATATTGATGGAAGATAGAAGCATGCGGAATTCCATGTCAATCAGAATTCAGACGGGCGCTCTACGCTGGTGAGTGACCACTCGCCACTTTGCATATGCATGGGTGCCAAAGAGGAAATTGTTCAGAATGTACTATAGGGGGAGGCATGGTGTCAGCTCTCCACCACCCCTTGGCCCTGCGGCCTAAGTGAGCTACCTTGTGGCACACGAGTGTGTCATGGTGTGGGCGAGCGTTACAAGATAAGTGTCTTGGGCGTCTTCTACTGGGAATGGGATCTCGATGGACAGTGTCGGACGGCACAGGTGTGCCGGCATTGCGCCCCTTCCCATGGGCTGGAGGTTCGATATAGTACCCAGTATGCCATCTTGGCTCGGCATTGACCTGGCATGGACACGGAAAGCTCCATTCCCAGGGATATCCGGATGGATGGATGTCCAAAAGATCTCAAGTCGGAAAAATACCCATGGGGTGATCATGTGGGTTCTCGATAAGCTGACACGAGCAGGAGAGAGAAAGCTGATGTTTTCTCGATACTCGAGATGATATCCAAAAGCGTCGGTGGGATCGATAGCCCCGTTTACACCGGTATTTGCTTGAGTTGTCCCGATAAGTAGTCTAATGTCCAAGCAAGCCTTGGTAGAGTATCACAAGCCTGTTTGGCTCGATAAAGGGTCTAAACTCGTCCCGGTAAGGTTCCGAACCGATACAGAATTACGAGGGTTGGGTTGTTGAGAATCATGGTGAAGAAAGAAGGGAAGTTGCACGTAAGCGACGTGTAGACCGAATGAAGTCAGTTCCCCATGAGTTCAGTGCGGTTGAAAATGCAAGAGTCTCGCTTAAGGTCCGACGAAGCTTAAAAAGAATAGGCAAAATCTAGGTTGGGACTTGTGTTTCCCTTAAGGCTGACTATGATCAAGCATGAATCATGGTGCCGCACGGTTGAAAAAGTATGACTGTGACACTAAGCATCCCGAACTCGTTCGCTACCTAGGAAAAATAGAAAAATAGGAAAGAATGAGCTGGGTTGCCCAGTGAGTGACTAGTTTTGTAAAACTATCTTGGCTCGACATAAATAAAATATTATAACACATTGTGTATAAAACATCAATTCAAGTCATAGTCATACAAAACATGCTCATTTCAGAAAAAGATACTAAAAGAAATTCCGTTGGTTTCAAATCATTTCCTTTGGTTGAGGCGGAGCAGAGCTCAACGCTACTCAACGTCGATTATCCTTAGCTATGTGGAGTAATATCAGTTTTTTAGAGATAAAGAAGGGCGCAAACTTTTTGTACGCCGTATGCCAACCTTTTTTGAAACATTTCCTGTTGTGTTGGTAGACGGAGAGGGAATTGTTAGAGCCGATGTTCTTTTTCGAAGAGCAGAATCGAAGTATAGTGTTGAATAGGCTGCTCCCATTTCGCTCGCCGCTACTACGGGAATCGCTTTTGCTTTCTTTTCCTTTGGCTACTAAGATGTTTTAGTTTGCTAGGTTGAACTCAAAATTGGGGATGGGTGAAGATTCTTCTGTGTTTGGAAATAGCGTAATGAGGAAGAGGACAGAAACATGCCACTGAAAGAATCTACTGAGACAAAGATGGGTTGTCAAGAACGTAAAGGAGGTAGGATGGGCAGTTGGTTAGATTTGTCGTACGTTCCTCTATGTGTACATAGGTATCATAATTCGGCTGCCCATATACCTTCTCTTAGTCCTTGAGCATTGGGGTCCCATTTCTATATCTAGGTTACCCATTTGTCTTCGAGTCCTTTAGCGTTAGGAATCTTTTCTATATTCCGAGGTGCCCATATGCCTTCTTCGAGTCCTTGAGCATTGGGGTCCCATTTCTATATCCAGGTTACCCATTTGCCTTCTTCAAGTCCTTCAGCGTTGGGTACCTTTTCTATACTCCGGCTACCTATTGGCCTTCTCCGAGTCCTTGAGCTTTGGGTGCCATTTCAAAGATTTTATAAAATACACAACGTGTTTTGAATACATCATATCATAAATTCAAAAGTTACACATTTCCAAACCTTTCAAAAAATCATATATTATTGTCAGCTTGCTTTTCATAATTTCATAAATCAATAAACAATATGCTTTTTCATAAATTCATGCTTTGCACATAAAACTCATAAGTTTTCAATCATATAATCATGCTTTCAAATATAAACTTGTCAACGATATCACCTTGTTTCAAATAAAACTATTTTAAATAAAACGTCACTCACTTAATAATTGCTTAAGGGAAGTTTCCTTTTCTTCCTTCTAATTCTGTCTTTCCCCAGCTTCTTGGACGCAGGGTTTTCAAGTCTGAAACGTAAGGTAACTGATTTTCCCTTCTGACAGCTTGGTTGGACGCAACCCTGCACCTTGAACGCAAAGTTGATCACTTAAATGCAAGGTGTAGCCTTCCAAAAAATTCTTCTGGCTTTACCCCTTGGACGCCCAGATCTTCTTGAACGCAAAGTTTATCTTGGACGCAAGGTTCACCTTAAACGCAGGCAGATAATTTTCTCCTTTTGGCAGCACTGTTGGATGCAAAGCCGATTTAGTTTCCCTAAGTACCAACAACTTGTTGAACGCAAGGTAGCTAGGTTGCTAGGAACACCTCGTCTCTTGGCTGCACACTTCCACTACGGACGCAAGGATTACTCTTTTCAACCTTCTATCTCTCCTTTCTCTCAATAATTCAGACTTAAGGATCACCCCCCCCCCTTTGCTCCTTTTATCTCAACGTCCTATTTATAGCTTTGGGGTGAAAGGTCTTGTTTGCCACCTGTCACGCTGCATGACACATCCAACATGCTACCTGACACCTCCTTCCTATAAAGTGTTAAGTCCATATGAAACCACGTAACCTTTATAAACTCATCTTGTGCGTTCGACTTGTTCCAAGATACGAATCATGCATCCAACTTAGTGCCCCTATGCGTCCATTTAATTCTCTTTTTAAGGTTTAGCTTCTTTATTCTCTTTCTTCCTCCCGACCTTCCTACTTTTGACCAGGTTTCTCCCTTGCATACTACCATGTGTTTGTGCCTCAACCGCATACTACCATGCGTTTGTCACTTCTTTCCTTATGTCCATATCTTAGCTACAAAGCCCTTCTCTTGAGTGATAAACATCCGACTATGCTTGTTATTCTGTTTAACCAAAATCACCTTAGGACCTTTTTTCATGTGTTTTTACTCCATGCGTTTATCTCTACTTTGCTATGCGTCCATGACCTTCCTTCCATCCTTAAGGATCCTTGATTGTCCCTCTATGCGTTCTTGAGTTGTATTCCAAGGTTATGTGTTGGGTTCACAGCTTGTTGTGCATAAAGTATATTAGATGTTATAATTTCCGTACAAAGATACGTCGAGAATTACTCAAGTATGATCATTAATAAGCAAGTTTTCCTATAAAAGCTCAAGTATAAGCTTCTATAGGTTTCCTAGTGAGTCCAGGTGATGTGCACTTTGAGTGTTAACTGCAAGTGTACGGGTCAAGTTATAATATAAGACGGTTAAGTCCGAATATCGTTCCACTGGAGATCCAATTGTGAAGATTTAAGTTACTTAGCTATTCTAGAGTTGAATCAATTTTATTTGAGGATTGAATTTGAAAATTATGAGTTATGGAAAATATAAATCAAATAAGGAAAGTATTAAAGTGAGAAACACAAGAGTCAAAGAGAGTTCTAGGGTAATGAATCCTTGTTTATTTCATCATGCAATATTATAGATTTCATGGATTTTATTGTCATTCATATGCCTAAGTCTAGAAACTTAATTCCAAGTTATTTTCTCTCAAAAACAACCCTTTCTCATGCAACTTGATTGATTATTAATCTCTTAAAACCAATACAAAATTACATGGCATTAAACATAGTCTTTAACAACTTTTATTATCAACCTAACTACTCTCGTGATAGATTAACAACAATTCATTGTTATGGATCAAGTTAAACATACGATCTCTCAATCATACATCTAACCTAACATGTGAAGATGGCCAATCCACAAGAATTAAACACAATAACAATGAAAAGCATAATCATTCCAACAAAATCATGAAAGTCTACAAGATTAACATAATTTCATAAACAAATCATCAAAACCCTAAAACTAAAGAGTTTAGCCACTCATAGCTTGAAGCAACATGTTTGAGCAAAATAAACAAAGAAAGAGTGTAAAGAAAGGGAAACTCTACTGAAAAGAGGCTTTTGATTGAGGTAGCACCATCACGATCTCCTTGGCTCTCAAGTCGGAATTCGAAGGGCACCACGACTATCTCGAACTCTTTTCCTCTTCCTTGCAACTAACTCACTCTTTGAACTTTCACTCAATTCTCTCCTTTTTGTGCCTCTTTAGGTCTGCACTTCCTTGATTTGATTTCATGCTTAGGGCTACTGGAAACCCCCAAATTTATAGAGTTTGGCCGCCTAAAAATTTACCAAAAATAACAATTTTTCATTTAAGGAAAACTGGCGCCGTGACGCTATTGAAAAATCAGGGACAGCGCCGCGACGCTGTTGGAGGGTGCCGCGGCGCTAGGGCTGCGATCTGAAAGCCAGCTCTCGGGTTTTAGCGCCGCGCTAGCGCCGTTCAAGCGCCGCGGCGCTGCCTCAATTTCTGCCATTTTGTGTTTTTTGGCTCTTTTTCGCTGTCTTTTTGCTTGGTTTTGATCTTTTAGTCTTTTCTTCTAATTTTCCTCATTTTAACCTGAAAACCACTAGCAAACAAGTGAAATCTAATATAAACTCCCTTAATTTAAGAGAATAGAAAGCACTTTTCAAGTGCTTATCACCAGGATCGAACGCAGGGATTTGTAATAACTAGGCGTTGAGAATAGATACAAGACTATGCGATGACTATACATGTATTATGTGCAGGAGTTGTATGTACCTAAAACTATACATAAAGAATGAATAAAATTTCCTACAATTAACAATGAGGTGGACGAGACGAAGGTTAGTAAATGTCATTTAGTGTCAGATAGCATAAGTTGAGAATGACAATGGAACCATGCGATAACAATAGAGTTAACGCAGGGGCTAGTTGTTACATAAGCATATCTAAGTATATTTACATACCTACAAACTTTGGGTTTGTGAATTCATCTCTCGATGTTTCGACGCCACATTAATCTTATCTCTAAGACGCATGGTAAGTTTGCGTTGGCAAAAGATGAACTACATCTCTGAATCTCATCTAGTCTTGATAAATGCTCAAGATTAACCATTTACTCTCTCAAGCTAGACAGTCGTGCTTGTTAAATTTGTTTGTTAGACAAAGCTATGCAAGCTAATAATATGCATTAATCAAGATGTAACATACTTAGTATTGCTTAAGGAAAACTAGCTTCTAACATCTAACTCATTTAACATTCAAACAACATGGTGTAAAGTATTTAACATGAAAATAAATGGAAGATAATCGTCAATCAAACTTATATTAAGAAAATAAACCATCCTCTCGAATGTAGTTAACAAAACATAAGTAAGAAGGAGGGAAATGGAGATAGAACAATAATGGAAGATGTCAAGCCGCCACTGGCAATGTCTTGCTTCATGGAGGTTTGAGATGGTTGCTATCTGATACATAAATTTCATAGGGTGAAGGTTCTCACTCAGTGGAAGACGACTTTGAAAATTCTCAGAATCCTTCTCACAGAAGAGCTTGAAATGAAGGCTGGTTATGGTGAGGGAGAATTTGTACAGAGCTTTTACCTCTTGAACTCGTTTCTCTCTTCCTGACACTTCTGCATTAAATTCCATGCCTTGCTGCGCAGACTTTTCACATCGTCAACCCATTGGTTCTACCATGATCTGATAACGTGTAATCCTTTTGCATATTGACATGACAGCTTTTGCCCAGGCGTCTGTATCTACTTTTTCTTCTCAACGCATGGGTTTCCACTTTTGTTCTCTCAGCAGCTTCCTCTCTATGCTTGGGTTATTTGTGCTTCTTTTCTTCTTAATCCTGCGTTAAGAACAGAAAAGCTCATATTTTTCAGGTATTTTCTTTTGTAAATGGTGCTAACGCATGGTAATACATCTTGCATAATTCACTGCCAAAATCATGTGTTTAGCCCTAAAGTTACTCTAATTAATTCAAATAGTGACTATAATAACTTGTATTTCTACAAGTTATCATTATGCTTCCAACCCCTTCCTTATACTTAATCATTTTCTCAATGATAAATCTAGCATACGTCCATCTTCGGCTTACTTCTCATCCCTCTAAATTATCCAAGACTCAACAAAATCTCCCTTGATAGAAATCATGTGTTTATCTTAAATTACAATAGCATCTTTCCTTGATTTCACCTTATGCATTTTATCCTTCTTCCCGAGACTTAGATTTCCTTCCAACGCACTACTACTCAACCTTAGTCCTCTTGCTCATACGTTCTACTTAAGCCAAACTTACATCTCCTTCCTTAATTACCTCCTACGCGTTCACTTCTTTCCCTTCGAGCTCTCGGGTTACCTCCTATGCGTTCACCTCTTTCCCCTGAGCTCTCGAGTTTCCTTACAATACTTCAACACTGACCCATTTTCTTTTCCACAATGGTTACCCTTATCATGCGTTTTCTTAGTTATGACCATGCGTCCAACATGGTATCTTACTTACCAAATATGCGTCCAACTCAACTAACTCCCGGCTATGCATTTAACTCTTTCCATCACTTGGTGACATTTTCTTTCTTTTCCTTAGATCATACTTCCAAGCTTAAAAGCATAATTGCATTCTCCTAGTCTAGTTATTCTACTTGGAAGAATTCTTAATTCCAAGAATTACTTCAAGTCCAAGATCCGAAGATTACTCAATGAAATCTTCCAAACCTATCTACAGCTTATACTTAACCCAATACTTAAGCACAAACCTCCCTTTCCTTTGAGTTCAACTCATACTTATTCCTATTTTGGCAACATTTCTCAGCCAACTCCAGAAGCTTGTGATCTAATACCACCTCTCTAGTCTTACTTCTTTTCCTTAAGCTCTTAAGCGCATAGGTTTAAAAGTAGAGTGTTACAATTCAGATTATCCTCCATAACCCGAGAGGAGGTGTGAGGATAATCTGGGAGAGGGTGTGACATAAATCAAAACTGTAATCAAGATATGAAAATAAATAAGTAGTAATAAATCATTTCCATATCCAAAAAAATCATACTCAGGTAACATTATCAAATCACATATGTATCATTTCTAAAGGAAAACCATATAAGTACAACACATTTCAATCACAATTTCCTTAGTTGAGGCGGAGCGGAGCGAGGCTCAATGCTACTCAACGTTGAAAACATCCTTAATTGGGGTAGAGAAATCTCGACACACCCATCATCAAATATCCTTAGTTGTGTGGAGTAGTCTCAACACTACAACATCTATCATACCTCTATGTGCACATAGATATCATATCCTGGGTTACCCGAATACCTTCTCCGAGTCCTTCAGTATAGGGTCCCATATATGAGATTTAGGCCACCCACATGCCTTCTCCGAGTCCTTCAGCATTGGGGCTATCTTTATACTCATGTTACCTATATGCCTTCTCTAAGTCCTTCAGCATTGGTGATAACTTGTAGAAATACAAGTTATAATAGCCTTTTTCTTAGATAAATAGAGATTAAATAGAGAAGCATGCAGCAGTGTATGTGATTTTTACTAATAAATCTTCCTTTGCGTCATACTCTTGTATTTTTATGAAGATAAATGATTTTACCACTTTTTTAGCCTAAAACGCATGTTTTAACGCAGGAATGCAAACGATGCGTTGATGACTTCTCAATGCAAGACTACGCGTTAGCAACCTATGCCGCGTTGACATCGGCCAAACTATTCATGGACGCATAGACGACCATTAATGCAAGGCACTGAGAATCAAAGCAGAATCTTGAGAGATTGACGGATGATTGACGAACATGATTTGTGGCCAAAGTGGTGGATCTTAATTGACCCGAGAATCACGCAATCAGGCGAGATGGACGCATGGTATCAATCTCGCCGCCAATCAAGCAGATTTGCCATTAATTGCGAACGCATAATCTATAAAAGGGCAGCTCCGCGAGATGAGAAAGGGTTGTTGATTCTCGGAAGAACTCCATAAGTGACAGCAGAGTCCTCTCCATACTTCAACCGGAGACGAATAGCTCGAGAGATAAGAGTCTTCCCTCCGCCGGACCACTTCACAGCATAGCCTCACACTTCCATCTGGGCGACTCATGACATTGACGCCTTTCCCTGCTTTCTTTCTTATTATTCTATCTTGATTTTAGATTTGTGTCAAGACATTGAGCTCATCTAAAGTTGTATTTAATTTCATCAATATAATTATCTTCCATGTCTACTCATTTCTCTAAACTTTCTGCTTTTTACTTTCAAACCATGAGTAACTAATCACTCTAGGGTCTAGGGTTGCATTAGTATCTAACTAGGAACCACAGTGTAACTATTTTATCTTGTCAATTGTGAGCTTAATCTGATGCTTATGTCCATCTGACAAATCGATATAAGTAGTAATAATCAAACTGCTCGAGAGTGTAAGCGATTGTGGAACTCATTTGACAAGGGTCAAGTAGTATTGCCTGTCTATGGGGATAATCTTGGTTCTTAACACTCTCCTATGCGTTATAGACATATAACGCATAGCGGCTGACAACCGGGAGAAGAGTCGCAAGTATGAATAGAATACTACTGTGCATTTCCGATGTTAGAAGTTAATCAACCCGAACCCTTTCTTTATCCATTCACACACATCTTTAGCTAAACTTGCTGTGTCGCATTCCTTTCCATCTTCCACATTTAGTCTAGTGTACATATTATCGCTTTCTTTAGATCAGAAACAAACACTCTCCCCATTATTTCTTGGTTAGAACTGCAACGCATGTAATTCACATAAATATTGAATTAACATAATCCCTGTGTTCGACCTCGGACTCACCGAGAAAACCTACTCCTTTGCTTATACTTGGGTAAAGGATAGGGAAACTTGACAGATCACCAACGCATAGTAGTAAGACGCATAGCATGCTCAAAGCATGACATGTTGAACGCATAAGGACATCATTTAACACTTTGTGTTAGGACAATTTACACACATACAAAATCCAACAAGTTTTTGGCGCCGTTGCCGAGGATTATTGCATTGATTTAATTGTTTTCTTTGGATTATTATGTTATAGGATTCCTCAGTCGACGAAGTATAGCAAGCTTCTCTTCTGTCAGAAGCTTCTAACAGTATATGAGTGAAGGGGACAACCCAACATTTGATATTGACCCAGAGATTGAGAGGACCTTTAGAAGAAGGATAAGACAGAATAAACAAAGAAGGAGCAATCAAACTACAGAAGAAAATATGGATGCTCAAAATAATCAACCTCATGCTGGGGTTAGGCAGAACGCAAATGCGCAAGAGCACACAAACAATGATACAAACCCAATCCTCTTGGCGCATGATAGAAATCGCCCAATGAGGGAGTATGCGTCGCCAAATCTATACAAT
The DNA here is from genome assembly GCA_031780015.1 of Citrullus colocynthis. NCBI lineage: Eukaryota > Viridiplantae > Streptophyta > Magnoliopsida > Cucurbitales > Cucurbitaceae > Citrullus > Citrullus colocynthis. The sequence continues at coordinate 1,120,707 of QLSR01000125.1, read as the reverse complement.
TTCGCACTGGGAATTTTACAACCAACCTTCGAGGGTAATGGAAGGTTTGAAATGAAACCAGTAATGTTGCAGATTCTGCAAGCCGCAGGGCAGTTTGGGGGTGTAATGAGTGAAGACCCCACATGCACACGTGAAAAGTTTCTTGGAAATTTGTAGCGCATTCCCTATGGCTGGAGTACTGCAAGATAGCATCAGACTGATGCTATTCCCGTTTTCTCTCAGAGATAAGGCAAGACAATGGGCATATTCATTTGGACCTGGTGAGATTACAACTTGGGGCCAAATGGTTGAAAAATTCATGCAGAAATACTTTCCTCCGACGGTGAGTGCAAAGAGGCGACGAGACATTGTCACCTTCGAGCAAAAGGACTCGGAGACACTTAGTGAAGCATGGGTCCGATTTAAAAGGCTTGTAAGGAATTGTCCCCATAATGGTATCCCTGATTGTGTGCAGATGGAGATTTTCTATGGAGGATTAAATAAAACATCACAATCAGTGGCTGACGCCTCTGCAGTAGGAGGATTAATGGACAAGACTTATACGCAAGCTAAGGAGATCCTCGACAGAATTTCGAGGAACATCGATGAATGGGTAGATGATAGGTATGGATCCCGGTACATGGATAAAAAACGAACGCAAGCTGGAATGATTGAAACTGACGGGACTAATAATCTTTCAGCTCAGATCGCCAATATGACATCCTTGTTGCAAACAATAGCATTCAACAACCAAGGTGGAACAGTTGTGTCAATGAACGCAATGAACACGGTTAATGCCACAGCATCTGTAAGCTGTGTGCAATGCAGTGATGGTCACTTGTACGATATGTGTCCCTACAACCCACAATCCGTCTGTTATGTTCAGAACAATCCTTACTCCAAGACTTATAATCCGGGTTGGAGGAACCATCCTAACTTTGGATGGGGAGGAAACCAATCACAAACGCAGGGAACTGGACAACAGCCGCAGAGAAGCAACAACCCCGTGTACAACCAAGGTGTTCAAGGGCATCAAGCACAAAGAAACCAGTCAGCAAACTCATCATCATCATCCCTTGAAGCCTTTATGCGACAAACTATCGCTCAAAATGAAGAAATGCGTAAGTCGTTGGAAGCAATGCTCCAAAAACCAAATGGGTGAAATAAAAAGCCATGCCATTGCAATCCGAAATTTAGAAATTCAAGTGGGACAAATGGCAAGTGAGTGCAATACCAGACCCCAAGAAGCATTGCCCAGTAATACCGAAGCCCTACGTGGTAACGGTAAGGAACAATGTCAAGCTGGGACATTAAGGAGTAGGAAGATGCTTCCCACTGAAATGCAAAATCAGAGGACGCAAGGAAATCTGTAGCCTCACATCACTCCACAACTAACTCCAATAACACCTACTAGTGAACCGCAATCTTCATCCACCACCACAGCCTCTCAAGAACAAGAGAATCGAAAGGGGAGAGAAAAAGTAACGCTGGCAAACCCTGCGTTGGTATCTCAGAATATCACTCCCCCTATGCGTCCGCCCCTTCCTCAACGCCTAAAGAAGAAAAATGATGAGGGCCAATTTAGAAAATTCCTAGATGTTCTCAAACAACTTCACATCAACATTCCGTTGGTGGAAGCCCTGGAACAAATGCCGAGCTATGTCAAATTTCTGAAAGACATACTATCTAAGAAAAGAAGGCTTGGAGAGTTTGAGACAGTCGCATTAACGCGAGAATGCAGTGCATTGTTCAAAAGCAATATACCCGCCAAAATGAAAGATCCAGGGAGTTTCACATTGCCATGTTCTATAGGAGGAATGGACGTAGGTCAGGCATTATGCGACTTAGGGGCCAGCATAAATTTAATGCCACTGTTTATATTCAAAAAGTTGGGTATAGGGGAAGCACGGCCATCCACAGTCACACTTCAGCTTGCTGACCTTTCCATTAAGCATCCCGAAGGAAAAATTGAAGATGTTCTTGTGAAGGTAGACAAATTCATCTTCCCAGCCGACTTCATAATTCTAGATTATGAAGCTGACAGAGAGGTGCCCATCATCCTGGGAAGACCTTTCTTAGCTACTGGACGCGCCCTGATTGACGTCCAGGAAGGGGAGTTAACCATTCGGGTGGACGACCAGCAGGTAAAGTTTAATGTTTTTAATGCGTTGAAATATCCTGATGATTTTCATTCTTGCCAGATGATCGAAGATATAATTGAAGAAAAGGCAAGCATCATAGACGCATGTGCTGAAGACGAAACAATGCTGGACGAAATGGATGAGGGAAGAGAAGTGGAAATAAGTGTAATCTCCAATGCAAGCTTTGAACGCTTAGACTTAAGCAACCGATCCACGGAGAAAACAAAACCGTCCCTAGAAGAGCCGCCAATGAGCTAAAAACGCTGCCAACGCATCTAAAGTATGCATATTTCGGGGCAGAGAGCACGTTACCAATCATCATATCCGTTGCGTTAACCACAGATTGTGAAAAGGCTTTGCTGGAGATATTGAAAAATCATATCAAAGCCATTGGATGGACTTTAGCGGACATTAGAGGAATAAGCCCTTCATACTGCATGCACAAAATTCGGTTGGAAGAGGGTAAAGATGGGTCAGTTGAAAGGCAACGCAGGCTTAACCCTACGATGAAAGAGGTTGTAAAGAAAGAGATCATCAAATGGCTCGAAGCAGGGGTCATTTATCCAATCTTCGACAGCAGCTGGGTAAGCCCAATTCAGTGTGTACCTAAGAAAGGGGGAAAGACAGTGATCATGAACAGTAAGAATGAGTTGATACCAACAAGAACGGTCACTGGCTGGCGCATCTGTATGGACTACGCAAGCTGAATGCGGCAACAAAGAAGGACCACTTTCCACTGCCATTCATCGACCAGATGCTAGATAGGCTGGCAGGAAATGAATTTTTCTGCTTCCTTGAAGGATATTCCGGCTATAACCAGATCATGATAGCTCCGAAAGATCAAGAGAAGACAACGTTCACTTGTCCATATGGCACCTTTGCGTTCAAACGCATGCCATTCGAACTATGTAACTCACCAGGGACGTTCCAAAGATGCATGATGACAATATTTTTCGACTATTTGGAACAATCAGTAGAGGTGTTTATGGACGACTTCTCAATATTTGGGAAATCATACAATGAATGCTTGACCAACTTGGAAAGAGTGTTAAAGCAATGCGAAGACACAAATCTAGTCCTCAACTGGGAAAAATGCCATTTTATGGTCACTGAGGGTATTGTGTTGGGACATAAGATCTCAAAGGTTGGATTGGAAGTGGATCAAGCAAAGATAGATGCGATAGCAAAACTCCCAGCCCCCACAAATGTAAAGACTTTGCGAAGTTTCCTAGGCCATGCGGGCTTCTATAGAAGATTCATCAAAGGATTCTCGCAAGTAGCAAAACCACTGAGCGAGCTGCTGGAAGCCAACAGGGAATTCAATTTCGACGGTAAATGCCTAAACGCATTCGAGTCTCTAAGGCAAGCTCTGATTTCAGCACCAAATTTAGTTGCACCTGACTGGTCTCTCCCATTTGAATTAATGTGCGATGCAAGCAACCATGCTGTGGGAGCAGTATTGGGGCAAAGAAAAGAGAAAATAATGCACCCCATCTATTATGCTAGTAAAACGTTGAATGCGTCTTAGGAGAACTACACTACTACTGAGAAGGAAATGTTAGCCATAGTCTTTGCGGTTGACAAATTCAAAGCATATTTGATAGGGTCAAAGGTGACCATCTATAGTGATCATTCTACGATCAAACATTTGATGGCGAAAAATGACGCAAAGCCTAGACTCATCCGATGGGTACTGCTGTTACAAGAATTTGATTTAGAGATTAAAGACAGAAAGGGAACCGAGAATCAGGTTGCGGACCACCTATCTCGGTTGGAAAATAAAGAGGTCCAGGAAAGCTGAAGTGATATAGAGGAACGATTCCCAGACGAGCATATCATGAACGCAGAGAGTCACGAACCGTGGTACGCAGACATAGTAAATTACCTGATCTGCAACCAATGGCCTGAAGAATTCAATGCTCAACAAAAGAAAAAGCTCCAACATGAAAGTAAGTTCTACTGCTGGGATGAGCCATATCTATACAGACTTGGCCCTGACCATATCCTGTGTCGATGCATTCTAGAATATGAAACGCATAGCATTTTGAGGAGCTGTCATGAAGCACCTTACGAGGATACTTTGGAGGGCAGAGAACAGCTGCAAAGGTGTTGCAAAGTGGGTATTTCTGGCCCACATTATTCAAAGACGCAAGGGCATATGCAGTAGCTTGCGATCGTTGTCAGAGAACAGGCAACATTTCCAACCAAAATGAGATGCCTCTGAATTCAATGTTGGAAGTTGAGTTGTTTGACGTATGGGGAATTGATTTCATGGGACCATTTCTTCCTTCTTGCGGCAATCAATATATTCTAGTAGCAGTCGACTACGTATCAAAATGGGTAAAAGCAGCAGCCTGTGCAAAGAATGACGCAAACACAGTGTCCAAGTTTTTAAAGAAACAAATCTTCTCTCGATTTGGGACACCAAGGGCGATAATTAGTGATGAAGGTACACACTTTATAAATCGCATAATCACTAATTTACTAACTAAATTTAATGTCTCGCACAAGGTAGCAACTGCTTATCACCTACAGACAAACGGCCAAGCTGAAATAACAAACCGGGAGATCAAGTCCATACTTGAAAAGGTTGTGAGCACATCAAGGAAAGATTGGACAGAGAGATTAGATGAAGCTCTATGGGCATACAGAACGGCATTCAAAACACCTATAGGCATGTTGTCACACCCCCTCCAGGATTATCCTTTCTTAACCCGAGAAGAGATGTGAAGACAGCAACCTTGACTCTTCTATAAGGTTCATTGTCCAACCATTTCCGTTAAGAACAGCCCAGACGAGGTTTCCGCGTAGGCAAAGCAACAAGAACTCGCTTGCTACTTGGAAAATAAAATAAAATAGGAAAACGTGAGCTACAAGCTTCGTGAGTGACTGGCTTTGTAAAAACTATCTTTAGTTCGAACAGAGGCATGTCAAAACAATACCCATAAAACAAGGATTAAGCAAAATAATTCTTTCGCAAAACCTTGTCAATCTCGTGAATCCATTCTGAAACATATAGAATCGTTATCAAAATAAATAATTCAGAAAACTGTTTGGCATTTCAATCTTTTCCCTTAGTTGAGGCGGAGAAAAACTCAACGCTCTCAACGTCGATATTATCCCTATGTGCATATAGGAATATGGCGGGTTGCACAAGTACCGGGTCCCGGGGAAGTTCACATGCCTTATTAGCATTGATTCTCCTCGAAAACATTTATAGGCGGGTTGCCCAAGTACTGGGTTCCGGGGAAGTTCACATGCCTTATTAGCATTGAGCCTCCTCTAAAACATTTTCTCCATCAATTTACATAAATAGTTCATCAAAGACTTTTTCAGAAAACAGGATGTTCCTCGATAAATATATTTTGCAACATGCCTTTCGTTATCATAAAGCAATCAAGTAAAACATGCCTTCTGAACAATATATTCAAGCATTATGCTTTTCACAGAAACAGTCATCTCAAGACCATATCACGTAACAACATTTTTAATAAAATTCATTTTCGAAGAAAGGAAAGAGTCACTCACAAATCTCTTAAGGAATTTCCTCTTTTCCTTTCAAATTCCCGTTTCCCGAGCTCCTTAACGCAAGACTTCAGCTTTTAGTCCACTAGGTAGCTACTTTCTCTCTCAGTAGCTTAGTTGGTCACAGCATTCTAACTCTGGAACGCAAGACTGACATTCCTCTATCAGTTTGGCTGGACACAACCCTGCCCCTCAACGCAAGGTTGATGACTACTGCAAAGTGCAGCCTAACTCCTCTTATTTCTTTCGGATGCGTCGACTTCTCTTGAACGCAAGGTCAACTTGAACGCATCGTCTCTTTTCAAACACCGCGTTCACCTTAAATGTTGGATTCGTTTCAAACGCAAGGGTCGACCCCTCTTTAACGCAAGATAACTTCTTTAACACCAGATGACTAAGTTGTCAAGAATGTCTTCTTTCTTGGCCGCAGACCTCCTGTTTCAATGCAAGCCTTCTTTCTGTCTTCGTTCTCCTTCTTCTCTCAAGGATTTTTACTTCAAAATCATCAGTCGTTACTCTTCCCCCAGGGTTCTATTTATAGAGGTTTTGCCATCCTACTCCTCTTTTGCCACTTAATTGCCATATGTCGCTCTGCATGTCTAACGAACCATGCATTAGTCCAAGTGTTACCTTGCATGAAACACTTAACATGCCTTTTGAACACATCCTTATTTTAAGGTGTCAAGTTTATATGAAGTCACCTGGCCTTTATAACTTATCTTATTCATCCAATATTTTCAAATAGACAGCCATTTAATCCATACAGCGCCCTCATGCGTTCCTTGAGTTTCCTCTAAGGTTTAAGCTTCCCTACTCACTTGTCTAACTCTTAACTAACTACACTATCATCTTTGACGGAGATAACTGTCTCAACGCACAGGGACCTCAATGCATAACAACCTCACCAACGCATAGTAAGCCAAATACGTTTCTTCTCCAGTCGACGCGGCGACTACTTCAGCCCACAACAACCATTCGTGATCACCTTCAACGTATAGTTGCTATATTACAATCCAATGTTTACACAATACCCCTAAGCGTCAACGACAATAAATCCTTCTCAAGCTCTTCCTCTATGCGTTGGTCCTGTTGCGTTCACTTCCATCCTGCGTCCATGACCATCTTCCTATCCTTAGTCATTCCTTGATTATTTCCAAGGTTATTCTTTTAAACTTTTCCTTATATTACTATTTCCTTTTAGATAAATTAGCATGCGTCCAACACATGTTCTAGTTCGTATGCCTACTTCGCCACCTTCTACTTTCCAACACTTAGAAATATCTTATAATTGAAGTCTATGCGTCTTACTTCTTTCCCTTTAAGTGATTGAGTACTTCCTATACGTCTACTTTTACTATGCGTTACTTAAGTCTTGATCATGCGTCCAACATGGTCTTTTATTCCTCTCCTTCGGACTTTTCAACGCATTGGTTGCTAAAAGTTGGGTTGTCACACATGTCACCCTATGCGTTGGTGTTTGGGAAAGCATGCCATCTCCCGCTTGAGCTGGAACACAAGGCCATCTGGGCCATGAAGAAGCTCAATTTAGACCGAGACGCAAGCGGCGAAGCCAGAAAGCTTCAATTAAACGAACTCTTGGAGTGGAGACATTCAGCTTACGAAAACGCAAATCTATATAAAGAAAGGACCAAGAAATGGCACGACCAAAACATTAGTAAGAAAACTCAATACGTCGGCCAGAAGGTCCTGTTATTTAATTCAAGGTTGCGTTTGTTTCCAGGTAAGCTGAAGTCTCGTTGGTCGGGTCCATTCATAATCAAGGAAGTGTTCTCGCATGGCGCGGTCATGCTGACAAATGAAGACAGAACCACTTCCTTCAAGGTCAATGGACAGAGGGTAAAATCCTACCACATTGGAGAGTTCGAAATTGACAAAACCTCCATTGACCTACGCGAATGTAATAACTGAGCTTGCATCGAAAGATCCCTGCGTTGCCGAATGCCTACTTTTCCAGGGACGCTTTCTTTTATCCTTGCTTTATTGTCATTTGAACTTGTTCTAGTATTTATTTATTTTATTATTTTATTTTGCTTTCCTTCTTTTGTGTATATTTTGTTTTTAGCATTTATTTATTTCTTTAATTTCAGCTTAGTAATATAAATGGGATAAGCATGAAATTAGGCGTTGAGTTTTTAATATAAACAATTTGATTTCACCGCATACTCTATTATTCATGCATGCGTCCAATGCATAAGTAAACTATGCGTTCATCGATAAACGATTGCTGCGTTTGTCGAGTTAAGGTTAGGGGTAAGGTTAGAGTCGTACATATTTTTTTCAAATGCATAATACTTAACCTACAACGCACAATCTAACCTAAGAACCAGGCGTTCATCAGCTATGCATTTATCATTAGTTCATTGCGTTTTAGATAGAGCAATAGGTGAAACGCACATGTCTTCTCAGTCTATGCGTTTTTCCCAGAAAAACACTCAAGTGCTCTATGTGCGTTAAGTAGCCGCCCATCACACTTGATGGGTGTGCGGCTCAATAAAATTTGCCTTGATCAGTGGGATTCCGGATATCGCGTATCCGCATTTATTACCGACGGCTAAATTAGCCCTTTATAAACGCGATCTGATTTCCCATTTTCCATTTTCGAAACCTTTCACCTCTATAACCTCCGGCGATTTGTGTTCTACACAGAACCTCATATGTCTAGCCATTCAAATCCACAAAACCAAGAACACCTCGCCAGCGACGTTTCCCCAAGATCTTCATCATCACAGACACCAGCTCCCAAGGTATTTCTTAACCCTCGATCTCTATTCTTCTCTCCACCTACATTTCATCCTTCCAGACCTGTGAGGCCTTTTGCTTCTCTGGTCCGACCAAGACCTCCAAATCCCAGCCCACCGTTTATCCCAACCTTTTCAGCATCTAGAATCAGGGCTACTTCCCAAAGACCACCCATATACCCATTTTCCGACCATTCGCTAGACCCCCAACCCGTCCACCAGTAGTCGAACTGACTCCGACGACTGTGTGGAAGTTCTAAATATCCCTTGAGCCAAATCAACCTAGTACCTACTCCGAAACCCAAAAGCCGGGTCAAATCTTGCATCTCCAGGCCTAGAATGAAGAACATGAGGGAGTTTTCCGCCGAAAATTTCAATGTCGGAAGCCAATGGTTAAGCATGAAAAACTCCGAGGCAAAGCAACTGGGTCCTGGAACGGTTCGCGATGAAGCCAGTACACTGTATGGAAGCAGCGGAGTACGCAGAAGAGAAGAGAGAGAGGTATTCGGCGACATTCTGGAGAGAATCGCTCAAGAGGAGAAGTAAGCAAAGAATCGGGAGGATGATGGGGAGGTCAACCAGCCTTCACCCTCACCTCGTCCGCCCAGCACAAGAGAAACTGAAGAGATGGGAAGAGAACTAGAAGAAGAGATGGCTGTCAAAGAAGAGGAAGTGAATTCCGCACGTTCCTCAGAAGCATGGATAGCCGAAATCCTAAGCGGATTGCATGACCCAATGGACGCAACTGTTTCAGACGCAAGATGGGAATCACCCTCCCCGATAAAAGAGGACCAGAGTCAACCAAAAGAGACTTGGGAGGGTGAAGAGACCGGGGTCAATAAGGAAGGAGAAGCCGCCTACAGCAAGGAGGTCGTAGGCGAGCCAGTTGAAATGCATGGGTTAGTCCCTGCCTTCATCGGTCCTGAGGAGACGACCTTAGACTCCAATGAAGGACCCATAAAAAAAGTTGTGATGGCCACAGAGACCAAGAGAAGAAGGGAAGAGGAAGAAGAAGTGGTACCCCTGATACGAAAGAAAAGAAGGCTATAAGAAGGATGAAGAGCCGAAAACCACAGAGCAAGGAGACGGTCCTGAGTCCCCAATTGCGGCAACATCCTTCAATAGGCTGGCAGCAAAGATGAAGAAGAAGAGGGCCAAGTTGAGGAAAGAGCTCAGGGCCCTAAGAAAAGGAGCTGAGAAAATTGCCAAGGACGCATTGTCTGGCAAAAAGGCACGCAAGGAAGTGCGGCCTTAAGAAGAAGGGGAGATGCAAGGCCTTTCTGATCCTCAAATAGAAGAAGCCGTATTGTCATTTGAAGAGGAAATGAGGGAAGAAGAAAGAATAGAAAAAGCAGCCAAGGAGCTTGAGAAAGAACTACAAATTGAAGAGGATGAGGAGCTGGCTGCTAGAATAAAAGCCCAAGAAGAGGGGGAAGAAACGAAGAAAAAGATGAAGAGAAGTAGGCATCACTCGCCTACAAGGAAGGAACGCATCGGGGAGGATGCGAGAGAGGAACAAGATGTTAGCACCTTGAAGAAGAAGAAGAAGAAGAAAGAAAAAGAGGTGTCAGTCACCAAACTCCCAAGCACGCATAATGAGAAACGCAAAGGGAAGGAGAAGGTGACTGAAGCACCAGTTGAAGTGGCCGAGAGCAAGAAGAGAACTGTCGATGAAATTCCTGCTAAGGCCAAAGGAAAAGCTAAGGTGGCTGAAGCGTCGCCACAAAAGAAGGAAGGAAAAGGGAGACGCAGGGCGTTCCCTGATTTGATGATTGAGGTGGGATTTTTCCCTGAAGAATCCCCATTGCCGCCATACATCACCGAAATTATTGACCACCACGACTGGAGAAACTTCTGTTCCAGCACCTCTTGGGTCCAACCTGACGTAGTCCGAAGTTTTTATAATGGACGCATAGATGAAGAGGAAGACGTGGTGGTGGTGGATGAAACTGAAGTCTCGTTCAACGCAAGGGAAATAAATGCAATCTATCAGTTGAGGGACAACCCGGATGCAGAAGGAAACAAGATTATAGAATCAACTCCAACGGAGTTAATGGAGGACGCAATCCGGGTATTGGCGAAGCCTGGGGCTAAGTGGGATGTTTCATCCACAGGTATTAAAACGCTATCCGCTAGCAGCCTAAGACCAGAGGCAAACCTGTGGGTATATTTGGCGAAGAAGCGGTTGATATCTACAACGCATGACAAGCTAGTATCAAGGGATCGAGTGATGGCAGCTTATTGCATTTTGCGTCACATCACCCTGGATGTTGGACGCATAATCGCGGCGCAGATAAGAGGGGTGTTCAACAAGCCAAGGGGCCAACTCTTTTTCCCCACTCTTATCATGAATTTGTACGCCAATGCTTCCATCGGAGGGCCAATGAAAGTGTTAGACGCAGAGATGATGATTGAAGTCAGTGGCGTAATCGCCCACAAAACTTTGCGTCGGTTGATGAGAGGATCACAATATTTGCCAGAGCCTGCTAAGGCCACTAAAAGACCTCATCAACCCATTCCGCCTCCATAGCCGTAACCGCAGAAGAAGAGGAAGCCGTCCAAGCTGAAACGCAAGGCTGTGGCAAGTCCTGATACCACCATTAGACCTTCCCCAACCTCAAGCCCTTCACCCCACTTCCAACAACCAGAAGAGAACTCCACCTCCACCTCCACCTCCTCCTAAAACGCATCGCCCAAAACCTTCTAAACCTCAACCTTCCGCAAAACTCTCTTCCCCAATCTCCTCAATAAGAGTTGATGACTCACACTATTGGGATTTTGGTGTGACTTTTATGCGTCCATCATCTCCTGCATTTGATGAAACTCCATCAACCTCTCGCCCTCAGCCAAACCTGCCTCAACATCCAACGCAACCACAACCGCAAGAAACCCAACTTGATCTAGAGTGGGAAACAGTGCAAACATATCTGCAACAATCAATCTTGCGTCCAGTGATGCACTCAATGAATATGTTAGCACGCCGGCAGACGGAGCAGTTTCACTTTACACTGAATTACATTCATCAACTGTTCTCGATTCGACCGAAAGTCCCACCCCCTAACATTCCTGAACGCCTACAACAGACGCTTGTCTTCCCAATACCGCAGCGCCCTGCGCCTAAGCAGAAACGCAGACCTGATGAAGACAAGGCAAATGGTTAAAAATTTAGGGGTGTAGTTAAGAGTTGTATCTTCTTTAGAACTTTTATTGCATTATCTTCATCTCCAATTGTATGCGTTGTGGATTATTCAATTAATAGAATGAAAAATTTCTTCGCCGCATGGAATTTCTAATTACTTCTTTTGCATGGTCCCTTGCTGTAAATTTACTCTAAGTACATATATAATTATTTCCAACTTTTATCTTTGCGTTGAAAAAAATTAGTCACTATGAGGATAATCATGCTCACAATTTTTGTACACTCTTTAAGTTAGATTACTTTCAATGCGTCTGAATACTATTCCTTAGAAACGCAAACCTACTTTGCATGTATGCAAGTGGCCAATTCAAACCTCTTTTACAAAATTTTGCAACTTAATCTTTGTTTACAATTTAAGCAATTAGGACCTTGCTACTCTCAAGTTTGGGGGTGGAAGAGGTTTGAACTGTCAAAGATAAAAATATGAAGAACTTATTTCAAACAAAAAAAAAATTCTTTTAAACGCAAAACTCCGCTGGCAAGACTAACATATTTATCTTGTTAAGAGTTTAGCTGAAAACGACACCTGCTTGTAGTTGGCCGCCTCCATGCACCCCATAGTTGGTGTGTCAAAACGAAGGTGGGTAATCGTAATTAGCGACGCATAGATAAAATAACAAACTCCAATGTCTAGTGAGGAAACCGAACTTAGATAAGAGTTTAGTTGAGAAGGGCGCTTACTCGTAGTTGGTTGCCTCCATGCGCCCCATAGTTGGTATGTCAGAACGAAGGTGGGTAACCCTACTCGACGCATGCTTAATATATACATAAGAAAACAAGAAAGAAAAAGGAACTTTATATTTTCATCTTTTCAGACTCAGTGTTCAAAAGAAGAAACAAAAATTTTGTGAATAATGAGTTAAAGAATTTTGAAAAGAAAGCTTGCCGCATACAAACTAGACTCGTCCTAAAGAAAAGAATATGGAGGTAAAGAAGTACTATAACTGACGGGTAGCTGATTGAGTATAGCATTCTGAGAGACTAGTCAATGCGTTGAGAAAATGTTTGGGATGATTGTAAGTTTCTTAGATAGAAGTTATGCTTGAGCACAAGCATTTATCTAAGTTTGGGGGTGTGATAACTTGTAGAAATACAAGTTATAATAGCCTTTTTCTTAGATAAATAGAGATTAAATAGAGAAGCATGCGGCAGTGTATGTGATTTTTACTAATAAATCTTCCTTTGCGTTAGACTCTTGTATTTTTATGAAGATAAATGATTTTACCACTTTTTGAGCCTAAAACGCATGTTTTAATGCAGGAATGCAAATGATGCGTTGATGACTTCTCAACGCAAGACTATGCGTTAGCAACGTACGCTGTGTTGACATCGGCCAAACTATTCATGGACACATAGACGACCATTAATGGGCGTTGAGAATCAAAGCAGAATCTTGAGAGATTGACGGATGATTGACGAACATGATTTGTGGCCAAAGTGGTGGATCTTAATTGACCCGAGAATCACGCAATCAAGCGAGATGGACGCATAGTATCAATCTCGCCGCCAATCAAGTAGATTTGCCATTAATTGCGAACGCATCATCTATAAAAGGGCAGCTCCGCGAGATGAGAAAGGGTTGTTGATTCTTGGAAGAACTCCATAAGTGACAGCAGAGTCCTCTCCAGACTTCAACCGAAGACGAATAGCTCGAGAGAGAAGAGTCTTCTCTTCGCCGGACCACTTCACAGCATAGCCTCACGCTTCCATCCGGGCGACTCAAGACATTGACGCCTTTCCCTGCTTTCTTTCTTATTGTTCTGTCTTGATTTTAGATTTGTGTCAAGACATTGAGCTCATCTAAAGTTGTATTTCGTTTCATCAATATAATTATATTCCATGTCTACTCATTTTTCTAAACTTTCCGCTTTTTACTTTCAAACCATGAGTAACTAATCACTCTAGGGTCTAGGGTTGCATTAGTATCTAACTAGGAACCACAGTGTAACTATTTTATCTTGTCAATTGTGAGCTTAATCTGATGCTTATGTCCATCTGACAAATCGATATAAGTAGTAATAATCAAACTGCTCGAGAGTGTAAGCGATTGTGGAACTCATTTGACAAGGGTCAAGTAGTATTTCCTGTCTATGGGGATAATCTTGGTTCTGAACACTCTCCTATGCGTTATAGACATATAACGCATAGCGGCTGACAACCGGGAGAAGAGTCGCAAGTATGAATAGAATACTACTGTGCGTTTCCGATGTTAGATGTTAATCAACCCGAACCCTTTCTTTATCCATTCACACACATCTTTAGCTGAACTTGCTGTGTCGCATGCCTTTCCATCTTCCACATTTAGTCTAATGTACATATTATCGCTTTCTTTAGATCATAAACAAACACTCTCCCCATTATTTCTTGGTTACCACTGCAACGCATGTAATTCACATAAATATTGAATCAACATAATCCCTGTGTTCGACCTCGGACTCACCGAGAAAACCTACTCCTTTGCTTATACTTGGGTAAAGGATAGGGAAACTTGACAGATCACCAACGCATAGTAGTAAGACCCATAGCATGCTTAAAGCATGACATGTTGAACGCATAAAGACATCATTTAACACTTTGCGTTAGGACAATTTACACACATACAAAATCCAACAACAATTGGAAACCATTTCTATATCCCGGCTACCAATATGCCTTCTCAGTGTCCTTCAGCATTGGGAGCCTTTGCAAAAACATTATTCAAAAAACAATATGCTTTGAAAATAGCATAATATAAATTCACGAGTTTATAACATTTCAAATCTTCACAAACTCCTTAACGATCATCAATGCTTTCCATAAAATCATAGGTTAATAAATAGCATGCCTTTTGTAAAACTCATTTAACAACTAGCATGCTTCAAATGATTTCGAATGTAAAACACATAATATGCACATATCCTCATAGCACGTTAAAACTCGTGGAAAGCATAACCATAAAGGCATGTTTCCAAACTTAATCATACAACATAGAAACTTTGTTTAAAGTAGACTCATTTTTAAACAAAATTGTCACTCACTACTTGTCTCGGGCCTTTAATGGGTTATTCGCCTTTCTTAGCTCCTCTCGGCCTGTAATAATATGTTTCCCTTTGTTAGATTTCCTTAAGATTTCTTTTTACATAACAAACAAGCCTTAGACATTTCTATTATTCACCACTGAGACTCTACTTCATGAAGAAAACCATCACCGAGACTATATTCCACAAATAAATGCTCAACCGAGGCTACATTTCATAAAAGAGTTCACTAATGAGCGAAATTCAGGCCATTAGCGAGACGAAACCAACAAATTCAAGCAAAAGACCCAACTAGACCAGCGTTATTGTGAACTACCGGGACCAGCGAGACTTACTTGATCAGCGATACTAGCGAGAGAAGTGAGACCAGCGAGACCAGCGATACCTAACAATACCCAACGAAAGTTGTGAGACAAAAAGCCACCAGCAACACCAGTGAGACCGTCTCGCTGCCTACCCTTACACCTTTAGTGTCGCTGCTTTTTCCAGCGATACCCATCTCCCACAGCTTCTGTCTTCACTTTTGTCTTCATTTCTATTTGTTAAAAGTCGTATTTCCAGTCCGAATTAGAATTTTTTCCATTCTACAACCTCGTAAAGAAATATATTTTCTAGCTTACCTCAAAATTTCAGAGCTTAGCTTCTCTTTGTTCGACAGATATTCCCAATTTACTTTGCCCTACTCCAGATCACTCGAGAAATCCGTATTAGTCGCTTCTGCCTAAAATTTAACATGTTTCTCTTCATATTCAGCTCAACCATCCTTCACAAGAGTTGTTAAGAATTGAGTTAAATTACTAACCTCAAATTTTCAGCTTCAAACTTGGTCTTTTCGGCTCGCTATTCACCAAACACCAGACTTCGCTCAATGTGCGACAACAACCAAACCTTCTGTTTCAGCTTCAATTACACCACGAAACCGACCAGAATTCTACAAGAATTTGCCTAGAATACTTCTTCTTTCTCCCTTCGACATACAACTATAAGTTTGGGTTGGTTGAAGTTTTTAAAAATGGAGAAAATGATCGAAAACTCAGCTTAGACACTTATACGGGCTGCCGACTTACTTCCACCATCAAACCATTTCATTTTCTTTTCATTTTTTTTTCTTTCCCTTCTTTTTATTTTCTTATTTCTTTTTCTTCTATTTCTAAAATCCATTTTTTTCTATTTTTATTTTTTTTATTTTTATTTTTAAATAAACAAAGTAACTCTTAAACTCGATTTATCTCGTAATGATTTAGAATTCACTTACCAAAAATATTTCCAGCTTCTTCACTTCTTCCTTCATTCTACAAGAGGAAATACAATTTAGTCCATACCAGTACTACGTGCTTACGTTTAGCTCTTACAAAATGGAAGTAGGGTTTACATAAGTAACTTAAACCTTCACAATTGGATCTTCAGTGGAACGATATTCGAACTTAACCGTCTTATATTATAACTTGACCCGTACACTTGCGGTAACATGGAAAGCGCACATCAACACCCAATAGCTTACGCCAACAAAACTGCTAACGACGCTCAAAAGAACTACACAACTACTGAAAAAGAGTTGTTGGCAGTTGTATTCGCTATGGAGAAGTTTAAAGCTTATCTTTTAGGGTCTAAAGTCATCATCCATACAAATCACTTAGCAATCCGAAATTTGATGACAAAGAAAGACACAAATACTTGAATTTTGCTTCTTCAAGAGTTTGACGCGACGATTGTTGGTCGGAAGGTATAGAAATCATATTTTCAAACTCTATGTCCCAGAGACTGAAAAACACTTGGAAAGTGCTTTCTTTTCTCTCAAATTAAGGGACTTTATATTAGATTTTACTTGTTTGCTAATGGTTTTCAGGTCAAAATAAAGAAAATCGAAAGTGAAGACCAAAAGATCAAAATCGAGCTACAATACAGTGAAAAAAAGAAGGAAATGCCAAAACTGCTAAAAATAAGGCAGTGTCGCGACGCCGGTAATGGCGCTGTTGTAGCGCTTTTTCTGAGAGATCAGTCTGCTTCAACACAGCGTCAGCGCCGCAGTGCCATCCAGCAGCGCAGCGGCATTGACTTTCTATATTAACCAGCGCCACGGTGCCAGCTTTCCAAATTTGAAGATTTGGTATTTTTGGAAAGAATTATGGGTGGTTAACTCAATAAATAAGAAGGTCTCCAATAGCCCTAATCAGGAATCGACAGACAAAAAATAGGCATAAGAAGGAGAAACTGAGTGAAAGTTTGTTAGAGAGTTTAAAGAGTGAGTTAGCTGCAAGGAAGAGGAAAAGATTTCGAGAGAGAGTCGTAGTGTCATTCGAGTGCCGACATGAAAGCCAAGGAGATGGTGACTGTGCTACCTCAAACAAGAGCTCTTTTCAGTAGAGTTTTCCTTTCTTTACACTTTTTCTTTATTTATATTGTTTGAACATGTTGCCTCAAGTTATGAGTGGCTAAACTCTTTAGTTTTAAGGTTTTGATTAATTGTTTATGAATTCATGTTGATATTGTAGACTCCTTATGGTTTTGTTGTAATGGTTATGCTTTTCTTTGTTATTGTGCTTAAATTCTTGTTGAATTGCCATGTTTGAATGTTAGAATAGATGTATGATTGAAAGATTGTATGTTTAACGTTTAACTAGATCTATAACAAAGAATTGTTATTAATCTATCATGAAAATGGTTAGGTTAACAATGAAAGTTGCTAAAGACTATTCTTAATGCAATGTAATTTGTATTTATTTTAAGAGATTAGTAATCAATTGAGTTGCGTGAGAAAATGTTGTTTTTGAGAGAAAATAACTTGGAATTAAGTTTCTAGACTTAGGCATATGAATTACAATGAATTCCATGAACCTTAGAATATTGCATAATGAAATAAACAAAGATTTATTACACTAGAACTCTCTTTGACTCTTGTGTTTCCTATTTTATTTGCTTTCCTTATTTAGTTTATATTTCCAAGATTCACAACTTGAATTCCAATCCTCAAATAAAATTGATTTGATTCTACAATAGTAAAGTAACTTAAAACCTTCACAATTGGATCCTTAGTGGAACGATATTCGGACTTTACCGTCTTATATTATAACTTGACCCATACACTTGCGGTTAACACTGAAAGTGCACATCAAGTTTTTGGCGAAGTTGCCATGGATCCAAAGAACGATTGTTGTTACTTAATATTCATTAGAGTTGATAGATCTTAATTTGAGGTGTATATTATTTTCTAATTAATTTCTTTGGTTGATAATTTTGTCGGTTTATGCCTCGTGATAATACTAATATCCTTCCTCTTGACCCTGAGATTGAAAGGACGTGTAGAAGAAACTTAAGGGTTCAACACAATCATACCAAGGAGATGGCAGAGGAGATACCAAAGGCAATTCGAGACTACTTTCAATCGACATTACGAGCAAATCAACCCAGCATTATGAATGTGCCCATCAATGTCAACAACTTTGAGTTGAAACCGGAGTTGATTCAAATGGCTAGAGAGCTAGCCTTTAGAGACCAATGAAGATCCTCACAAGTATTTACAGTCGTTCTTAGAGATATGTGGAATGGTAACGATGAATGGCATTTCTAACGATGCTATAAAGCTAAAACTTTTTCCTTTCTCTTTATAGGACTGAGCAAAAGATTGGTTGGAAACCATACCTCCGGGTAGTATCACCATGCGTGAGATCTTAGCTCAAGCTTTCTTGAACAAATATTTTCCATTGGCTAAATCTCAAAAGCTAAGAACGAAGATCGAAACATTCTGCCAACTTGAGGATGAACAACTATATGAAGCTTGGGAAAGGTATAAGGATCTCTTGCGGAGGTGCCCTCAACATGGCTACCCGGATTGGTTGCAAATACAACTTTTCTACAATAGATTCTCAAGTTCAATGAAATCTATTTTAGATGCAACTGCCGGAGGCTCAATTTTCTCAAAGAATGCTCAAGAGGCCTACACCATACTAGAAAACTTGGCCACTACATCTTATAATTGGCCATGTGAACGGTCTTCTCCAATCATCCCAAAGCTGCTGGAGTACATGAGGTGGATGAGGTGAAATCTCTAAAAGCTCAATTGGCTTCTCTCATTAATGCTTTATCTAAATTGTCTCAAGGAAGCCAAGTCCAAGCAAGCCCACCATCCATAGCTTCCCTTGCGGCCATGGCAAATCAACAAGAGTCAAGTGAGTTAGAGGTAGCCAATTATATGGATAGAGGACAATATCGAGGTCAACAACAATTTCCAACTCACTATCATCCCAACTTGAGGAATAATGAGAATTTCTCATATACCAACAACAAGAATGTGTTGCAAGCACCTCAAGGATTCAATGGAGGGGGGAATGTAAAGACATCGTAATTGGAGGACATAATGCTTGACTTTGTTAAAGAGTCAAGATCAAGGACAACCACATTTGAGAACTCGGTCCAAGCTATAGCAAGCACCATTCAAAGCCAAGGTAAGGCAATTTAAAACTTGGAGGTTCAACTTAGTCAAATGGCCACATCTCTCCATACAATGCAAAAAGGTAAATTTCCAAGTTGTTTGGAGAAGAACACCAAGAAGGAATGCAATGCCATAACCTTAAGGAATGGCAAGGAGTTGAACAAGCACATCATGATGTAGTGTCCAAGTCATGATTCACCCTACGAGGGACACTTCGAAGGGCAATGCACTGCTGCCAAGGTACTACAAAGCGGATACTTTTGGTCAACACTTTTCAAAGATGCCGGAGACTTTGTAATGAGGTGCGATAAGTGTCAACGCACTTGGAATATCTCAAGTCGGAACAAGTTGCCACTTACCTCCATACTTGAGGTCGAACTCTTTGATGTTTGGGGTATTGATTCTATAGGCCAATTTTCGCCTTCAAATGACCAGAATTACATATTGGTAGCTACGGATTATGTATCAAAATGGGTTGAAGCAACTTCTTACGCTTCAAACAATGCGATGACAGTCTCTAAATTTTTGCAAAAGAAAATCTTCACGAGATTTGGAACGTCGAAGACCCTAATTAGCGACGAAGATATGCATTTCATCAATAAAATTATTTCTAAGTTGCTAATTAAGTATGATGTACATCATAGGGTGGCGACTGCATACCACGCACAAACTAATGTTCAGGCAGAGATTTCCAACCGGGAGTTGAAAACTATCTTGGAAAGGTAGTCAACACCTCTCGAAAGGATTGGGCGTCAAAGTTGGATGAGTCATTATAGGCATACAGAACTGAAAGGAATTGAATCCTAGCGGAAGCGTGTGATCGCGTTCTTTGATTTATTGAAAGAATTAAAAATACACAATGTAAGGAAAAATGTTAAGCATCATGACTTTGCCTATCTATAATTCTTGAACCGATAATCTTCTCCTTGTAGTTTTCCTTTAAAAAGAGATCGTCCTCGTATGATTCTGGCAAGGATCCGATTTGTGGGAACCGCTTCTTTAAAAGAATGGGAAGAAGAATTTTCTTAGAATTTTTCTAAGAAAATTGGGAGAATTAGTAGAGGAAGATTTTTAGAGTAATCTAGAGATTATTCTCTTAGAGAGTGTGTTTTATGAAGGCTCTCAAGGGCCCTATTTATAGAACTCTATGGGTTACTCCTAATCCTATTAGGATAAACCCTATGCAGAGATTTTAAATCAAACATTTAATAATATCCAATATTAATAAATATCTACCAAAAAAGTACCTTATATTAAATGGTTTAAAATTCTTAAATCTTATTTAAATATTCATTTTCTGCAGAATCTTTGATTTGGATCTCATCCAAATTAAATAACTAATTATTTGAATCCAATTCAAATCAATTAATTAATTCTCCCTCTATCTATTTTTTGCAGAATCTTTAATTTGGATCTCATCCAAATTAAACAATTAATTATTTGAATCCAATTTAAATTAATTAATTAATTCTCTCTCTCTTTAATTATATGGATTTTATGCAAAGAAATAATTAATTAATTGAATCATATTCAAATAAATTAATCTCCATATTATAAAGTTATAATTTAAATCATATTCAAATAAAATTTATAATAAATCATGCAATTAATTGCATCCAATACAATTAATATTTTATCTCATAAATTTGAACATTTCAAATTTTTGTTTCAACATAGTTGATCCTTGTTGGTTCGTAGTGAGCTAGCAAGGGGACCTTATGGACCTACAGATCAGAAGCTCCAATAATATGAGATTAATCGGCTAAACTCATTAACCACATTAATCAATATTCGTTAACTATGGGTACACTCCACTAAAGACCCATAGTTGCACTCTTCTCACTGCAGATATATTTCTGTGTCCATAGATATAGACCAATAATAGCAAATTAGTCCTTCACAAGTGTTCGTAACACCAGTTGGGTCAAATTACCGTTTAACCCCTGGGTTACTTCTAAATCCTTAAGTACCAGTGCTCCTCTAATGAACAACCTGTTTATGGTCCAACCATTAAGCAGAAACCCCTCTCGGGCCAGTGAGAGGGTAAGGCCCTTTGTTCATGTCTCGGAGACACCACTTAAACAAACACTTATCTACTTACCCTAAAAATGGGAATGAGTGAATTCCATCTTGTATAATTATGTCCCCAACTCCCTACTCGGTCTTGTCCTCAAGATGGTAGGCATATTGAGTCAATAAACGGTTACTCTCACCCATACAAATCAAAGGACAATCCCTCATGGACAGGAGTTCATAATATACTCAGGATTAGGACTAAGTTGCCTAGGTCATCCTATTGAAATAGAAACCTAACTACTCAGCAAAGTTACATCTAGTGATTACTATTTCGTGGTCCGGTTTTATGCAAACTCATTGCATAGGATACCCCCACTCATATGTCACCTACACAAACGCGTTAGATCATTGCGTTTGTATCAAATACAAAGTGGGTCATATCCACAGTGTCACCAGGATAAAGTACCTGGCTTTATCCCTATACTATAGACCCTTTAAACTGTATCTTGAACATTGATCTTCGTATGTCCCCACATACAGTCCAAGACTCATAAAACAACCTAGAATGTTAGTTTATTGGATTTAGGGCTATTAAGACAAAACAAACAAAAACAACCAATAACGCTTTATTAATGATTTAGCCCCTTGCCCCTTGAGCTAGAACACAAAGAACGTTGGGCCACAAAGAAGTTGAACCTAAATCCTGAGGCTGCTGGAGAAGCCTGCCAGCTTCAACTTAATAAATTGGAAAAGTTGAGACTGCAAGCATATGAAAACGCAAAGATATACAAGGAATGGACAAAGCGTTGGCACGATCAATGCATTAGTAAGAAATCTTTGCATACTGGACAAAAAATTCTCCTTTTTAATTCTTGTCTGCGCTTATTTTTAGGAAAATTAAGAACGAGATGTTCTGGACCGTTCATGGTTAAAGAAGTTTTTTCTCATGGTGTTGCAGAATTGATGAATGAGGATGACACCAATGCATTCAAAGTCAATGGTCAATGCGTGAAACCATATTACAAAGAAAGTCTTGAACGTGACAATGTCTCCATTGATCTAGAAAAAATCGAATGAGGAAAAGCTAAAGGCATCCTACATTGACCACAATCATATCTTACAGGGATGCATCCTTACTTTTTGTATTTTTCTTGCTTTTTATTTCTTTTCGCATTTTCAGTTTTCCTCTATTTTAATTTTCTTCTTTAGTTTGTTTTTACTTTAAAAGTTTTGTTTAGTGGCTGTCTGATTGTAATTAATGGGAATTCAATGGAACTCGATCTCTACTTTCAATAATCCTTTTCAAAGAAAATCAAGGTGTCGAAAAATTAAATTCTATGCGTTAACCTTATTTCGATGCCGAGGGGAATATCAAGGTTCGCAATCACATCATAGGATCTGAGGTGACGCCTAAGAGTGCGCCGACAGATGCAAACTTGTGTCAGGCAAATTTAATGCACGATAATGTCATGCTTTGCGCCACTGGCCTTGTGTTCCACGCACCAAAAATCTACTTAAACCCTATTCTTCTCCATTTCCAATTTTATGCTTTCTCATCTTTGCGATTTTCGATGAGTCTCAAAACTTCAGTTCCTAGGCCTATTTCTCATTTCTGACTCCCTAACCTTCTCATTTTACTCAATGGCTTCACAATAAACATCCCCATCCCAAAAAGCCAAGTCGACCTCCTCTCAAAAGGTTGGCATTGTCGCTTCCTCATCTAACCAGCTGCATCGGAGCATCTTTTTCGATTGCAAACCGCTCTAGACCTGCTAATAAGGGCGTCTATTCTTTCTCCACTAGCCCAAATCGCCCTCTGATGATTCCAACCATCACCAGGACTACCCTTGTCGTTTCATCTGCCCAAACCGAACCCTCGTCTACTTGAAACTTCCCGTATCCATCAACCCACCGCAACCATTAGCCATAGTGAGCCCCAACAATCCTGAGTTGGAGGCTGCGTCGACCCCCTTACTGCCAAGCTTTAGTGACCTGCTTGAAGTGAGCGAGGTGGCCAGAAATGATGGATCTAATGTCTTTGGACACATTTTGGATACTATTGAAGAGGATGACTGGTTGGATGGGTTCGTCGACCAGGCGATCAAGAAGAAAATCGATGTGGGTCAGTCCCTGCAGCAAGAGGTCTTAAGGAGTCTCACCACAGTTCATTTAACTTTGATGACAGACCCACTGGAACAATAATGGCGGCAGTGGAAAAACAAAAAACCTCGGAGAAAGAAAGAAAAAGGCCCTCTGAGGCCATGGATGAAGACGTCGAGGAAGATGTCCTACCACTCAGAAGAAAGAACGTAAAAACCAAGGATGCAGGAACATCCGAGTCACCAGAAATTATACCTGCCGAATCATCTATAGAGCGACTGGCGGCCAAGGCAGCGAAAAATCTAAAAAGGTAAAAGAAGGCCTCTGACGCTTGAGAGAAGACACTAAATCCTTCATCACTGCCAAGAAAAAGGATAAGGAAATAAGGAAAAAATATATAGACTTGGGCGGGCAGGCAAGTTGCCAAAGAAGCAGAGGAACTCCAACGCATCAATGAAGTGACGGAGGAATTTGAAAGAGAAATAGAGGAAGAAAGTGATGTGGAGAGCCATTTCAAGGCCGAATGCATCAAGAAAAATTTAAAGATAAGAGAAAAAAAGAGAAAAAAAAGAAGGTAGTCAAGTCTAAAGAACGGCTACCAGAGAAAAAAAAAGTCTGAGGCAACCAAGGCGTCTGGAGTACAAATAATGGATGTGGACGCAAGGGAACAGAGTACGATGCCTATGAGTCCCAAGAGAACAATGAGTGAAAAGGGAAAGGAAAAGGTGGTGGAAGAGCCACCAAAGGAGGTGGGCAAGGGCCGCAAGAAACAATTCAGCAGACTCCATATGGAAGTTAGGTTCTTCCCGAAAGTCATCGAGTTGCCCGCCTTCATTGTGATGCCCCAAAATTTCAGGTATTTTCCTCTTTATCAAGTACTTGTCATTTTAATAAGAAATTGGAGAAATTAGAAAAAAAATTATTAATTAATTACTATTTAATTAATAGAAATATTAAAGGAAAATTGAGTTTTATTAAGTGCTATTTGTTTAAGGAAGAGGAAAAGGGAAAGGAGAACTAATTTAATTTGGAAAGAAAGGAGATTTAATTTACTGAGGGGAAAGAGGAGATTTAATTTGGATTGGAAAAGGAAAATATTTTTATTTTTTGGTTATTTATTGATTCCTCGGTCTGCGTGCTAGGTTAAAAAAAAGAAAGAAAGAAATTTCTTTTTCTTCCTCTCTTTCTCTCCCTCTTTGTGCACACACCAGCTGTCGCCGCCCTAGGTTTTTCTTCTTCTTCCGTCTTCCTTTCGTCCGTTTTTCATCTGCCAGCAACAGATGCAGTCGCCTCCCCGATTCGCACCGTCGCCACTATTGGAAGCCGCCAAAATGAAGAAACAGCCAGCTAAGTCACCAAAGACCTCTTCCCTTCAACCACCGAAACCGAATAAGAGGAAACTTGTCAAGAAGCACTTTGATATCCTAGCATTGATTTCACTGAAAAACGCTTGAAAAGTGATTTTTATTCTCTAAAATTAAGGGAGTTTATATTAGATTTGACTTGAATATTAGATTTCACTTGTTGCTTGTGGTTTTCAAGTCAAAATAAAGAAAATCAGAAGTGAAAGCCAAAAGATCAAAACCGAGCCAGAATTCAGTGAAAAAGAGAATAAAGGTCAAAATCTGCCAAACATAAGGAAAATTGCACGAAATGACCCAAAAACTAAAAACTTATCTATGGATGACCCACTCCCAAAAACTTTATCATCAGTGACCTTTTGGCCACGTGAAATACCAATTTTACCCTCGAAATTAAAACAGCCCAAACGGGCCTTTTCATTTTTCTTTAAAAGTCGCCTCCCACCCGTTGGAGAACTTTTACGATCGCGGAACGTTTCGCTTTCTCTCTCAACCTTTTCGTTTTCTCTCTGAACTTCCCCATTTTGTCTTTCAACCTTTCCACTTTCTCTCTGAACCTTTCGCTTTCTCTCTCAACCTTTCCGCTTTCTCTCTGAACCTTTCGCTTTCTCTATCCACCTTTCGCTTTTTCCAGACGGTTCGTTTTCGTCTTCTTCCTCGTCGTCGTCTTCTGCTTCATCTGAAAGGTACGCCCATACTAAGTTCAAAATCGCTCACAACAGGCTTAACGATCGCTTAGCATTGCTCAAGCGATCACTGAACTTTGATGAAACGATCTCTTGGCCTAGAATAAACGATCGCTCAATCTAGGTTATACGACTAAGCAATCGTTTAGATGACTAAGCAATTGTTTAGATTACTAGGAGATCGCTTAGATTACTAAGTGATCGTTTAGTTCGATATGAGATCGCTTAGTTTACTAAGTGATCGTAGAGTATGGATTAAGCGATCACTTAGATACTAAGCAATCTCGTAGTAATCTAAATGATCGCTTAAACAATTGTTTAGATGACTACGCAATCGTTTAGACGTTTTTAATCTGCTAAACTGATGTTGTACTGCATTTTCTTGTTGTAGGTTGATAATGGCCGTATCTGAGGATAAGTACTTCGCTGCAACCGTCTCCTGTATGATCCCCAAAACCAGCTCTCTGATCAAGAGCAAACTGACAACTGATCAGATGGAAATGTTTAGGAATACCTCATTTGGTCCACTGCTGGACATGGACCTGGTGAGGGAGAATATTGCCGACTCAATCAGCTTCAACATTCTGGGGAAGAAGGTTATCTTTCCCAAGAAGACTTCAATCTCATAACTGGGTTGTGGTCGATTGAGGAAACGGTCGAACGAGATACATGCGGCGAGAGACTATGACATCTCATCCTTGCACCTAGGGACCCGAATGATAAGAAGGAAAGCTGGTCAAGGATGTTAAGGTTGCCTTCGAGAGGATCAGATTTACGAATGATCAAGATGCTGTGAAGGTAGCCCTCGTCCTGTATATCGAGACGATTATGATAGGCAAAGACAAGAAGACACAATTCGACATGAAGACTCTTGGGATTGTCGATGACTCTGAAGTCTTTGCCAACTACCACAGGTCGTCTGTCTTCTTCAACCGGTTGTTGACTAGCATGAAGACTATCATGCACGGAAAGAAAGAGATGCATGATATCAAGAAGGCAAACCCCAAGCACACCACATACTACTGCATCAAAGGCTATGTGTTTGCATTCCAGGTCGATTTAGTCCAATTTATACTTCAATTATACTTCTATATTTATTGTAATCCATAGCCTAATCTGTTTATATTGTGTTATAGGTGTGGGCATACGAGATATTGTCCATTTCTAGCAAGTTCGTGGCTACCAAAGCAAGCAAAAGTGCCATTCCATGAATTCTGAGGTGGACATGTTCTCAGCCTCCATTGTACAAGTTGTTAGAAAGGAATGTCTTGCAACCTAAAAGGTAACTCATCGTTAGTAATTCTAAGCGATCGCTTAGATAATCAAAATGATCGTTGATATACATCTACACGATCGTAGATGTCTATCAACGATGGTATAGAGTATCTAAACGATCCATGAGTTTATAATAAGTGATCGTATAGCCTATGCGATCTCCTAGTATATGTACACTATCGCTTAGTACGATATAAATGATTGTTTGCATTATCTAGACAATCGTTTACATTAGTCCATTCGATCATTTACTCACCTTTTTATTTTAGGTGATCGTTTATTTATTTGTTTTTTGCATTACAGAAGATCGTCCGAGTGAGACTTGTGCCTTCGCCAGATGAACTGAGGTACAAGGAGGATAGAGTAAGGGGGGATGAGTTGATGCCATGTGTCAACCCTGCATCAAGAGATCAGCCATAGGTTGACACCGAGGCAGACCAACCCGAGTCCTCTCACGAAGAAGATCAACTCGAGCAACCAATTGAAATTCAAGTTGAACCCCCACTGCCACAAGAACAAATCCAGCAGTCGATTATAGAGACAACGACTACACTCCTGGGTCAGCCTAGTGGTCAGAGGGGGAAGAAAAGGTGCACAGAGACGTCGGAGAGGCACCCCACCTCCAGAAGGCACAAGCACTCATGGTCGTACAAAGTGCTATCCAAAGAGATATCTGCGTTTCGTACCGACTTGGTGAACTTGACGACAATGGTTCGTAAGCAGCACGATCATTTAAGCAAATAGATAGACGGCCTGAGGATCTCTATCGAGCGTCTATGCTAGGTTAGATTTTATTCCTTCCAATTGTTCTTCTTATTCATACTGATGGCATAGTAATAGTTAATCGATCGCTTAGCATTTGTATGCGATAGTATACAAATGTTAAGCGATCTCTTAACTGTTACTATGTGATCGCTTAGCATTTGTATGCGATCGCTTAGCATTTATATGTGATTGCTTAGCATTTGTCTAACCTATTACTTTATTTGTCTAATTTAGGGTGGTACGATGACAAAGAAGACAATGGGGAGAATGAGGGTGGTGGTGGAGATAGTCAAGCTGAAGATCGACCCACCGAGGAAGAAGGGTGTGGCGGGGGTCACAAAGGGTCGTCTGAGTCAGCTCCAGCCAAAGGAAAAAATGGAGGAGAGACTGAGGAAATGGGAATAGTGGTTTACAACCAACCAACAGAGAAAGAAACCACTATCGCGACCATTGAAGAACCCACCTCAATCGATCCCCCCACGACACAGCCACCCTCTATCGAAGAGCTCCCTAGTGAAGTGCTCCCCACTCAATCATTCAACATGAGGAGCATAGTAGATTTGACAACCCCAGCCAAAATGCTGAGGTATTTATTTGATGTAATTTCATATACACATTATTTATATATTTATTCTAATAGAATTTCCATTTTGTATAGGAAAATAAGGTGATGCTTGATCGTCGGAAGAGATCTAAGGCGACGAGGTTTTCACTAGAGGATGTGCAGAGTCAGAAGAGGGAGCCAACATCTTCCAACACTGGTCCCCCCTCCCTACCGATCCCACCTCAACCCCAACTTCCCCACCCAACTTCCCAACCAAACCAACCTCAACCCCTACCTTCCGAACCTCAACCTCAATCCCAACCACCCCAACCAACTTCCCAACATCAAACCCAACTTCCCCAACCTCCTCAACCAACTCCCTAAACTTCACAACCTTCCAAACCTCAACCTTCCCAACCTCCTCAACCAACTTCCCAAAGTTCACAACCTTCCAAACCTCAACCTTCCCAACCCCCTCAACCAACTCCCCAAACTTCATAACCTTCCAAACCTCAACCTTCCCAACCTCCTCACCTAACTCTCCAAACTTTGCAACCTTCCCAACCTCCTCAACCAACTCCCCAAACTTCACAACCTTCCCAACCTCCTCAACCTAAACCCGTAGTCTCTATCCCCAACTTTCCCATCAGAGCGGTTCGAGTGTATGACCACTTGTTCCCAATTCCGGATGTGTTGTGGGCTGCATACAAGAAGTGGAGGAGCACTTCGAAGACAAAGGACGAGAAAAGGACAGTTGCATACACCTCACGAACCAAGGAATTCTTCCGAACCCTTGAGAAGAATACATGGGTGATTGAGGACATAAGTTTTCCTTTAAACTTCAAATGATCGCTTAGATAACATTAAACGATTGCATAGTACCGGCTATGCGATCGCTTATATAATCATAAGCGATCGTTTAGGATTATATAAGCAATCATGTAGCCAGAACTATGCGATCGTTTAGTAAATGCTAAACGATCGTTTATGTTTAATAAGCGATCGTTTATGAAATCATAAACGATCCTTTAGTACTTTAATTGAGACTTGTGTATTACTAAACTTTTACATTGTTTTCTGTAGAATATGGACATACTAGTACTCCACATTCACCGGAAGCTTCACTCCCGGCCTAAATTATGTTCACTTCGGTTCACGGTGGTGAACACCGCATTTATGGTATGTAACCCTGAACTTGTTTTGTACTTCGACTGATTATTATTGTTATTTCATCTAACCCTTGATTTTCTACAGGATTCCCTCACGAATCTTCAAGGAATTTCGGTCAATATACGACTTGATGGTATGGTCATGCACGACAGGACAGTAGAGCCTTTGACCAAGGTTGCACACACCAGTTTTTGGGCCATGCATTTGATGCTCCTCGAGTTCGCACAAGGCCTAAATGAAGACTACAAGCCTACATGGTCGGAGGTGGATTTCGTATTTGGGCCAATCAACATAAATGAGCATTGGCTCATGGCTGCGATCGACCTTCAGGAATCCACAATTTTCGTCTTTGACTCGATGACAGACTACATCCGTGTGGACATTGTGAACCCAAGACTCGAGCTGCTCAACGGGGCCATACCATCAATTTTGATAGCTGGAGGATTCGACATGAGGATTCCAAATCTCAAGTACCAAGCATAGGAAGTGAAGCGATCCAAGGCTACGCTTCAGTGGGGCAAATCCCTCGACTGTGGGATTTTTTCTTGCAAATTTTTGGAGTATCTTGTAACGAATGCTAATAAAAATAGTTTAAATTTGAACAATATGCCTGTATTTAGGAAACAATATGTAGTCGAACTATGGGCAAACAAGTTCTTATGGTAATCAATGAAATTAGTATTCGCGTACATTTCTCGTATTATACTTAATTTAATTCAATTGTTTTATCAATTACAAGTATTCATGTCCAATTCTCGTATTACAATAGTTGTACTAAGTGATCGTTTAATATACACTAAACGATCATTTAATATACACTAAATGGTCACTTAATACATACTAAGCGATCGCTTAATATACAATAAACAAACGATTGCTTAATCTACAGTAGACGATCATTTAGACGTGTTCTAAGAGATCATTTAATATATACTAAGCGATTGTTTAATATAAACTAAACGATTGATTAATATACAATAAACAAACGATCACTTAATATACAGTAGACGATCGTTTAGACGTGTTGTAAGCGATCGTTTAATATATATTAAGCGATCATTTAGACTTGGTAACATTTACGAAAGGTCAATGGTAATATGACAAAGACCTTATTAGACATTTTTAAATTTTAGGGATCTATTGGACACAAAATTAAAAGTTTGAGAACCTATTAGATATTTTATTTAAATTTAAAAATTAAATAGAGATATACTAATCTATATTAAGTGTACAAAACTACATGCATGACTTAATTGTATACAATTGCATTAATTAATTAAAACAATCAGATACAAGGCGATCATGTATATACAAACTAAGCAACTACATTTCATGAATCCCATGCGTCCCCGTGGCAGGCATTATCAGTGGCTGGCAGCAGGTTTTTTTGTTGTGTCCTCCTTGATCGTATCGCGTACACTTAGTACTTGTCGTGGCTCCTCACCAGTAGACGGAATTCTAACGGTGTGCCGTCGACCTATGCTTGGCACCTTTCGCAGTGGTAAGATTTCAAAGTCATCGAAATCAGGTCTTTGTCTCCACTCTTGTCGATGGCCAACTGGGTATATCGATTCGTCATAAGCAGCAAGCATACACTCTACTGTGAACCACTTTGAGCACAACGTTTGGACGTTAAGGTTCTACATGGCCACTACAGCTACTGCGTGTGAGCATGGAATCTCTATGCAATTGAACTCCAGACACGTACATGTTTGATAATTTATAGAAATACGAGTTATTATAGTCACTATTTGAATCGCGCGCGTGTAGGAAGGCCGACCACTACATGAGCTAAAAGACAACGACTACAAGCCAAATCGGAAGCCGAGCAGTTTCTTGAAAACTTGCTTCGGATATGCAAAAATGAGTATTTAGAGATGCTTTCGTTATTCCCAATAATATGGCTTCCGTTGCCTGGAGGTTGTAACAATCCTCAGTTTCCAGATAAGTGTGCAGTTTCATCCCCTTCTCCCATGCTGAGTCACAAACGCTACAGGTGTGGGAGCGATCTAGGTTAGAGATAGGAAATGAACTGGAATGAAAGAAACGTAGTGCAAGAAGTACTTGGTACTACGATCATTGGAGGCTAAATCCCGTGAAACCATTTCATAGAAGTTCATTGATATCTTCTTTTTATAAAGCAACTCTTAATTAGAGTAACTTTAGAGCTAAACGCATGATTTTGGATGTTGAATTATGTAAAATGTATCACCATGCGTTGGCACTATTTACAAAACAAAATATCTAAAAAATTATGAGCCTTTCTATTCTTAACGCAGGAGTAAGAAGAAAAGAAGCCCAAATAACCCAAGTATGAGAGACGAAGCTGCTGCGAGAACAAATGGAAACCCATGCGTCGAAACTATGTGTTCGAGACCATGCGTCAAGATCATGCGTTGAGAAAAAGTAGATACAGATGCTTGGGCAAAAGCTGTCATGTCAATATGCAAAAAGAAAACACATTATCAGGTCATGGCAGAACAAATGGGCCGACAATGTGAAAAGGCTGCGCAGCAGGGCATGGAATTTAATGTAAAGGTGTCAGGCATCATAAGTTCACCTTTTCGACGCCTATAAATAGCACAAAGCTTCTCCATTCAAAAGGGAGAAGAGAATCAAGAGAGAAACGCGTGACAGGCGTGAAGGCTCTGCACACCTCCTCCACCATAACCCAGCCTCCATTTCGAGCTCTTCTGAGAGAAGGATTCTGAGAACTTTTCAGAATCATCTCCCAGTGAGTGAGAACCTTCAAACTATGGATTTTATGTATCAGATAGCAACCATCTCAAGTCTCCATGAAGCAAAACGTTGCCAGTGGCGGCTTGACGTCTTCCATTTTTGTTTTATCTCCATTTCCATCCTTCTTGCTTATGTTTTATTAATGACATTCGAGAGAATGATTATTTTAAATATGAATTTGATTGATGATTATCTTCCATCTATTTTTATATTAAATATCTTTCACCATGATGTTTGAATGCTCAATGAGTTAGATGTTGGAGTTAGTTTTTCTTAAACAATATGAAGTATGTTACATCTTGATGAATGCATATCATTAGCTTGCATAGCATTGTCTGACAAACAAATGCAGTAAGCATGAATGTCTAGCTTGAGAGAGTAGATAGTTAATCTTTAGCATTTATCAAGACTAAATAAGGTACAGAAATGTAGTTCATCTTTTTCCAAAGCAAACTCACCATGCGTCTTAGAGATATGATTAATGTGGCATCGAAACATCGAGAGATGGATTCACAAACTAAGTTTGTAGGTATGTACTTATACTTAAATAGGTTTAAGTTTTTCGTCTAACTCCTGCGTCAACTCTACATTTATCGCATGGTTCCATATATTTTCAAAGCATGCTATCTGACACTAAACAACATTTGACTAATCATTGCCGCATCCACCTAATTGTTAGTTGTAGGAAATTTTATTCATTCTTTATGTATAGTTTTAGACACACACAACTCAAACACATATTACTTATATAGTTCACTGCATAGTCATGCATCTATTCTCAACGCCTAGTTATTACAAATCCCTGCATTCGACCCTGGACTCACCAGGAAAACCTATAAGAGCTTATACTTGGGCTTTTTATAGGAAAACTTGCTTAATCATGATCATATTTGAGTAATTCTTGACGCATCTTGGTACAGAAATCATCATATCTATTTTTGTGCAACAAGCTAAGAAACTCAATATAAATCGAAAACAGAAATCCAATATTAAAATCAACAACAATGTTCGTGAACAGAGATCAACCAACCACCAAGATGTCCATCGTCGACATTTAGCACATACATGTTCACTAAAGATACACGTACGTTATGGACACCGATTCAGCCTCTTTCAAGATAGTCATTGCATAGTCAGTTACAAGGTTTGTGCATGCCATGGCATGTGTACGTCGTACATAGAACCAACTCTGTAACCAACCTCGAATATGCTCAAGAAGCTTCATAATAAGCAGTTCCCTCGCGTCTTTTAATACTCCATTGAGGCATTATACTATATTCGTTGTCATCTTGTCATACCTACAATGGACTTGGTACATCCGTGCCCACCGTTGTAATCCAATCTCTTCAAGGTAGGCTGTCACACTGGGATATCTTTGAAGCTTAGACCAATATATTTGAAACTCAGACATCCTATAGCCCTTGGCTGCGAGGTAGAAATACAGAATTATGTCCTTATTCTTGAACTTATCCATCAAATTATTCTGAATGTGGTATATACATAGTGCATGGAATGCCTCTGGAAACACGCTTGATACAACCTTCCCGATGGATATGTGACAATCTGATATAATCACCGAGTTAGGGATGTCTCCGAACGAGGCCTTCAAGTGGGTCATGAACCAAAGCCAGGATGCATCGTTCTTGTCGTCTACGATACCAATAGCAATTGGATATATGTTGCTGTTGCCATCAATACATGTTGCTATCAACAACATACCTTTATATTTCTTGTGCAAATGAGTACCGTCGACAACCATGACGGGACGGATGCAGTTCAAGAACTCCTAATGCACGAACCAAACGCCATGTAGACGTACTTAAAGTACCATTAATCTTCTACTTCAACCTCAAACACCGTGCCTGGGTTTGCAAGTTTCAGTGCCTCACCATATGAATGGACAAGAGCATATGATCCTTCTGGCGACCCTCATACAAATACCAGAGCGTACTCCCTTGCACGGTAAGCTCGCCCATAGCTTATATTCATACCATAATCCTGCCGGACATCTTTAATTATACCCTTGGACGGTATGTTTGACCTATTTGATCGTACTTGGACTTGATTAAGTATCCAATAACCTAACTCTTGGCTTGTCGGTGATTACCCATCCTCATCTCAAGGGAACATGTACGGACACTCGGATACTTTGTCACTTTGAAAGAATCGCTTCCTTCCAACTTTTTTGCATAGACTCTCCACTTGTATCCCTGAACCAAACACCGCACTATTAGCAAACTCTTCGTAGACTTCTTTACACGGTATCCAAAGTTCTTCTTTATAGCGAGTATTGACAGTTTAACTGACAGGTCATATTTGAAGAAGAAAATTTGACCTTCCCTCATATCTTCGTCGCTCAAACAATTGTGGGGGATTATGATGAGGTCGTCGTATGATGGGCCATTTGATGGTCCAGCTATGTCTACGAATGGTTGGGTTGGGACAGTGGGGGGCACTTGAACGGATGGGATTGCCACACATGGGGTTAGAATTGTCTGTGGTATTGACCACTGTTCGTACACGTCATATGTCGAATTACTTTCACCAACCCATTCTTCACTTCTGTCATTCCTTAGGTTGCATGCCTCAACATTCTCCTCCAATGATGACGTGGTGGGAAAATCATATGTTGGAATGCTTGGAACTGCTTCAGCTGTTGGATTGCATTCTTGGTGCATGTCATGTACTCTATGCTTCTCATGAGGTGTAAGTGATACAAACAATGGCATCCGAGATACATCACTTCCTTCTAGAAAAAACTAAGATCTTCATTGTCTACTATGTCAATTGGAGGAACTTGGACCAACAGATTATAGTAGCACTTGATGTGTATATCGAACAGGTAGGGATCAATGTTCAGTCGTTGATGCAGTATGCTAACTAATTCACTACAGGTTATATCTTTTCTGATTTTCGGACCTTTCATTTGACCTTCAACATAGTTGCATCCGGACTAATCCCATTCCCTCACCAAATTGCACAAAGAGGCGAAGTAGATTTATTGACCTGCAGAGAAGTTAAGGTTTTTAGTTAGAACTGATCTTCAAAAAAAGAAAAAAACGGAGCGGTCGCCTAGTAAAATGTAAGCGATCGCATAGACACTTGTAAGCGATCGCCTAGTATCATGTATGTGATCGCCTGGTGATGGACTAAGCAATCGCGTAAGATCATAATAAGCGATCGCATACATAATGTGTAAGCGATCGCCTAATATCATGTATGCAATCATTGAGAATAATGTAGGTGATCGCTTAATTAACTATAATTGATCGACTATATGAAGATAATCGATCGTTTACTTCAACATAAGTGACCATTTATATATTACTATACGATATAGGAAGAGAAACACTTACATTCTCTGTGTTTTTTATTCTAACCCACAATGTTGCTGAAACGAACACTAGACAAAGATGAAAAAAGCGATAGACGCTGTAACTCGCAGAGAAAAATGGAAGAAGAAGTTCGTCCGGATGTTTGTGATACTTGCAGAACACAATAGAATAATGGAAGAATGTGTGGGAGCAACCGTCCATTAGTATCCTCACATTCAATTTTGTTGGTATAATGGTAGTTGACATTGAATGATTCTGAAAAATGTTGGTGATGAAGGTTTCGGCATTCAATGCAATCCATTTCAGTGGAGAGAGAGTTTTGGGCTATTTTAATTTCGGGGGTAAAATTGGTATTTCACGTGGCCAAAAGGTCACTGATGATAAAGTTTTTGGGAATGGGTCATCCTTAGATAAGTTTTTAGTTTTTGGGTCATTTCATGCAATTTTCCCAAAAACAAGGCAGCACCGTGGCGCTTTTTCCCAAAAGCAGCTTCTGCTTCAGTGTAGCGCCACCGTCATGACGCTGCGGCACGATGACCGAGGATAGTTTTCCATGATGGTCAGTGCTGGGATGCCATCCAGCAACGCGGCAGCACCAACTTTCCATATCGGTCAACATCGTGCGCCATCTT
The DNA here is from genome assembly GCA_031780015.1 of Citrullus colocynthis. Taxonomy (NCBI): domain Eukaryota; kingdom Viridiplantae; phylum Streptophyta; class Magnoliopsida; order Cucurbitales; family Cucurbitaceae; genus Citrullus; species Citrullus colocynthis. The sequence continues at coordinate 1,085,035 of QLSR01000125.1, read as the reverse complement.
TCCTAAATTGAAATTTTGGTATTTTTGGAAAGAATTTTGGGTGGCCAACTCTATAAATAAGAGAATTTTCAGTAGCCCTAATCACCAATCTACAGATCAAGAGACATAAGAAGAAGAGTATTAAGTGAAAGTTCATTAGAGAGTTCAAAGAGTGATTTAGCTGCAAGGAAGAGGAAAAGAGTTCGAGAGAGAGTCATGGTGCCGTTCGAGTTCCAACATGAAGGCCAAAAAGATCGTGACGGTGCTTCCTCAATCAAGAGTCTCTTTTTAGTAGAGTTTCCCTTTCTTTACACACTTTGTTTATATTGTTTGAACATGTTGCTTCAAGCTATGAGTGGCTAAACTCTTTAGTTTTAGGGTTTTGATGATTTGTTTATAAAGTTATGTTGATATTGTAGACTCTTCATGGTTTTGTTGTAATGATTATGCTTTTCTTTGTTATTGTGCTTAAATTCTTGTTGGATGACCATGTTTGAATGTTAGTTAAATGTATGATTGAAAGATTGTATGTTTAACTAGATCTATAACGAAGAATTGTTGTTAATCTATCATGAAAATAGTTTGGTTAACAATGAAAGTTGCTAAAGACTATTTTTAATGCCATGTAATTTGTATTAATTTCAAGAGATTAGTAATCAATTGAGTTGCATGAGAAAATGTTGTTTTTTAGAGAAAATAACATAGAATTGAGTTTCTAGACTTAAGATATGAATTACAATGAATTTCATGAACTTTAGAATATTTCATGATGAAGTAAACAAGGATTCATTACCCTAAAACTCTCTCTGACTCTTGTTTTTCTTATTTTATTACTTTCCTTATTTAGATTTATTTTCAAATCCGCAACTTCAATTCCAATCCTCAAATAAAATTGATTCAAGTCTAGAATAGCTAAGTAACTTAAACCTTTACAATTGGATCCTTAGTGGAACGATATTCGGACTTCACTATCTTATACTATAACTTGACCCGTACACTTGCGGTTAACATGGAAAGCGTGCATCATTCACATCCTAGTGAAGTTGGAAGTTGTTCACCTCGACGCCAAAGACCTTGACCAAGCCTTGACCATCTATACTCCTCCAACTTACCACACACCTGAGGAGACCATTTCACTTTCCCTTTCTCCCTCACTTTCCCCAGAAATTCAAAAAGAACCCCTTATTGCAGCCATCATCTAGCGCAACCCAACCTCGCCTTCACGACTCCCTTTGACAGACTTGAATTTGGAGTCGAGGAAAGTGTTGCCACCTCCTCTACCCTATCTGGAGTTAACGCTCTTCCCGCCTCAACACTCCACACTTCGAGAGGAAACTCCACCACCACCACCCTTTCAGTGATAGCACCTAAAATGTGCTATCTTCCTCAGCTTAACTTGAGATCGTTGCACTATTTAATGTGTTAAAAATGTTATTTTGTAGGTACCAAGCTCTTAAAAGCTAGAACCGAAAGTTAGAAAGAAAACGGAGCTAAAATGGACCAATTTGGTGTGCTAATGAAGTAATTAGGTCAAATGAAAGTTGAAAAGACCAAAACGCCCCAAAAAGACCTCGTCGCGGTTCTAAAAACAGTATATGACCGATTTTGACAGCGCCGCGGGGCTATCTAGTATCACCGCAGCGCTTTGCGCAGATACAAAATCTGCACTTTGGTAATTAAGTCATATCTTTTGATCCGGGTGGCCATTTTGGGCATATGACCACTCGTTTTATTCATTTTTCCGCCCTCTATCCATCTACAGTATTAGGTTTTAGGTTTTCTTTCATCTTCTTCCTGTAATCAAGCAGAAAGGATGGTTTCTATCTTTTCCACCACCATGGGAAGGTAAGATTTATATAGTTTTCTAGTTTAAAGGATTTTGGAGTAACCCATTGTATTCTTGGAAGTATTTTGATCATATGATTGAGTTTTCTTGTCTATAGGTTTTACTCTTAATTTATTGATTATGAATGACATTTTCTTACTATTGACTGATAACCAATGTTTGATTGTGTCATTCAACGCTTTAGATTAACATATAATATGTGACATGTAATTATAGGTTAATCTCTAAGAAGCAAAATGTTAGATAGACTTGTGATTTGTGGTCGACAAAGAAGAGCATTGTTCTATCGACCATGGAGAAATCGCATTAAATTCCTAATTAGGTCTTTCCAATTGGAAATTTATCCAAGCATAATCTCTTAAATGTAATGTGGTTAGTTAAACTGATTAAGATGCTTTTCATCTAATCAAATTGGCTAATTTGATACTTTGGACCATTGGTTAGCCTTTCTAATCAATTAGGCTACGCATAGGTAAGAAGTTAAAATCATGTATTGATAATTAAATGATCAAAATTACATTAGGTGATTCCGTTTCTCTAAGCTAGAATTTCTTGTTTGATTGCATATCTATCCTTTACTTTCCTTGCACTTTATTTTCATGCATATTCAAATCTCGGGAAATAGCGTTGCAGCTCTCCCCTGTTTTGGCAGATTTTTTGTTTTTCTCTTCTAATTTTCCTTATTTTGACCTAAAAATCACTAGCACACAAGTGAAATCTAATATAAATTCCCTTAATTTGATAGACTAGAAAGCACTTTTCAAGCGCTTTTCAATACACCAATACAACTACAAAATTTCATAACATCTTATCAAACCCCCTTCCGGGTACCCTCATAACCTAGGAGAAAGTGTGAGGCTAGCAGACACCAACCCTCTTTCGGCATCCACTGTCAACCTTATACAAGACAAAACACCTAATAAGCAGATATACAATAATTGAACATCAAACTTTAACTAGGGTTAAGTTATCATAAAAACGATGATTTACATTCAAGCCCTTTTAATTACATAAGTTCACTAACCACCGCCCTTAACCCTCTATATGTACAACAAAATTTTAAGATCAACTATTTACAATGCTTTAAATTCACAAACGCCGATGGTGGTAGGCCAAGACGAGTTGTTGTGTAGGCTAAGCACCTCGAACTCGCTCGCTACTTGAAAAGTAGAAAAACAAGGAAAACGTGAGCTAGGTTGCCCAGTGAGTGACATATTTAGTAAAAACCTTCCTTTAACTCAGAACTAATCAAAACTGTAATCAATTTATGACAATAAGTAAATAACATCAGTTCATTCCCATATCCAAGCAAAACATGCTCAAGTAGCATTGTCATACCATATATGTTCTTTTCCAAAAAGAAACATGAAAATTCAATATATTTCAATAACATTTTCCTTAGTTGAGGCAGAGTGGAGCTCAATGCTACTCAATGTCGTAAACGTCCTTAGTTGGGGTGGAGTAATCTCGACACACCCAACGTCGAATAACTTTAGCTATGTGGAGTAATCTCAACAAAACAACATCTATCATACCTCTTTGTGCACATAGATATCATATCCTAGGTTACCAGAATACCTTCTTAAGTCCTTCAGTACCAGATCCCATATACGAGATTTAGGCCACCCACATGCCTTCTCCGAGTCCTTCAGCATTAGGGGCTATCTCTATACTAAGGCTACCTACATGCCCTCTCTGAGTCCTTCAGCATTAGGAACCATTTCTATATCCCGGCTACGCACATGCCTTCTCTGAGTCCTTCAACATTGGGAGCCTTTTCAAAACAATAATTCAAAAGCAACATGCTTTGAAAATAACATAATAAAAATTCACAAGTCTATAACATTTCAGACTTTCACAAATTCCTTAACAATCATAATGCTTCCATAACATCATAGAGTAATAAATAGCATGTCTTTCGTAAAACTCGGTTAACAACTAGTATGCTTCGAATATTTCCAATGCAAAACCATAATATACATTTACATGGAAATACATGTTTCCTTTAAGCAAATAGTCATCATAGCACATTTGAAACCCCTGAAAAGCATAAACATAAGAACATGTTTCCAAGCAACAGTAATTAGCATCAAAATTTTGTATAAAGTATGCTTATTTTGAATAAAATTGTCACTCACAACTTGTCTCGGGCCCTTAAAGATTACATGCCTTTTCTAGCTCCTCTCGGCTTGAAATAGTACATTTCCATTTGTTAGGTTTCCTTAAAGTTTCTTTTACATGGGAAACAAGCCTTAGACATGGATTTTGTACCACCACCAAGACCACAATTCATAAGTTCACCACCAAAACGATAATTCATAAGGGAATTCACTAATGAACGAGATTCAAACAACTAGCGAGACTAGACTAGTGAAACTGAGTTACAAACAAAATTGTACCTGCGAGACCAACGAGATTTGTGAGACAAAACCAACCAGTGTCACCAGCGAGATTTGTCTCGCTCTCGCTCCTTCATGACCCCAGTGTCACTTAATTATCCAGCGGATTCGTCTCCCTCTACTACTATCTTCGCTACTATCTGTTAAATGTTGTATTTCCAGCCCGAATTAGAACTTCTTCCCTTCTATAAACTTGTAAAGAAATGTGCTTTTTAGCTTACCTCAAAATTTCAGAACTTAACTCCTCTTCGTTTGTCCGATAATCTAAATTTACTTCGCCCTGCTCCAGATCACTTGAAAAATCAGTATAAGTCACTTCCTCCTATAATTAAACCAGTTTCTCTTCACATTCTCTGTCTTTTTTTTTTTTTTTCTCCTTCTTTCTTCCTTCTTCTCTTCTTTTCTCTTTTTTTTTTTTTCTCCTTCTTTTTTCCTTCTTCTCTTCTTTTCTCTTTTTTTTTTTTTCTCCTTCTTTTTTCCTTCTTCTCTTCTTTTCTCTTTTTTTTTTTTTCTCCTTCTTTTTTCCTTCTTCTCTTCTTTTCTCTTTTTTTTTTTTTCTCCTTCTTTTTTCCTTCTTCTCTTCTTTTCTCTTTTTTTTTTTTTCTCCTTCTTTTTTCCTTCTTCTCTTCTTTTCTCTTTTTTTTTTTTTTTCTCCTTCTTTCTTCCTTCTTCTCTTCTCTTCTCTTTTCCTTCATTAATCCCTAAGTCCACAAGCATACTCAGTGTGTTTTTCTTTTCAATTAAACAATAATAGTAATACCAATAATAATTCAAGTTTTAATTACATCCTTCCACTTCGGTTTGAACAATGACACTCCTCTTAGTCTTTTAAATACTACCTGATATGTCGAAGTTTATATTCCAAGTTCGATTTAACTCATAAAGATTTAAAACTCAACTTACCAAAAATATTCTCGGCTTCCCTTCACTTCTCCCTTCGATCTATACAAGAAAAAGCAAATAAGTCCATAACAATTTTACGCACTTAGATTAAGTGCTTAGAAACAACAATAGGGTTTACAGATCTTCTCTTTACTTTTTAGTTTGACACTTCATTTATTTATTACTTTATTTATTTGCCACCTTGTTTGTGTTTCTGCGTCCAATCTCAATGATAAAACTTACGCGATTCAAATTTAGATTAATTGAGATAAGAAGGTTAACTCACAAGCCTTAGGATATTACACTTAGCAAAATCTTCCTTGAATTAAGTATGCATGCAAGCTTTACCTTAAACCTCTTTTACAAAAATTTTTTTAAGTTAATCTCATAACTCAATTTCAGCAATGAAGACCTTGTTGCCTTCCAAAATTTGGGGGTGGGAGAGGTTTGAGCAGATGCATTCAAAAATTCATAAAAATCTCTTAATGCATTATCATAAAATATCATAAACTTGGACAAACAACTTCGCTATCAGTGCATAAAATTAGCCTGTTAAGAGTTGAGTTGAGAAGGACTCTTGCTCGATGTTGGCTGCCTTCATGCACCTTATAGTTGGTATGTCAAAATGAAGGTGAGTGTCTAGGATCAGAAAAGAATAATCAAACGGTGCCGCTATTAACTCGTCAAAATGAATGTAATATGTGCGGAGTTGTGAAGGGGTATCTACTCAATGTTGGCTGCCTCCATGCACCCCATAGTTGGTATGTCAAAACGAAGGTGGATAGCCTAGATCAACGCAAGTCCAAAAAGAAAATTACTAAGTAGATATAAATAAAAATGTCATAAAGAGAAATTTTATGAAAATAAATCCAAAGCACATTACTAAAATAAGGAATAAGACTGGCCGGAAATGAGTAAAGGTATTTTGACTCTAAGCTTGCCACATATACATTTCGAAAAGATTTTCTATGCACTGATTGAAAAAGAACTTGGTGTAGTCAATTTATTGTTGATATAAATCTAAAATCCAAGGGCATGTTGAGAGATTAAGCTTTTACATAAATCTGAGTGGTAGAATTTAATAAATCTTTAAATAAATGCTTGAGGACAAGCATTACTCTAAATTTGGGGGTGTGATCATTTGTAGAAATATAAGTTATTGTATTCATTATTTGGAGCAATTAGAGTAATATTGGTGATAAACACATCCTTTTAACATTTGAATTATATGATATGGATAACTCTGCATTTACTATGTTATGGGGGATGGATTCTCACTCTCTGAGAGGTGACTCTGAAAACTCTCAGAATCTTCTCATAAAAGAGCTTGAAATGGAGGGTGGCTATGGAAATTGAGTGAGAATTTACGCAGAGCTTTCACCACTGTGTATTTCTCTCTACTTGAACATGAAGTGCAATGGGCTATTGATAACTTGTAGAAATACAAGTTATTATAGTCACTATTTGATTTAATTAGAGTAACTTTGGAGCTAAAATGCATGATTTTGGTAGTTGAATAATTAAAAATGTATCACCATGCGTTGACACTATTTACAAAAGAAAATACCTGAAAGACGATGGGCTTTTCTGTTCCTAACGTAGGATTAAGAAGAAAAGAAACGCAAACAACCAAGTACGAAGAAACGAAGCTGCTTTGAGAACAAGTGGAAACCCATGCGTCGAGAAAGAAACAGACGCATGCTCAAACAGCTGTCATGTCATTATGAAAAAGGAAAACACCCAATCAGATCATGGCAGAACAAATAGGCTGACAATTTGAAAAGTCTATGTAGCGTGGCTGAAATTTAATGCAAAGGTGTCAGGTCATCATGACATCAACTTTTTTATGCCTATAAATAGCCCAAAAGCTTCTCCAAGGAAGGAAGAGAGAGACCAGTTCAAGAGGTGAAAGCTCTGCACTATTTCTCCCTCACCATAACCAGCCTCCATTTGGGGCTCTTCTGAGAGAAGGATTTTGAGCACCTTCAGAGTCGTCTCCCAGTGAGTGAGAATCTTCAACCTATGGAATCTATGTATCAGATAGCAACCATCTTTAGCTTGTATAACTTTGTCTGACAAACAAAAGTAGTAAGCATGACTGTCGAGCTTGAGAGAGTGGATAGTTAATCTTTAGCATTTATTAAGACTAGATGGGTTGCAGACAAGTAGTTCATCTTTTGCCAACGCAAACTTACCATGCGTCTTAGAGATAAGATTAATGTGGCATCGAAATATCGAGAGATGGATTCACAAACGCAGTTTGTAGGTATGTAATTGTACTTAGAAAGCTTAGGTGACAACTAGCTCTTGCGTTAACTTTACTTCTATCGCATGGTTCCATTCATTCTCAACGCATGTTATATGACACTAAATGACATATGACTAACCATCGCCGCATCCACCTCGTTGTTAGTATAGGAAATTCTTTTCATTCTTTATGTATAGTTTTAGACACATACAAACAGCAAATACACATATTACATGTATAGTTCACCGCATAGTCAAGCATCTAATCTCAAGGCCTAGTTATTACAATTCCCTACGTTCGACCCTGGACTCACCAGGAAACCTATAAATGCTTATACTTGGGTTTTTATAGGAAAACTTACTTAATCATGATCACTTAGAGTAATTCTCGACGCATTCTTATACGAAAAGGATAAATCTATTCTTGTGCAAATGGCTAAGAAACTCAATTTAATTCGAATAGAAAATTACACGAACAAGTTTTTGGCGCTGTTGCCGGGGAGTTGAACTAATTTAGGTTTTGATATTATTTCTTGATTTATGCAGAAAATCTCAATCTTGGGCCGTACAGAGCGTTTAGCTGAAGACATATCTGACAGTTTATGAACAAAGAACAGCCTGCGTTCATTTCTGACCTTGAAATCGATAGAACCTTTCAGAAAAGAAGTAAGACATTCCAAAGGCGGCGACAACTTTACAGAGAGAAAAAAATGGAAAATCAAGCAAACAACGCCAATCAGCCTTTGAGAGCTAATAATGGGGCTAACGACAAACGAGAAGAAGCAATGAACCATGCGTTAGCCCAAGCACAGCTTCAAGCTCAGCTGCAGATTGATTAACAAACTCATCCCATCTTATTGGCACATGATCGAAATCGTCCCATAAGGGATTACGCGTCGCCCATCTTGTATAATTTTTCACCTGGAATTATGCGACCTGAGTCTCAAGGTTCAAGATTTGAAATGAAGCCAATCATGCTTCAAATGCTACAAACAGCAGGTCAGTTTGGGGGATCACCTGGTGAAGACCCTCATGCTCACCTAAAAAGCTTCATCGAAATCTATAATACCTTCGTCATCCCAAACATAAGTGCAGATGACATCCGGTTGACGCTGTTCCCATTCTCCCTCAGAGATGAGACGAGACAATGGGCATACTCTTTAGAACCAGGTGAGATCACTACGTGGAACCAAATGATCGAGAAGTTCATGAAAAAGTTCTTCCCACCAACGGAGAATGCTCGAAGAAGAAGAGACATCGCCAATTTTCAACAAAAAGATAGAGAAACCCTGAGTGACGCTTAGGCAAGATTTAAGAGATTAGTGAGAAACTGCCCGCATAATGGTTTCCCTAACTGTGTTCAAATGGAGATATTCTATGATGGCTTGACCGAACCATCTCTGACCGCTGCAAATGCTGCCGTAGTGGGAGGACTGCTGGATAAAACTTATACCGAGGCCAAGGAAATTCTCGATAGAATATCAAGAAACCATGAGGATTGGGAAGACCATGGATATAGCCGATTTGGCCGCAGGCAAAACAATGCTTCAGAAGCACCTGAGCATAATAGTGTTGCTGCATTACAAGCTCAAGTCACCGCCATGACTAACCTGTTACAGACTATGGCCCTAAATCAGTCAAATGTAGGAGGCGGTGGCCAAGTGAACGCTGCAGGGTGTGTTGGATGCGGGGAGTCGCATGTGTATGAGGTATGTCCACAGAACCTTCAATTTGTATGTTTTATACACAACAACCCTTATTCCAATACCTACAACCGTGGCTGGAGGAATCATCCGAATTTCTCATGGGGTGGTAATTGCCAGCCTGAGCAGCAAAGTGCGCCTAAGCACGAAAGGGGAGGATCATCTAGATTCCCCCATAGATATTAGAGGCAAAATTCACATCAATCAGCGCCTAGCCATCATCATCCATAGAAGCTCTTCTAAAGAAATATATGCAAAAGAATGATGCCTTGTTACAAACCCAGGCGTCATTCATCCAGAATTTAGAGCTTCAAATTGGCTAGATTGCTGGAGAGTTTAAGACACGGCAAAAAGGTTCTCTTCCGAGTAACACCGAAACCCCACGCGGTACGGGCAGTTCAGGAAAAGAACAGTGTCAAGCTGTGACATTACGAAGTGGAAGAGCCATGAATGAACTTCCCCGCCCAGAGAACTCTCAACCAACAATTCATTTTTCCAACCCCACCACTGATTCTGACCAATTAACGCAACAAAAATAAACTGACATGCAAAGAAGTTTATCAGGAAAAGACGCATCAACAAGCATGTTAGCCAAGCTGCAAACGCCTCCTTATCCTCAGCGGTTAAGAAGGAAGAAAAATAATGAGAGGCAGTTCAAATGCTTCTTGGATGTACTCAAACAGTTGCACATCAACATCCCGCTAGTGGAAGCGTTGGAACAAATGCCCACTTATGCTAAATTCCTCAAGGACATACTGTCTAAAAAAAGAGGAATGGGTGATTATGAGACCATAGCTCTAACGCAAGAGTGCAGTGACATGGTTTGTGAACGCATCCCCACAAAGATGAAAGACCCAGGGAGCTTCACCATTCCTTGTTCTATTGGAGGAATTCACATAGGAAAAGCATTGTGTGATCTAGGGGCTAGCATTAATCTCATGCCCCTATCAGTATTCAACAAATTGGAGATCGCATCGTAGCCAACAATAGTTACCCTACAATTGGCGGATCGATCCGTTGTGCATCCTGAAGGAAGGATCGAAGATGTGTTGGTAAAGGTAGACAAGTTTATTCTCCCCGCAGACTTCATTATCCTAGATTATGAAGCAGAGGAGGATGTCCCAATCATACTTGGACGCCCGTTTCTGTCGACGAGTCGTACACTCATTATGAGAGTTAATGATCAGGAAGTGATATTCAACTTTTTTAAGGCGTTAGAATATCCAGGAGAACAGGAGACCTGCCAGAACCTCGACGCAGAGGATGAGTTCCATGAAATATTGCTTGAAGTAAATGATGAAACTATTGCAAATCTGGACGTGCAGCAGCCTGAACAATGCTGTGCTTTGGTCCATTCTGCTTTTGAACCCTTGACTCTGAATCAGATCAACCAACGAACGAAACCATCTCTGGAAGAAGCGCCAGAAATCGAGTTAAAAGTGTTGCCAGCTCACCTGAAGTATGCCTACTTAGGAGAAGGTAACTCTCTTCCAGTTATTATTTCAGCTGCTTTGTCCCTAATCAAGGATCAGCCTTGTTATTCATTCTGAAAAAGCACATCCGAGCTGTCGGATGGACGTTGGCTGATATCAAGGGGATCAGCCCCACATACTGCATGCATAAAATTCATCTAGAAGAAGGAAAAGACGGATCTATCGAGGCCCAAAGGCGGCTAAACCCAGCGATGAAAGAAGTTGTCAAGAAAGAAGTGCTTAAATAGTTGGATGCAGGCGTCATCTTTCCCATCTCTGATAGCAAATGAGTACGTCCTTGCAATGCGTTCCCAAGAAAGGAGGTATGATTGTAGTCCCAAACAAGAATAACGAATTGATCCCCACCCGCGCTGTCATGGGGTGGAGAATTTGCATGGACTACAGGAAGCTCAACATGGCGACAAAGAAGGATCACTTCCCTCTACCCTTCATTGACCAAATGTTAGATAGACTTGCGGGAAATGAGTTCTTCTGCTTCTTGGATGGCTATTCGGCTACAACTAGATCATGATTGCTCCAGAAGACCAGGAGAAGACAACATTTACATGTCCTTATGGTACATTTGCATTTCGACGCATGCCGTTTGGATTATATTACACCCCGGCACCTTTCAGCGGTGTATGATGGCAATCTTCTCTGAATTTCTAGAAGAATCTGTAGAGATATTCATGGACGATTTTTCGGTCTTTGGAGATTCGTTTGAAGCCTGTTTAGCCAATTTGGAGAAAATACTGAAAAGATGTGAGGACACCAACTTAGTGCTCAATTAGGAAAAATGTCACTTCATGGTGAATGAAGGAATTGTCCTCGGTCATAAGATATCCAAGAAGGGCCTTGAAGTCGATCAGGCCAAAATTGAAGTCATAGAAAAGCTCCCACCGCCTACAAATGTAAAGACACTTTGCAGCTTCTTGGGACATGCAGGCTTTTATAGAAGGTTCTTCAAGGACTTTTCAAAAATTGCACGCCCTTTAAGCTCAGTGCTGGAGCAGAATCGACCCTACAATTTTGATGAAGAATGCCTCAAGGCGTTTAAGACTCTAAAAGCTGCACTAGTGTCAGCACCAATTTTAATTGCCCCAGATTGGTCACAGCCATTCGAACTAATATGTGATGCCAGCGACAATGCGATGGGTGCTGCGCTGGTTCAACGCAGAGACAGAATGTTGCATCCCATAGCCTATGCCAGCAAAACTTTCAACGCAGCTCAAGCAAATTATACCACTACAGAGAAAGAGTTGTTGGCAATAGTATTCGCTGTTGAAAAATTCAGAGCATATCTTCTAGGGTCGAAAGTCATCATCCATACTAACCACTCAGCTATTCGATTTTTTATGACTAAAAAAGATGCCAAGTCGATGCTCATCCGATGGGTTCTGCTTCTTCAAGAGTTCAACGCAGAGATAGTTGATCGCAAAGGTACAGAGAACAACGTGGCAGATCATCTTTCCAGACTCGAGAATATGGAACACGATCGAAAACAGCTGGACGTCAACGCAAGCTTTCCAGATGAAGTTGTATTAAAAGTCACGGAGTCCGCGCCGTGGTATGTAGATATTGTCAACTTTTTGGTGTGCAAGCAATTTTCTGAAGATTTCAACGCATAACAGAAGAAGTTGATGCATGACGCAAAGTTCTATTATTGGGACGAGCCCCAGCTCTACAAAAGGGGACCGGATCACGTCTTCAGACTCTGCGTCCTAGAGACTTCGTATCAACGCATCCTATCTCAATGTCATGACTCCCCCTATGGAGGACATTTTGGAGGACAGCAAACTGCGCCAAGGTCTTACAAAGCGGATACTTCTGGCCAACTCTTTTGAGAGACGCCAGGGACTATGCGATCAGATGCGACAGATGTCAACGCATCAGAAATATCTCAAGTCGGAACGAAATGCCACTTACCTCTATCTTAGAAGTTGAGCTCTTTGACATTTGGGGTATTGATTTTATGGGCCCATTTCCGCCATCAAACGGCCATAACCATATACTGGTAGTTGTGGATTATGTATCAAAATAGGTCGAAGCAATCTCATGCGCTAGGAATGACACGGCAACAGTCTCAAATTTTCTTCAAAAGAATATATTCACGAGATTTGGAACGTCGAGAGCCCTTATTAGCGATGAAGGTACGCATATCATTAATAAAATCATTTCCAATTTGCTAATAAAATACAATGTACATCATAGGGTGGCAACTGCATACCACTCACAGACAAATGGGCAGGCAGAAATTTCCAATAGAGAGTTGAAAACTATGTTGGAAAAGGTAGTTAACTCCTCTCGAAAGGACTGGGCGTCCAAATTAAACGAGGCATTATGGGAATATCGTACAGCATTCAAAACGCCTATTGGTATGTCACCGTACGCGCTGGTCTTTGGAAAGGCATGTCATCTGCCGTTGGAGCTAGAACATAAAGCATTGTGGGCTGCCAAGAGATTGAACATGGACTTGAAAGCAGCTGGAGAAGCGCGTCAGCTTCAATTGAATGAAATGGAGGAATGGAGATTGTAGGCCTATGAGAACGCAAAGATATACAAGGAGCGAACAAAGCGTTGGCACGATCAACACATCAGTAAGAAATCTATGCATGTAGGTCAAAGGGTCCTCCTTTTTAACTCAAGACTGTGTTTCTTTCCAGAAAAATTAAAAACAAGATGGTCTGGTCCCTTCGTGATCAAGGAAATCTTTCCTCATGGTGCCATAGAGATGATGAATAAAGACGACATCAACGCATTCAAAGTTAATAGTCAACGCGTGAAGCCATATTATGGAGACGGCCTGGAACGCGACAAAGTAACCTTTGACCTAGCAAAGATCGAATGAGGAAAAGATGGAAGCGCCCTGCGTTGACAACAAGCACTTATATCCCAGGGATGCATCCTAACTTTTGTACCCTCTTACTGCATTGTTTCATTTCTCCCTTTCTTTTTGTCATTTGATTTGATTTGATTTGATTTTTATTTTTAGTTTATTTCTAATTTATTTTGTTTTATTTTATTTTATTTTATTTTAGCTTATTTGTATTTGCGTTGAAAAATTTTTGTTTGGTGCTATATATTATCTTGCATTGAGTGAAAATTGAACTCTCAATTTTAAGGCGTCGACATCTAAAACGATGCAATACGATTATCTCGACACCTAGAGAGGAACTGAAGTGATTCTGTTCGATTGCTCAGATCAAGAATTCAAAAAGGCTGACGGCCTCTTAAGCCAGCTGATATCGACGGATGTCAGACCATTTAATGCGGCTATGATGTCACGCATCGAGCCGATAACCCACGCACTCAGCCTAAACCCTTTATAAACCCCTCTTCACCCCTTTTCCAAGTTACGTTCCATATCTCTCCGAATTCTCAGATTTCCGATGCAATTTTCTGTCTATTTGAAAAACTCTTCCGATTCTCACCCATTTTTCTCTCTTTTCACCGATATCATTTCCATGGCTTCCCAGCAACCCGCTTCCTCCAAAAGCCCTAAACCTATGGCCTCATCCTCGAGGCATGGTAGTCGAAATTTGTCTACTACCACCATCACACCAGAACCCCTCGCCATTGTTCGCCCTAATAGTCCTGAGTTGGACGCGACATCATCCCCATCTTCGCCAAGCTCCAGGGACCTGTCTGAAGTCCAAAAGGTGTGAAGGAATGACGAATCTACCATCTTCGGAGATATTCTAGACACCATCGATGAAGAAGACGATGACTGGTTGGACGGGTTGGTCGACTAGAGGATGAAAAATGAATTGCGTGGGTCAGTCCCTGCGATGAGTGGTCTTGAGGAGTCAGACTCTAATGAAAGACCTATAAGAAAGGTAATAATGGCGGTGGAAAAGAAGAAATCCGCCAAAGAAAAGAAAATCGGGCCAATAAGGGCCAGGGAAGAAGAAGCTAAGGAAGATGTACCTCCGCTCAGAAGAAAAAATGAGAAAGTAAAGGACACGGGGACATTCGAGGCTATCGCATCATCGGTCGCCGCATCATCTGTCGAGCAGTTAGCAACGAGAGCGGCAGAGAAGTCCAAGAAACTGAAAGACGACATCAAAAAGATGAAAACAAGGACGGAGTCGTTTTTCGCCGCAAAGAAGAAAAGAAAAGAGGAAATTGCGACTGGCGAACAAGCTGTCGAAAAGGCCGCCAGAAAAGCCAAGTTTCTCCGTTAAATAGTAGGGATTGCGATGAAATTAGAAGTAGAATTAGAAGCGAGTGATGCGGAGAGGCCACCCAAAGCTGAACGCATCAAGAAGAATATAAAAAAATAAGGGAGGAGAAGAAGAAAGAAAAAGAGGTAGCAGTCACTAAGGAGAAGCTATCGGAGAAAAAGAAGAAGATTGAGGTAGCTAAGGCACCTGGAGTTGTCATCAGGGACTTGGACGCAGGCAGAGCAAGGAGAACGCCTGCTAGTCCCATCAGTAGGCATGAGAAGGGAAAAGAAAAATTGGTTGAGGAACCAACAAAGGAGGTGGCAAAGAGCCGAAAGAAACAATTCAGTGGGCTCTACACTGAAGTGGGATTTTTCCTAGAGCCAATTGAGCTGCTCGCCTTCATCATACAAGGAGTCGACGCATTGGGTTGGAGGCAATTTTGTGAAAGTGGCCAAGTCATCCAACCCACCGTCGTGGAGGCATTCTACGAAGGAACAATTCACCGCAAGGCACACTTAGTCAAAGTTGAAGATGAAGTGATTTCCTTCGAGCCTCAAGAGATCAACGCATTGTTTGAACTTCCCAACATTGCGGCGGCAGAAGGTAAGAGAATAATGTCGACGCCTACAGATGCCGAAATGAATGACGTCCTCACAATCATCACCAAACCGGGGTCAGAGTGAAACACTTCCCCAAAGGGCATTCAGTCATTGGTGCCTAACTGCTTGATTGCCGAGGCCAACCTGTGGCTTTATTTCATCAAGCAGTCGCTGCTCCCCATAACGCATGACGCCTCAATTTCAAGGGACCGTGCCATGGTCATTTATTGCATCATGTGGGAAACTCAGCTAGACGTGGGACGCATCATTGCCCCACAAATTCGGGGGTTATTCTTCAAGCCAAGGGGTCAACTATTCTTCCCCTTTCTTGTGACAAGACTGTGCGCCAACGCAGAGTTCATGGAGGATGTGCCAATCAGAGCAGTGAATGGAGTCCTTTCAGCGCAAAGTCTGAGAAGGATATTAAAGGACTCACCACATTTGCTTGACGGAGCCAACGCAAAGAAGAGGCCGCCAAAGTCACAAGAACCATCACCCCCTCTCCCCCCCCAACTTCCTCAACCCAAGAAGAGGAAACTGGTCAAGAAGAATTTTGAGATTCAAGCGTCCAGTTCACAACCTAGTGTAGCCGAAGAAACTGTTCAGCTCGACGCCTACACCCAAGCCTTGACCATTTATACTCCTCCCATCGATCCAATCACTAAAGAGCCCTCTTCACCACCAACTTTCCCTTTTCCTTCCCCTCAAATCCAAAACGAGCCACTTCATCTCCCTACCACCCAACGCGGCCTTCCAACGCCTCTTCAGCTTCCTATCGCAGACTTAAACGAAGAGACGAAGGAACTGTCGCCGCCTTCTTCGCCCCACCTGGAGTTAACCCTCTCCCCGCCTCAATCATCTACCTTTCGAGAGGCCACTCCACCACCACCACCACCACACTTTGAGCCGACCCTGACTCTGGATCCTAAGGAGTCGCGCCCTTTCAATTCTCACCGCCTCGCCATGAACTTCAATTTTCCAATCTTTCAACTCCACCAACTACCGAACCTTCTGCCCGCCCAACATCTCAACCACAGGTAGAAGCACCTATCAGCACACATGATCAAGAAGAACTATATCACTTGCGGCACGCCTCTGCTCCGCTGCCGTTTGTTGATTTAAATTTGGATGATTTGCTGCAGTACTTGGATGATGGGATTCTTCACCCCGTCATGGGAGACCTGGATGAAATTCGGCGCAAGGAGATGGAAAGTCTCCAGTGGCAAGAAGAGTTGAATCAACAAATTTCACAATTGGGTCAGCAAGTGACTCAGATGGCATGGCAACAATCAGAGCTTCGGAGTTTTGTTTAACGCCATGCTCGGCGTCAGGATGAACAATTCAGCACTTTGATGAATTATATCTATTAAGTGTTCATCCAACGCATCTCAGTGCCAGTTATTCCTCCTTCCCTTCAGCAACCCCTTCAGTTCAACGATCCAAATCCTCCCCCTGCAGACAACAATGACAACACCCCGAGGAGAACTTAAATTTGGGAGTGTTCTTTTGGGATTTTTTTTTCCTTCTTTTCTTACGTTTATTCCTTTGAATTTTTTTTTGTAATTAGTACAACGCATAGTACATTTGCTTCAATGCTATATCTTCATGAATCTTTTTGTTCTCTTTAGTTTGTACATTCAATTATTTCCTGCTTTATTATTTTCTTCGGCTCGGTTTTGTTTCTCCATCCAACCTCCATGATGAAATTTATGCACTTTACCTGTAGACTTATTGAAATAAGAGGATTAACTCATAAGCCTTAGGATATTACACTTGGTAAATTACTTCTAAGAGTTAGTATGCGTTGCAAGCTTTGCCTCAAACATCTTTTACAAAAATTTTTCTAAGGGAATCTCATAACTCGATTTTAGCAATGAGGACCTTGCTGCATTCAAATTTGGGGGTAAGAAAGGTTTGAGCCATGCATTCAGAATTCAAAAATTTTTTTTGAAACTTTATGAATGAATGAACTCCAAACCACATTACTAAAATGAGGACATCAGATTGGCTGGAAATGAGTAAGGGTATTTTTTAGGAATAAGCTTGCCGCATCTAAAAATTAGAAGTACTTTCAAAGCGTCGATTGAAAAACAACTTGGTATGGTTATCTGATTGTTGATATAGTCAAGGAATAGAAGGCATGTTGAGAGGGTGCACTTTTACTTAGACTCAAGCTGTAGAATTTAATAAATCTTCAAATAAATGTTCGAGGACAAACATTAAATCAAATAGTGACTATAATAACTTGTATTTCTACAAGTTATCACACCCCCAAATTTGAGTTAATGAAAACATTCTCAGAATCTTCGAGGACAAACATTAAATCAAATAGGATGGATTCTCACTCTCTGAGAGGTGACTCTGAAAACTCTCAGAATCTTCTCATAAAAGAGCTTGAAATGGAGGGTGGCTATGGAAATTGAGTGAGAATTTACGCAGAGCTTTCACCATTCTGTATTTCTCTCTACTTGAACATGAAGTGCAATGGGCTATTTATAGGCAACGAAAAAGGTGATTTCATGATGGCTTGACACCTTTGCATTTAATTCCATGTCCAGCTGTGCAGACTTCTTTGCATTTTTGGTTCATTGGATCTGTCATGATCTGGTAAAATCAGTTGTTCACTTGCATATTGACGTGACAGTTGCCGATTGAGCATTTAAATAACTCTTTCTTTTCGACGCGTGGTCCTCAACACGTTAACCTTGAAGCGTTGTGACCTTCAATGATTATAGCAGCATCCTTTTCTTTGTACTTAAGTGAAAAGTGCTTGAAATGTGCTTAAAGGGAGTTTATAGTAGATTTTACTTGTTTGCTAGTGGTTTTCAGGTCAAAATAAAGAAAACTAGAATTAAAAGCCAAAAGATCAAAATCGAGCCAAAATCTAGCAGAAAAGTATAAAACTGCCAAAAATAGGACAGCGCCTCAACGCTAGTATGGTGCTGTCGTGGGTTTTTTTCCCTAGAGCAACATCCGACTTCAATGCAACAGCTTCGCACAGCGCTGCGACACGGCATCGAGGATAGGCTTTAATGACGCACAACACTGGGCGCCATTCTACAGTGCTTCGGCGCCAGCCTTGGATGATGGACAGTGCAGCGGCTCAATTGACCAGCATCGCGATGCCAGTTTTTCACATTTGAAATATCTACATTTTTTAAAGAATTTTGGGCGGCTAACTCTATAAATTAGAGGGTTTCCAGCAGTCTTAGACATCAAGAAATTAGAGAAAAAACACACCAAAAGAGTCTCAAAGAGTGAGTTGGCTGCAAGGAAGAGAGAAGAGTTCGAGAGAGAGTTTGGTGCCATTTGAGTTCCAGACGTGAAGACCACAGGACATCTTGGCGATTCCTCCTCAATCAAGGGCTTCTTCCTAGTAGAGTTTTCTTTCTTTACACACTTTCTATGCTTAATTTGATTATGAACATGTTGCTTAAAGTTATGAGTGCCTAAACTCTTTAGTTTTAGGGTATTGATGAATTGTTTATGAAGTTATGTTGATATTGTAGACTATTCATGGTTTTGTTGTAATGATTATACTTTTCATTGTTATTGTGCTTAATTCTTATTGATTGGCCATCCTTGAATATTAGGTTAGATGTATGGTTGAAAGATTGTATATCTAACTAGATCTATAATAATGAATTGTTGTTAATCTATCATGAAAATAGTTAAGTTAACAATGAAAGTTGCTAAAGACTACTCTTAATGCCATATAATTTATATTGGTTTCAAGATTAGTAATCAATTGAATTGCATGAAAAGGTTGTTTTTTAGGGAAAATAACTTGGATTTATGTTTCTAGACTTAAGCATATGAGTTGCAATAAAATCCATGAACCCTAGAATATTGCATGATGGAGTAAACAAGGATTCATTATCCTAGAACTCTCTTTGACTCTTGTGTTTCTTATTTTCTTGCTTTCCTTTTTAGTCTTTCTAAAATCACAACTCAAGATCGAATCCTCAAATAAATTTGATTCAATTCTAGAATAGCTAAGTAGCTTGAACCTTCACAATTGGATTGTCAGTGGAACGATATTCGAACTTAACCGTCTTATATTATAACTTGATCCGTACATTTGTGGTTAACACAAAAAGTGCGCATCATTAAGCTCCTTTTTTGTTTCTATCCTGCATTCAGAAAGGTAGAATTTCTTAATTTCTAGGATAGATTGTTTTGTAGACATAGTAAATGCAGAGTATCCATACAATCCCCCTCCTAGTTTACCTCTTTAACTAAAAATGAGCTTTGAGGAACTAATATTTGTGCTTCCCTGTGGTATGACCTAGACTTGTCACTTATGCTACGCCATCGTAGTGTAAGTAGTAGTTCGTAATTATAAATATTATTTGATTGGCAAAAGGGATTTGACACCCATATTGGTCCACATCACTTATGCCAAGTAGATCCATTGTTGCCATACTTCTTTCTTATTTGTTCTAAAGGCCTTTTTTCCCTTCTCCAAGAAAAGGAAAGACATGCTAATTTTTCAGGTTTGCATATCCACCCTTATTATTCTTTCATTTCTCTTTTTTTTTTTTTTTTTTTTTAAAAGCCTTTTTTTCCTTTCCCAAAAAAAAGGAAAAATTTGCTATTTTTTGGGTTTTTAATACCCCCCCTTTTTTTTTTTTTTTTTTTTTGTTCAATTTTTTTTTTTTTTTTTTTAAAAGCCTTTTTTTCCTTTCCCAAAAAAAAGGAAAAATTTGCTATTTTTTGGGTTTTTAATACCCCCCCTTTTTTTTTTTTTTTTTTTTTGTTCAATTTTTTTTTTTTTTTTTTTAAAAGCCTTTTTTTCCTTTCCCAAAAAAAAGGAAAAATTTGCTATTTTTTGGGTTTTTAATACCCCCCCTTTTTTTTTTTTTTTTTTTTTATTTTTTTTTTTTCTTTTTTTTTGTTTTTTTTTTTGTGTGGGCAAATGATAGTCTTCTCTTTTTCCAGACTATGGAAAATGACTGAAGGGTGATTAAGATGGTGTTGGAGACATATACGAAAGCCCCAAGGCAAACGTTCAATTTCCATAATTTTACGTTACGTTCGTACAACAAGAATACAATGCTGGATGTCAGGATGGCCTTAGGACATGACATGGTTTTGAGCTTGCATATGTAAGCACTGGCTTATAATGCTAAATGTTGGGAGAAGGCAAGTGTAATGGTGACTATGCGTTGCTAGAGGAAAAGTAGCCGATGGTGGAAGAGCTAAGCATTGGCCAAGACTATGCGTCGATGAAAGCAGAGAAGGGTATTTTTCTTTTGAGTGGCCATGCGTTGAAGGCAAAATCATGAAGAGTTATGAGCTGAAGGAGTCACTTGAGTTGGAAGAGAAGTTGATCATTGGCGGGGAAAGAAATGTTTTGACGTACCATGCGTTGGTAAGGTTGCCATGCGTTAAAGTCCCCATGCATTGAAGACGGGTATAGTTGATTGAGTTGTATGCGTTGAAGGTAGGAGGTGCTGAGGGTGGCTGTCTGCTGAGGGTGTTGATATAGGCTGCGTTGAATGCCTTACCTTGAATTGAGTAAGGAAACCCCGCGCGCCAGCCTGCCTAAGAGAGTTAAGTCGGCAATATATATAGGTGAGTAAATTGAATATTTTATCATTTTTTTAGACATTTTCGAGAGCTTAAGTCGGTTCCATTTTTCAGACGAACTACAAGAAAAGAAGAAGGTGTTCTTGTGGATTTTGGATAGAAGCCTACTCGTTTTGGTATTGAAATCTAAGCTGGAACAGAACATTATTTATGGACGCACAAACTGGACAGTATCGGATGTTTGGAGTGAAACGAATTGAGGAGATTGAGTCTAGGTTAATAAGTTAACTCAATTCTGAACAACTTTTATGAAGGATGTTTGAGTAGAAATGGAATAGAAACATGTAAACTTTTAGCTGGAAGTTACTGATAAGGAATTTATGTGCAATCTGTAGTAGTGTGGAGAAATCTTGCAATATCTGACAAACAAGGACAAGTTAAGCCACGAAAATTTGAGGTAAGCTAGAAAACATATTTCTCTACAAGTTCGTAGAAGGAAAGAAGTTCTAAATTTGGCTGGAAATTTGATTTTTAATCGAGAGAAGTGAGAACAAAAGGAAAGGAGGAAACTCTGTTGTCGGGTGTCGCTAGGAAGCTATTTTCCCGGAGAATTGGAGAGTGAGTAGTTAGACAAATCTCCCTGGTGGTATAGAAGAGCTTTTTGTCTCTCAAATCTCGCTGACTCTCGCTACGTATCGCTCGTCAGGTAAATCACGCTAGTCTCGCTTATCCTGGTGTCGCTAGTATCGTTTCCTGTTGGTAGTTCCGCTAGTAATCTCGCTGGAATGTGGGAGTTTCGTTAGTAATCTTGCTTATTAAGTTTACTCTGGAAAAAAGGGAAGGCTCGGTGATGAATCATGATTTGAGTTTAATTATGTAAACTAAACGACTAAGTAAAGGAAATGTAATGTAAGGAAAAATGTTTATTTCAGGCCAAAAGGAGATAGGGAAGGCGTATAATCCACTCAAGGCCCAGAAAGAGCTGTGAGTGACACTTCTTCTCTTGTTTCAACGATTCCATTGTACATGTCAGTTTGGTTTTTCTAATTTATTTATGAGTTTGTGCTCAATCAATTTACAAAGCATAGTTTATGTTTTGCTAAACGATATTGAAAAGTATGTTTATGAAATGTTATTGATTTATGAATTGCCCTGTTTTCTCATGAAAGATTGGTATATGAACTGTTTGTATAAAGTATTGCTTTTCTTAAAGGAAAATGTTTTAGAGGAGACTCAGTGCTGATGGACATGGAGAAGGCACGAGAGTTTCCCCGGAACCCAGTACTGAAGGACATGAAGAAGGTACTTGAGCAACCCGCCATGTTCCTATGTGCACATAGAGGTTATATGCTGGTGCGTCGAGTTCTGCTCTGCATCGAGCCTTATTCGTTTTCGACGTTAGGGTGTTGAGTTTTGCTCTGCCGCAACTAAGGAGAAATATAGTAACCATACGGTTTTGTTTATGAATTGTTGAAAAACCATGTATTGACTTGATAAGGGCATTTGAACATGATTTAAGCAATGAACATGAGATGATTCTATGTTTTACTCATGCTGTCAGAATTTGTTTAAATCGTGATGAGTGATAAGCACTTAAAAAGTGCTTTCTATTCTCTCAAATTAAAAGAGTTTATATTAGATTTCACTTGTTTGCTAGTGGTTTTCAGGTTAAAATGAGGAAAATTAGAAAAAAAGACTAAAAGATCAAAACCGAGCAAGAATACCGCGAAAAAGAGCTGAAAAACTCAAAATGGCACAAATTAGGGCAGTGCCGCGACACTTGGACGACGCTGCGCGGCGCTAAAACCCGAGAGCAAGTTTTTCTAGACGCAAACCTAGCGCCGCAGCGCTCTCCAACAGCATCGCGGCGCTATAGACCAGCGCCGCGGCGCCAGTTTTCCTTAAATGAAAATTGTTATTTTTGGTAAGTTTTTAGGCGGCCAAACTCTATAAATTTTGGGCTTTCCAGCAGCCCTAAGCATAAAATCAAATAAAGGAAGTTACAGACCTAAAGAGTCACAAAATGGAGAGCATTGAGTGATAGTTCAAGGAGTGAGTTAGTTGCAAGGAAGAGGAAAGAGTTCGAGATAGTCGTGGTGCCCTTAGAATTCCGACGTGAGAGCCAAGGAGATCGTGACGGTGCTACCTCAATCAAGAGCCTCTTTTCAGTAGAGTTTCCCTTTCCTTACACTATTTCTTTGTTTATTTTGCTTAAACATGTTGCTTCAAGCTATGAGTGGCTAAACTCTTTAGTTTTAGGGTTTTGATGATTTGTTTATGAATTTATGTTGATCTTATAGACTTTCATGGTTTTGTTGGAATGATTATGCTTTTCATTGTTATTGTGTTTAATTCTTGTGGATTGGCCATCTTCACATGTTAGGTTAGATGTATGATTGAGAGATTGTATGTTTAACTTGATCTATAACAATGAATTGTTGTTAATCTATCACGAGAGTAGTTAGGTTGACAATAAAAGTTGCTAAAGACTATTTTTAATGCCATGTAATTTTGTATTGGTTTTAAGAGATTAATAATCAATCGAGTTGCATAAGAAATGGTCGTTTTTTAGAGAAAATAACTTGGAATTAAGTTTCTAGACTTAGGCATATGAATGACAATAAAATCCATGAAATCTATTATATTGCATGATGAAATAAAGAAGGATTCATTACCCTAGAACTCTCTTTGACTCTTGTGTTTCTCACTTTAATACTTTCCTTATTTGATTTGTATTTTCCATAACTCATAATTTTCAATTTCAATCCTCAAATAAAATTGATTCAACTCTAGAATAGCTAAGTAACTTGAACCTTCACAATTGGATCTCCAGTGGAACGATATTCGGACTTAACCGTCTTATATTATAACTTGACCCGTACAGTTGCGGTTAACACTCAAAGTGCGCATCAAGTTTTTGGCGCCGTTGCCGGGGATCCAAAGAACGGTTTTTGTTATTTAATATTCATTAGAATTGACAGATTTTAATTTGAGGTGTATAGTATTTAGTCGTTTATTTATTTTTTTCTTTTTATTTTATTTTATTTTATATTTTTTTCCTTTTTTATTTTATTTTATTTTATTTTATTTTATTTTATTTATTTGATTATTTTGTCGGTTTATGGCTCGGGATAATACTAATATTCTCCCTCTTAATCCCGAGATTGAAAGGACGTGTAGAAGAAACCTAAGGGTTCAACACAATCACATTGAGGAGATGGCGGAGGAGATACCAAAGGCAATTTGACATTATTTCCAACCGACATTATCAGAAAATCAACTCAGCATTATGAATGTACCCATCAATGTCAACAACTTTGAGTTGAAACCGGGGTTGATCCACATGGCTAGAGAGTTAGGCTTTAGAAGAAGAACCAATGAAGATCCTCATAAGCACTTACGATCTTTCTTAGAGATATGCGGGACGGTAAAGATGAATGGTATTTCTAACGATGCAATTAAACTAAGACTTTTTCCTTTCTCTTTACACGACCGTGCTAAGGATTGGTTGGAAACCATACCTCCGGATAGCATCACAACGTGGGAGATCTTAGCTCAAGCTTTCTTGAACAAATATTTTCCACCTGCTAAATCTCAAAGACTAAGGATGGAGATTGGAACATTCAGCCAACTTGAGGATGAATAATTATATGAGGCTTGGGAGAGGTATAAGGATCTCTTGAGAAGGTGCCCTCAACATGGTTACCGGGATTGGTTGCAAATTCAACTCTTCTACAATGGATTAGCAAGCTCAACCAAATCCATACTAGATGTAACCGCCGGAGGCTCAATTTTTTCAAAGAATGCTCAAGAGTCCTATACTATACTAGAAGACTTGGCCACTACATCGTACAATTAGCCATGTGAAAGGTCTTCTCCAATCATCCCAAAAGCCACCGGACAATATGAGATGGATGAGGTAAGCTCTCTAAAAGCTCAATTGACTTCCCTTACTAATGCTTTATCTAAGGTCAACAACAACTTCCAACTCCCTATCATCCCAACTTGAGGAATCATGAGAATTTTTCATATGCTAACAACAAGAATGTGTTGCAAGCACCTCAAGGATTCAATGGAGCGGGGAATGCAAAGACATTATCACTAGAGGACATAATGCTTGACTTTGTCAAAGAGTCAAGATCCAGGACAACCACATTGGAGAATTCGGTCCAAGCAATTGCAAGCACAGTTCAAACCCAAGGTAAGACACTTCAAAACTTGGAGGTTCAGCTTAGTCAAATGGCAACTTCCCTCCAAACAATGCAAAAGGGTAAGTTCCCTAGTTGTCTCGAGATAAACCCAAGGGAGGAGTGCAAGGCCATGACTTTGAGGAGTGGGAAAAAGCTATCCACTCCCTTGATCAATGATGAAGATGATGAGCTTCCACAAGAAAAAGATGAAGCCATCATAGAGGATATTCAACAAAAAGAGAGTGCATCTAAGGAAAAGGAGAAATCAAAGTCCAACATAGGGAGTACTTCTAACTCTTCTTCTTTTATCCCTAATACCTTACCTTTTCCTCAAAAGATTTCAAAAGAAAAAGATTGATGCTCAATTTTCAAAATTCTTAGACATATTCAAAAAGTTAGAAAATAACCTTCCTTTTGCAGAGGCATTAGAACAAATGCCTAAGTATGCCAAGTTCATGAAGGATGTATTGTCTAAGAAGAAAAGGTATGGAGATTATGAAATGGTTGCATTAACCGAAGAATGTAGTGCGGCACTACAAAAGAAATTGCCTCCAAAACTAAAGGATCCAGGGAGCTTCTCTATCCCTTGTCATTTAGGCAACAATAAAGTTACTGAAGTACTTTGTGATCTTGGAGCTTCCATTAATTTAATGCCTTTATCCATGTTTAGGAAGCTCAATGGAGGAGAGGTGCAACCAACTACCATATCTTTGCTTGGCGAATACTAAAAGTTGTAGGTGATCCAAAGCATGAAAGGAAGAAACCACCTTGGGATCCGCCGTGATTCGCGAGCCCCGTCCAGCTAGAAGACGTTAAACCAAGCGCTTATTGGGAGACAACCCAATTTTATTGCTTTCTTTACTTTTCTTTTTATTTTATTTTCAATAAATCTTGGAGTCACTTATATGCTTTATCTCTTAGGAACTTGGTTTATCACACAAAGTACTCCTTACACCAAGCCTGTTTAGTGGCTTCCCGCTTGCTCCTAGGTTTGTTCCTTCTTTGTTAGATGCTCTTATGCATCGGAGACAATGCATGATTCTAAGTTTGGGGTGGGAGGTGTCTTTCGTACTTTTGTGTGTTTTCTTATCCTACTATGCATGTTAGTGAAGGTTTTAATGATCATATGCATGTCAATTTTTGAAAAAATTTGAAAACTTTGGATCTTTCAAAGTTAATGGGAATGTTATTTAGGGTTGTGTGCCTTGATGTTGATTGCCCATGATGAGATTCGAATTTGCATGATAGATGACTTATTATGATAGAATAGCACTATCTTGAGTTAAATTCATTCAAGTCCCTCTTAAAATCTCTTATATTCTTGAGCACGTAGCCACTTTAAATTAGAATCTTTAACTGAAAAAAAAGGATTAAGTTGGGTGTATTTGGTTGCCACTCCAAAAGGCCCCACCGGTTAGAGAGTGGAAATGCATGATAGCTTGTAATCTTAGACTAAGCAAAATGAAAAGAGTATACATGCCTTGAGAAAAGAAAAAGTGTAAACAAAATGTATGAGCTTTATTTGTCTATCTTTTTAAATGTTAAACTTGTAATGAGTATGCATGGATAGGGGTAAAAAGAGTTGTCTTTGCTGTGATCAGTAAGGACACCTAGGAATCGACTAAGTACGAGTCCCTACAATGAATGTGTGAAAGCTAGTGCCTCTAGGTAAAAGAATGCAAGTTTGGGCCCATTAAAAAGAAATAAATAAATAAGATTGAAAGGCACCTTAGTGGACATATTACTCACTTGAAATGTATGAAAGCTTGAAGATTGGTGCATGAGCTAAAGTATGGGGAAAACTAAAGAAACTTTCTTAAGTCCTAATTTGAGTTCTAGTATTTTAAATTGAAGGAGGCTTGCACACACACACATGGGAGATAGCAAGATTTGGCCTTGAATGATTATAACAATATAGATATGCTTGCATGTTTCTACTTAAGCTCTAAATGCTATTCTCTGAGATATGAGTCAATTGCACACTTCTTCATCTAAACTCCCTATTATTTGATTTTATTCTTTGCTCAGGACTAGCAAATCTCTAAGTTTGGGGTGTTGATAAGCACTTAAAAAGTGCTTTCTATTCTCTCAAATTAAGGGAGTTTATATTAGATTTCACTTGTTTGCTAGTGGTTTCCAGGTTAAAATGAGGAAAATTAAAAGAAAAGACTAAAAGATCAAAACCGAGCAAGAATATCGCAAAAAAGAGCAGAAAAACACAAAATGGCACAAATTGGGCAGCACCGCGGCAACCCGAGAGCAAGTTTTTCTGGACGCAGACCTAGCGCCGCAGCGCTCTCCAACAGCGTCGCGACGCCGTTCCAAAATTGTCACTAGCGTCGCGGCTCTATAGACTAGCGCCGCGGCGCCAGTTTTCCTTAAATGAAAATTGTTATTTTTGGTAAGTTTTTGGGCGGCCAAACTCTATAAATTTGGGGGTTTCTAGCAGCTCTAAGCATAAAATCAAATCAAGGAAGTTACAGACCTAAAGAGACACAAAAAGGAGAGAATTGAGTGAGAGTTCAAGGAGTGAGTTAGTTGCGAGGAAGAGGAAAAAAGTTCGAGATAGTCGTGGTGCCCTTCGAATTCCGACGTGAGAGCCAAGGAGATCGTGACAGTGCTACCTCAATCAAGAGCCTCTTTTCAGTAGAGTTTCCCTTTCTTTACACTCTTTCTTTGTTTATTTTGCTTAAACATGTTGCTTTAAGCTATGAGTGGCTAAACTCTTTAGTTTTAGGGTTTTGATGATTTGTTTATGAATTTATGTTGATCTTAAAGACTTCCATGGTTTTGTTGGAATGATTATGCTTTTCATTGTTATTGTGTTTAATTCTTGTGGATTGGTCATCTTCACATGTTAGGTTAGATGTATGATTGAGAGATTGTATGTTTAACTTGATCTATAACAATGAATTGTTGTTAATCTATCACGAGAGTAGTTAGGTTGACAATAAAAGTTGCTAAAGACTATTTTTAATGCCATGTAATTTTGTATTGGTTTTAAGAGATTAATAATCAATCGAGTTGCATAAGAAATGGTTGTTTTTTAGAGAAAATAACTTGGAATTAAGTTTCTAGACTTAGGCATATGAATGACAATAAAATCCATGAAATCTATCATATTGCATGATGAAATAAACAAGGATTCATTATCCTAGAACTCTCTTTGACTCTTGTGTTTCTCACTTTAATACTTTCCTTATTTGATTTGTATTTTCCATAACTCATAATTTTCAATTTCAATCCTCAAATAAAATTGATTCAACTCTAGAATAGCTAAGTAACTTGAACCTTCACAATTGGATCTCCAGTGGAACGATATTCGGACTTAACCATCTTATATTATAATTTGACCCGTACACTTGCGGTTAACACTCAAAGTGCGCATCAATGATTTTCGAACTAAAATTAGTTTGTTAAAAATTAGTCACTCACTGGGCTGTTAGCTTATGTTTTCAAGTTTTCCTTCCCCTCCAGGTAGCAAGGACGTTCCTGGTGCTTTGCCTACTCCAACTCGCCCTGCTTAAGCTTCGAGTTTCCATAAATTTGTCCTGTTTTGAAGAGTTGCATGTATGTAAAACCTTATATAGGTGGCATGTAGACCTAGTTGTACATTTACTGGGAGTTGAAATATGGTTTTGTATAAGGGCTTTATGGATTAGTTGTAAATTTGAATTATCAATATATATATAACTTCCTATATGTTATATTGAAATGTATTAAGGAGTGATATGTATGTTGTGAACAGTACAGGATAAGTGTGTAGAAATGGATGGTATGCGTCACAAAAGGGGTGATGTATGTTGTCCTCACATCTCCTTTCAGATTATGTAGGCAAATCTGGGAGGGGGTGTGACAGCCTAGATATCTAAAAATAGGAGCAAAGTGTTCGAGATTATTAAAGAGCATGTGTGGGAGGTCTTGCAAGGCTAGAAGGAGAAGTTTCTCTACTAGCAGTAAAGAAGTATTAATTAAAGCAGTAGTTCAAGTTATCCTGAATTACACGATGTAAAATTCATTGGCACAGTTGGTCGCATATGTGTGAACCAAAGAAGGATAGTGGTCTATGTTTTTGCAACTTGCACATCTTCAACCAAGCTTGTGGATTATTAGGCGACCTAACAGTTTACTTACTTAGGTGCTTCTAGGTAAGTACTTCAAAACAGGAAATTTTTTACTGCAGGTTTAGGCCATAATCTTTCCTATGCACGATGAAGTATTATGTGGGGAAAATCTCTATTTGAGGAAGGATATAGGTGAAAAATTGGGAATGAGCAGTTTATTCAAATTTCTAATGACCTTTGACTTTCTAGGGAGGGTAGCAGGGTGCCTATTTGGGTAACCCAACATCTACAGCGGCAAAATGTGGTATATCTCTTTTCAGAAAATGGATCTTGGTGGAATGAAAAGCTGGGACCTCAACCAAAGGAGTGGCTTTCAAGTATTTGTTGGGTTGAATGCCCTAAAACTCGTAGCTTGTAAACAGTAATATGAATTCTATAATCAATAAAGTTGTTGATGTTTATTCAATAAAGTTGTTGTTGAATAAATAACAATAAATCCAATAAACTAAAGAACTTCTAGGTATAGTATGATTACTTGAACTTTTTGTGGAGACATAAAAGTGGATCAAGTTTGAGTAAATTACCAAAACGGTCTATAGTATATGAATAAGGTTGGGTACCTTATTCTGGAAACACTATTGAATGTGGCCTACCTTGTATTTGATACAAACGATGTGATCTTGAATCATTAATGTAGAGACATTCAAAATAGGGTCATCTTGTGCAATGAGTTTGCATAAGACCGGACCATGAAATAATCACTTTTACTTTGTAACACGTTTACTATTAAAATTGATTATTTCAACCTGATGACCTAAGTAACTTGATCTTAATCCTGAGCTAAATATGAACTCCTATTTATTTAGGATTATCCTTAGATCTGCATAGGTGAGAGTAGCCCAACTTCTCTACTCAATAAACCTCCCATTTCAGGGGTAAGATCGGCTAGATGAAATTTACTCCTACTCGTTTTAGGGGTAATAGATAGGTTGTTCCCTTTAGTGTTGGCTCCAGGTCTTAAACAAGGGGCCCCACCCTCTCACTGGCCCGAGAGGGATTCAGTTTAGTGGTTGGACCATTAACCAATTTGTTCATTAGAGGATTAGTGGGACTTAAGGAACAAGAAGAACTCATAGGGGTAAAACGGTAATTTGACTTAGCTGTGACTATGGACAACCTATAAAGAATCAACTTACTAATCATGGTTATATCAAGTGGACAGAAATATATCTGCAGTGAGGAGAGTGCAGCTACTAGGCTTTAGTAGAATGTCCTAGTAGTTAACGAATGTTGATTAACTAGGTTAAAGAGTTTGACCCGTTAATCTCATATCATTGGACCTCTTGATCTATAGGTTCATTAGGTCCCTTTGCTACTCATATTGGACCAAATCATAGAACAGTGTGATGAATGAATTCGAATCGTTTGAATTCAATTTGTAGAATAAGGCGTTAAAAGAGTTTAACGATTTATTATTTAATTTCGAATTGAACAATAGAGAGAGAGAAAGAATATTTAAATATGATTTAAATATTGTGTATATGAATAGAGATTCATATCGATATCGGTGAAAAGTGCTTGAAAAGTATTTTTTATTCTCTCAAATCAAGGGAGTTTATATTAGATTTCGCTTGTTTATTAGTGGTTTTTAGGTAATTACAAAGAAAAGTAGAATTGAAAGCCAAAAGAACTAAACTGAGCTAAAATTAAGTGAAAAATAGAAGAAAATCACCAAGCTGCCAAAAATAAGGCAGTGTCGCAATACTTTTTCCTGAGAGCATCACCCAACATCAATAAAGCAGCACCGATGCGATGTTGCAGCATGGCGCCGAGGGTAGGTTTTTATGACATCCAATGCTGCAACGCCATCCTATAGTGCAGCGGCACCACCATTTGATGACGGACAACGTAACGGCACCATTGACCAGCGCCACAGCGCTAGTGTTCCTTATTTGAAAAATCTACATTTTTTGAAAGAATTTTGGGCGGCCAACTCTATTAATTGGAGGGTTTCCAGCAGCCCTAAAGACACCAAGAGGCACAAGAAGAAGAGAATTCAAAGAAAATACGTTAGAGAGTCCCAAAGAGTGAGTTAGCTGCAAGGAAGAGAGAAAAGAGTTTGAGAGAGAGTTGTGGTGCGCTCGCGAGGTGAAGACCAAGGACATCTTGGCGGTTCCTCTTCAATCAAAGCTTCTTTTTAGTAGAGTTTCCCTTTCTTACACTCTTTCTATGCTTATATTGTTTGTGAACATGTTGCTTAAAGCTATGAGTGGCTAAACTTTTAGTTTTAGGGTATTGATGAATTGTTTATGAAGTTATGTTGATAATGTAAACTCTTCATGGTTTTGTTGTAATGAGTATGCTTTTCATTGTTATTGTGCTTAAATTCTTATTGAATGACCATGATTGAACGTTAGGTTAGATGTATAGTTGAAATGATTGTATGTCTAACTAGATTTATAACAATGAATTGTTGTTAATCTTTCATGAAAATAGGTAGGTTAACAATGAAAGTTGCTTAAAGACTACTCCTAATGCCATGTAATTTGTATTGGATTTTAGGAAATTATAATCAATTAAGTTGCATGAGAAAATGTTGTTTTTTAAAGAAAATAACTTGGATTTATGTGTCTAGACTTAAGCATATGAATTGCAATAAAATCCATGAATCCTAGAATGTTGCATAATGAATTAAATAAGGATTAATACCCTAAAACTCTCTTTCTTTTTTAGTTTTTCCAAAATCACAACTTAAGAACAAATCCTCAAATAAAATTGATTCGCTAAGTAACTTAAACCTTCACAATTGGATCCTCAATAGAACGATATTTGGACTTAACCGTTTTATATTATAACTTGACCCGTATACTTGCGGTAACACAGAAAGTACGCATCAATCAGGAGTAGTCAAATTGGAATTTATATAATTTACTATATGATATTAAATTTTATAAATAATTAATTATATATAAATTAGTTAGAAAATTGGAAATTTTGATTTTTGAAGTCAAAAGGTCAAATGTTGACCAAAGTTAGTGGATTTTTCCAATTCCCAATTTTTGTGATATTATGACTAAGCTATTTTGCATGCTAGGTGTAAGCTTCACATCTTGACACTAATTGTACTCAAATTAGGTGTCAACTTGAAATCAATATTCATTTTCGTATGCTATGTGTGTTCTCAACTTGACAATAATCACTCTATGTAAGGTGTCAATTTGAAATGATAACTAATTTTGCATGCTAATCTCTTTTAAAGAGAAATTATGAATGAGATTCATAAGGAGTGGATGAATGGAAAAAAGCTTGATGCTTGAATTTGTTGAATTTAAGAACTAAAAACCAAAGACTCTCAAACTCTCTCAATTCACAAAATTTCCTCCAATTCATCACTAATTTGATCCCACAATCAAGTTCTAAGACCAAAGAATAACAAGGAAGACACTTGTGGTGGTCTAGGAAGGTTAATTCGCAAAAATTTGGTGCTACAAGGGTTGTATTTCAAACCCCTTGTTTTAGAGCTTAAAAATAGCATGTTTTTCCTTTCAAATTAAAACAAATTAGAGCGTTTATGATCCACTTGCTTTAGCTACGCATGTTTTATGTTCCTTCAATATTAAGATCTCTTTTCAGATAGTATCCTTCAAATCCATCGGCCGAAGGGTAGCCATGATGAAGAAATCATTTAGGGCTATTAAGTGCTTACTTTCTTGGTTCTAAAGCTCGTTAAATTGAGTAAAGCTAGCTCATCTGAAGAGGTGGGTTTCAAGTCTTTGTGGCAATCTTTATGGAAGGCTAAAGCCCCCCCTAATGGTAAGATATGTTGTTTAAGAATCATCAATGATATTTCTCTATTAAATATAATCTTTCAAATAAAGGAGTCCATTCTGATTTGTTGTGTGTGTGTTTTGCAAAGAACATGTGGAAACCGCTTCTCATCTTATTCTATGAAAGTGTCTAGTCTATATGGAGATTTGACCTACCTATATTTCAGCCAATGTTGATGTTATTTGGGATGACAGGTTCTTTGGAGCTACCAACACTACTGGCACTAGGATTTTGTTCATGTTGCAACTATGGACCTTGACAAGATCGTAATCATGTCTGCAAATTTGGGAGGCTGGGAATAAAGTGGTGTTTCAAGGATAAGAAGCTAAAGTTGAGGTTGTCAATGACTTGATTAACAAGCATATTGTAGAGTCATACATGGTGAGGAGGGAGTTGTTGGCAAAGGTAAGCAAACTACCCTTTCTCTCTAGATCTGACCTCGGGTTGGTTAGAAATCTCCTAAAGCACCTTCGTGCAACTTGAATTTTGATGTTGCTTGGAGCCCTACTACAAACTCAGGTTGTCTGGGTTGGGTGCTCCAAGAGCACTTGGGGCATGTTCCTATGGTTGGATTAAAGTTCGTCCCCCGATGTAACGACTCCTTGAAGCTATGACGATTTGTTTCAATTGGAGAGTATTTCTTCAATCCTTATCTTGAATGTGGTGGTTGAATCTGATTGTTTGGTGGTTGTTAACTTGTTGAATGAAGTTACTGTTGGTTTCTCTAAAGTCTCCTTTTTCATTGCGAAAACTAAGGGACTGAGCTCGTGAGCTGGAGGCTATCTATTTTTTGTCATGTTAGTTGAAGTTAGAATGCTCTAGTGCACTATGTTGCACATAAACCCTTGGAGGATCATCAACCTTCTTTACATATTGTACTTTGTTCTGTCTCACAATATCCTTTTGTAGTTGTTTGGATTTGTCTTAGTGTTTATTGTCCTAAAAAATAAATAAATAAATTTTTAGATGCCTTATTTGCATTATTTAAATAGTATATTACATTTTATACTTGGATACGTAAACTAAGTTACTTGAATTTTCTAAAACAAATTTGTAATTTAAAAAAAAAAATAAGTTTATATTGTTGATGTTTCTCAAAGTATGTTCTTGTTAACTAGCTTAGATCTTATTTGATAATTATTATTTTTTTCTATTTTCTGACATTTTTTTTAAATAAGAAAAAAAATCTCTAAATATTTAAAATACAATTTATTAAAAATATTCGATAATATACAAAATTTAATTTAAAAATAATATTATTTTAATAAATTACTTGAAATTTCGTAAATATAAGATAACAAAATTTAGGATTTTAAAAAAATCAAAATCAAACTGGTAAAGAATAATTAAGAGAAAAAATATCTGAAAATTTAAATAAATAAATTAGAACCTTCTATCTACACATAAAAAAAATAATAATATCTAAACACATTAAATAAAACATCTTATAAAATAAAAGAGGGAAAAAAATAACGATCAAAGATTTTTCTTTTTAGAAAATAAAAAATGCAGCTAATTAGTAAAAATGAAATCACACTATATTTAAAAAGAGCCCATAAAATAACAATTAAAATGTAATTGAGAAAAAAGAAACAAAAACAGTTAAATAAAATGCATCACGACAATTACTTTGTCACTGGGAAAAACAAATTTATGTCTTTCCAACAACAAAATGGACAAAAAATTAAATAAAAATTCCCTTTTATTTTGTAGGGAAAAAACAAATTGTACAAAAAAAAGGTTACGATTAAACTAACCATCTTAGATATAATATATCCTCCTAAGAAGTCATAATTATCTGAAATTAATTAGGAGACATTAACGCCAAAGTTGAACATGAGTTGAACATGAGTAGTTAGTAAAAAATTAAAGTTAAAGTGGAAATCTCGAAATATTGAGACCAAATTGAAAGAAAATTCAAATCTGAAAGGTAAAATTGTAACTTTAAAATTTAGAGACCAAAATGAAAATTAAACCAAAAAAACCTAGGGACAGAGAAGGTATTTTTCCTCGTAATTACTATTGAAATGATCACATAAGTATCGTACATAAAGATTTAAATAGGTATTGAATACTTTTGAAACAATCCTTGATATTCTTAAATATATAGTAGAGATGTATTTTACAACTTTTGAAGGAGCAAACAAATTTACTCAATAAAAATTGTAAAATCCTAAAATGTTACTATACAATGTTAATATATATATATTTAAATTAAGTAATATAATTTAGGATTGTTTTCAAATATATTAAATGAGTCAAATTATTTACAAATATAGAAAAATGTCATTGTCTATCAGCGGTAGATCATGATAGACGTCTATTACTTGAGGGATAGAATGCGAAAGACTTTTATCACTCAAGCGATAGAAGTTTATCGTGGTCTATGTCGATAAACAGTTAAATCTAACATACTATTGTGTGTTTGAAACGCTACTGTCAATAAATAGATGTTCACATCTCAATTTTATGGAATGGTAAATGATAGTATATTGATAAGATGGCTCGACAAATCTTTTAAAAAAAAATTATATATAAAAAAATTAAAGAAATATATTTATTATTTACACTAACAACTAAGCATTCCGCCCTTTTAAAAATATATATTCAATTTTTTTAAAATAAAATACAATATTGACAGGTAACGATTTAATCTCTAAAATAACTGTCACGATTTAATCTCTAAAATAATTTCAATATTATATGTATACCTATGTTTAAAGTTAATCGAAAACTCCTATGACTGTATATATGAGGTAATTTTTTATTCACTTTGGCATGATTATTCTGAAAACACTTTCGAAAGTAAAGCATAGTTTGGATTAGAACAAAGCCACAAATTGGTTCTTTATTTCATAAAATATAATACATACAATATTCAAAGCAAAAGATAGTGATGCAAAACTACATATTTATTTGAAAAGCCTTCTATTCACCAAGATTTTGATTAGGCAAAGCTTCCATTGAAGAATTGGCACTGGATTATTTTTTATTGACATTCATTAGAGCACTTAACACACCATTGAATTCTAAGCCATAGTCATGACCCATTTTGGCTCTCTTAGTCTCAAGGTATCTTTTATTTTCCTTTGTAATTGGGGTTACAAGAGGAACTCTGCCTGAAATTGCCAACCCATACCCCTTTAGCCCCATGTACTTTGCTGGGTTATTTGTCATTAGCCTCATTGTTCTCACCCCAAGATCCTTTATAATCTGTAGAGTCATACACAAATAATCAATATCATCACAATAAAATATGACTCCTACTTATTGTGCATAACATCAAGAGAAAGTATTCAAAACAGATACAACTAAAATTTTCAATTTATTTTTACTATTGCAAGCCATGATCTCAAAATGAGGCGTAAACCTAAGTCTACCTTTGGTTCATTATAAATAAATTCACACAAATTTAGTATTCAAAATTAAAATTTAACTACCAAGTGTTATTAATATTTTTCTAATTTGAAATTAATTAAGCAAACACTATAACTAGTTTTCCAGTTCATTGCTCTTTAATGATATTTAATTCAAGTCATAGACACTAATGAACAGTCATAAATCCAAAAAGTCCTATTTTTCCACAAAAACCATGTAAATTAAATTTGGCTTTTATGATTGCTTTTCTCTCTCCCCTCTAAATTTTCTACAATTCATATATCATGAAAGGTTCATTTTGTTGTAGTGAATAGTTTTAAACACTACAAATAAGAATAAATGGTCAGAAAAAGATATTTTTACATGAGTTTCTCCTGTTTTAAAAAGTAAATGCATGATGTTGCTAGTTTATATCCTTATTTGATAACCATTTTAGTTTCATTTTACTTCATAGGATTAAACTATTTGTTTTGGTATCTGCTCTCCAAAAACCTTGTTAAAATCTAAGGTAAAAGTTAAACATGGTTAATTAGGACCAAAAATTGTAAATTTCTCTAAAATGTAGTTGATTGAAAATAATTATGTTTAAGGAGTAGTTGGTAAGGAGAAAATACTTGTGCAGCGAGGGTATAATCTCTAGAATCAACAGGCAATCCCAAATCTTGATTTGCTTGAACAGTGTCTCTACCAGCATCTTGTAAATTATATGCAAGAAGCTTATTGCCCAAACCAATGCCTCTTCCTTCTTGGCCCCTAAGATAAACCAACACTCCTTTCCCACCTTCCTCAATCTTTCGCATTGCCAAACCTAGTTGCTTTCCACAGTCACATCTTGCTGATCCAAATATGTCTCCTGTCAAGCATTCTGAGTGCACCCTCACTAAGATCTCTTTGCCATCACCAATATTACCCTTCACAACATACCCAATATTTATTATTCTTCACATCATTAACCCACTTCAAATTGAATACTCTTTAGTCACGTATCTTTTTTAAAATCATTCATGCATTTATTCTAATCATCAATTTCATAAAACTGACATTTGAAAAAGTCTACACACGTTTGAGAATTAATAAGTTAACAAATCGACAATAAAAAATAAACAGATAAAGCAAACAATATTCACTATCAACATTAAATCTTATATGTGATTCACTAATAGTGTGTTAGCTACGTCCACTGATAGAGGGAGAGAGCAGTTTATTATTAGAGAGAAGTATCAGATTACAGAGTCAAAGTCGCCAGTAGGGTTAAAGAGTTAATATAGTGCACTTTTCTAAACCCTATAGGGCCAAAATTATAAATAGTGCTAAATGATATAAATAAGAATACAACTTAGGTTTAGGGCATTTCTAACATAATGCATTGATGTTCAAAGGTAATCGAGTAATGAATGATCTAAATTGATAATTAGCAAGACTCACACAGTATACATTTCACACAACATTGGTCGAATAAAATCTGTAGAAAGATGTAAATTAATACATTTACAAAAGTTCAATTAAATTGAAATAATTATTAGTTTAGAAGTTTGATTAATGCTAACTCTTATTAGGATTTGCCCTACAAATTTTATACAGATGGATACGAAACCAAAGTGGTTTTTATTATTACCTTAACCATTGCGATATGTTCCATGCCATCTAATGTAGACTTGTAACAGTATGCATTGAATGGTCCCCATGAAGTCGGAATCCTTGTAGGATTTCCAATGCGCTCAATTAATTTCTCCCTCTTTCTCCTATACCTATGGAGTATGCCATCATAAATAAGATCAAGTTTCAAATTTTATTATCTTTAACTATGGTTTATTTGATAACAATTTAGGCTCTATTTGGTAAATATTTTGCTTTATAAAATAAAGTATTATACAAATCAGATGTTGTATTGTTTAGTGGATTTACTACTATTTGTAAGTAATTTAATTGGTGCTAATTTATTGTTGTGCTGTTTAGTAGATTTACTACTATTTGTAAGTAATTTAATTGGTACTAATTAAATTATGTCGGTCGCTCTCTAAGGTTAATACAATATACCCTTAACAGTCAAACACTCGTAAGAAAAGGATTAAAATGAAGTAAACTTTTCTTAAAAAATTATAGTGACTAAAAGAAGTAGAAGCTAAGTTGAGAAAATCTATGTTGCTGAAGAGATAAGTCCAGCCCTTTTAGAGAAGCCAAAAGATTTGTTTGAAAACTGTTTTTAGATTACAAAATTAGCAGTTTCGGTTTAAAAATACATTCACACATTAAATGGAAAAATCGTTAATCTATTAAATGGAAAAACGATAATAAAATTGTAATACAAAGTAATAAAA
Source organism: Citrullus colocynthis (assembly GCA_031780015.1). Lineage (NCBI taxonomy): Eukaryota > Viridiplantae > Streptophyta > Magnoliopsida > Cucurbitales > Cucurbitaceae > Citrullus > Citrullus colocynthis. The sequence continues at coordinate 1,046,432 of QLSR01000125.1, read as the reverse complement.
AAAATTAATACATAAATGGGACAAAACAAAAGGTCATTTTTTAATTTCCGATAGTTTTTTGTTTTTTCTTTCAAATTTATGTTTGTTTTTTTTTTTTTTTTTTTATTTTTTTTTTTTTTTTTAATTTTTTTTTTATTTTTTTTAAAAAAAAAAAAAATAGTAGCTACCTCTTTAACGTATTTTAGAAAGGAATTCACATCACACACATTAAAATATATATTTGGAGTATTTTTACAACTGGTTTTAATTTTACCACAAAGCAATTGAATTTATTAATAACAGAAAAAAAGAAAGGAAAAAAAAAAAAAAAAAAACCTCTAGGAATAATTCAAAAAAAAAAAAAGTACAAGTTTTCATGTATCTTATAAAAATTTAAATTTTTTTTTTTCTCTCACCTTTTTTTTTTTTTTTTTTTGCTTTTTTTTAATTATGATTTTCATCTTTTATCTCTTAAATTCTTAATTAAACTTGTTAAAAAAAAAAAAAATAGTAGCTACCTCTTTAACGTATTTTAGAAAGGAATTCACATCACACACATTAAAATATATATTTGGAGTATTTTTACAACTGGTTTTAATTTTACCACAAAGCAATTGAATTTATTAATAACAGAAAAAAAGAAAGGAAAAAAAAAAAAAAAAAAACCTCTAGGAATAATTCAAAAAAAAAAAAAGTACAAGTTTTCATGTATCTTATAAAAATTTAAATTTTTTTTTTTCTCTCACCTTTTTTTTTTTTTTTTTTTGCTTTTTTTTAATTATGATTTTCATCTTTTATCTCTTAAATTCTTAATTAAACTTGTTAAAAAAAAAAAAAATAGTAGCTACCTCTTTAACGTATTTTAGAAAGGAATTCACATCACACACATTAAAATATATATTTGGAGTATTTTTACAACTGGTTTTAATTTTACCACAAAGCAATTGAATTTATTAATAACAGAAAAAAAGAAAGGAAAAAAAAAAAAAAAAAAACCTTCTAGGAATAATTCAAAAGCACTCAAAGTGCATGTTTTCAGACACATCACTTGTGGTCTGTAGATTGTTTTTGGCTCTAGTGATTTGGCGAAATTATCACCTCACAAAAGTAAAGTATGTTTAGAATATATTTTTAAGGATTTAATTTTAGAAATAAGTTATTTTAGAAAAAATTAGGCAACCATTCAAAATAAATTTTAGAATGTATTTAAAATAGTTTTTATCAAAAAAAAATTTAAATGAAAATGAACTTTTTTAAAAATTATTTTTTTATTAAGTCAATTCAAACCTGACCTCAAGTACGTAAAAATAATACTTTTTTAACTGAAACTCTTTACCACTTTGGATGAAATTATTATAGGATCACATTTTTCTTATAAAAGAAAAAGTTTGAGAAATTAGGACCTGATCAAGTCAGCAATGGAGATAATTTTGAGACTATGATGTTGAGCAAACTGGCGAAGCTTTGGGAGCCTAGCCATGGAGCCATCCTCGTCGACGATCTCACAGAGAATTCCGGCGGGAAAGAGTCCAGCAAGCTCTGCTAGATCGACGGAGGCTTCCGTGTGGCCAGGCCTGCTCAAAACCCCTCCTTCTCTATATTTGAGGGGAAAGATATGACCCGGTCGTTTAAAATCATATGGTATTGAGTGTTTTGATGCCAATGCCACCACCGTCGCCACCCTATCCTCCGCTGAAACTCCCGTCGTTGTGCCCTCTCTTCCATCCTTCACCATTTTAATTGATGGTAACCCAAAAAAAAAGGTAAAAATAAATCTAATATGATAGCAACCAAATATTATCGAAAGTCAATTATTTTCTTTATAGAAAAAAACAAAGCCTTAATTATTGATTTGAATCTTCTTGTTTTTCTTTTCTTTTCTTTTTTTCCCTAAAAAGAAAGCTAATCAATTCTAGTTTTTAAGCGTTCAATTATTTTAAATTAATTTTTGATATTAATTGATATAGTATTTCATTTTTCTTTCAAATATTTATCTAGTTATATGTAATATATGAAAAAAAGAAAAAAGTTGTCTAGTTCAACTGATATAGTATTTGTACTATTAATCTCGAAGTCAAAGGTGATTCAATTCTCTCCTTTTAAATATATATATATATATAAAAAAGATGTGGTACATTTAGCTTTAATTCAATGACTAAAGCAGACACATACTCCTTCAATTATTCTGTTTAAAAGTTCACCTGATTTAAATTTGCAAGTTATTCTTTTAATATAAATTATTTGATAAAAGAAAAGTAGTTGTTATAAAAATTTGAATTAATCAAAATTTTATTGATATAAAATAAAAAGTTCTTTTCAAATATACTAAAAAGAATCAAAATATTTATAAATATAGTAAAATTTCACTGTTATCTGTGATAGATCGTGATAAATTACTGTCACATAATTTTCATAGAATAAAATAGATGTGAGAATAATTGATATATATATATATATAAAGACAAGATCTGAATCTTAAAATGTTAGCTAGATAAAATAATATGGTTGACTTTTAGAAGAGTTGGTTTTGAAAACTAATAGGTTCATGATTTTGTACGTAAGAGTGAATTAAAAAGTGGTTTTAGATAAATTGTTAAGATGCTGCCCTAATAACTTTCGACCCTGACAAAACAATCCAGCTACATCACAAAACACAAAAATATAGTGATGATATAAACCCCGGTGACCCAATCACTAAAATTTTTCGAATTTGGCTTTGCTGAATTTTGTTTCTAACAATTTGTTTGAAATGAATTTCTAAAATATTTAACTAGATTGATTTTATTGAATTTATTTAAAATAACTTTCTAAAATATAGAAAATTTCAATGGTACATTGCGATAGGTCACGATAAAAAGCAAAAGTCTATTACAATTTACGGTTGAAATTTTCTATATAAATAGTTTAACTTGTTTGGTTATATTTAAAAACAATCCAGAGAGATTTAAGATTTTATAAGCATTTTTTAAAATAGAAAACAAAATAAATATCTCAAATGAAAAATTCACAAATACCACAGTGATGGTAAAAGCAGTTGAGAGTATTTCTTGGTTATCCTTGTGATCCACCATTAATGGAATCTGTAACCTCTCTAAATCTTCTCCTTTCATCCCCACACAAACAATCCCCGTTCCATGCTTTACGATGAAAGCCATCGCCTCTGTCGTCACCGCCTCAGCTGCCATTATAAGATCTCCTTCGTTTTCTCGATCTTCATCATCAACAACCACCACCATCTGCAAACAAAAACAAACAAACAAAAACCCAGATATCATGTCACATTACAATACATAAAGATGACGACACGATTATGACATTAACAACCACTCCCACCTTTCCCTTCCGAACATCTTCAATAGCTTCCTCAATGGACGAAAACCCTTCTGTCGGACGGTCCAAGTCAGCCTCATCAACCGAAAATATTGGCTGGCCATTGATGCCAAAGATGGTATCGTTGGCAATGGTGACATCGACATCGACATTAGAATTTGAAGATCTGATAGCTCCATCTCGGACGAAGCAGTTGGTGGTTAGACAGAGTTTAGAAGGTTTGATGATGGAGAGGACTTTGGAAGCAGGACCAAGAACCGTTGTGGTATAGGGTTTCACATGGTTGTCGATGGCTGCAAAAGCTTGGAGGTCTTTCCATCCTCTATATGAAAGTATGGAGAGAACAAGTTGTTACCAAACAAAGGACATAAAAAAGTATTCATTTGAAGCCACTCCCATGACTTAAAAGTTGCAGGTAACTTAAGATGATTTAATCTCTTTTAGACTAAGATGGTTGGATTGACTCGATAAGAGTGTTTTTTCAAAAACTCATTTTTATTTAAACTGTTTATAGTACACTTCAAAATTCATTTTTAGTGGTTACGTAATTTCAAGACTTATTTTTTAAATTAAACCTTCGAAAATATATTCGCCCTAAAATTAGTATTTATTTTAAAAAATAAAGAAAAAACGATATCAAAATTCACTTTTTCCTGCTCCGTTTATTTTAGTTTTTTGTTTTGAAACTTTTGTTTGTTTAATTTTTAAATTATGATTCCACCTTTCTGTTTTTTTTTTGGAAACATTTGAATTTTAAGTTTAATAATAAAAGCAAGACAAGAACAACAATTTCTTTTATTGAAAACCAAATTAACTAGACTTTTGAAAATATTGATAACAAAATATTGGTAGCGTTTATAAGCTTAATTTTCAAAAAATAAAAAAAAAAAATATTACGTTTAATAAAAATTTTAATTTTTTTTTTTTTTTTTTTTTTTCAGATATATAAGTTCAAATTTTAAGTTATGACTATTTTTTTTTATTTTGATTTTAAAAATTAAGCTTGTAAACAATTTATATACTAATGAACTTTTATGTCTTTATATCATTTGCGGAGTGTTTTTAAAATTTAAGCGGGTTTTCAAAAGTAAAAGGTTAAACATTTTTTTTTAAAAAAAGTTTCACTTTGTTTTTTAAATTGGGCTAATAAAAGGTTCAAATTGTTAAAACCATAATTCACTTTTCTAATTTCTAATTCGCCTTGTTTTTTTTTTCCGAAATATAAAAAAAAAAAAAAAAAAATAAAATTAAATAAAAAAAAAAAAAAGGTTAAAAAAAAAATTAAAATTTTTAAAATTTAATTTATTCAAAATTTATTTTTTTAAGAAAAAAAAAAAAAAAAAAAAACTAAACTTAACTGAATGAAGATTAATGGTTACAAAGAAAGTTAAAATTTTTGAAATATAATTTATTCCTAATTTATGTTTTTAAGGAAAATAAACAAATAGAAAAAATCAAAAAATAAAGTGGCCTTACTGAAGATGAGAAGTGAGTATTGTAGAAAGGAAAGAGAGGATAGTAAAAGCAATAGCTGAGGCAAAAAGTTTATTATTAAGAGCTGTTAATGGAGATTGATGCACAAATGCATATGATTGAAGTTTTTGAAGTTCTCCTATTTATATATAGGTACCATGAAGGATTCTCTTTAAGAAACCAAAAAAAAGAAAAAAAAAAAAAAAAAAGAACTTGTCAAATCCTAAGTAGTATATTATATTTTTTATTGAGAGCTAATATAAAACTAATCAAGGAGAAAAAAAATATATTAAATCCTTTAGAGGCCATTTTTGTTTGAAAAATACTTAGATTCATCCTAAACAATTCCTATATATATGTCATGATTTGCCACATGGCAAATTCTTCATACTTATTGTTCTAAATATTTTAATTTATTCTTTATTTAGTATGCGATGATACTGAGATCATAAAGATGGTACATCTCAAGTATTGTCCTTTTTTCTTTTATTTTGTCTTTAAATAAACCTTTAATCTTATTAACTCAAAATTTCTTACGTTTTTATAACATTTTCGTATAACCTTTTAGTTTTAATTTTAATTTTAATATTATTTTTCGCCAATGTGAACCAAGAAGACGATGAGAAGAAGAAATGAACAATTTCTAAGACCTGTGTTTTTTTAGATTTAAAGATTTTAATAAGGATTTTCTAATCGTTAATGGAAAGGTCGATTAAATAACACAAAAAAATATTTTTAAACTAGTTTTTTAATATGAATTTAAATAAAAAAAATTAGATAAATTCTAAACATAATCGAAGTAGGAAATAAATCTTAAATTTTCGATCAACTCAAAATTCTTAAATTGGCTTGAATACAAAATTTTTTTGGACTACCTGTTTTGATACTATTTTCAATTGCTAATTGACCTAAAAATTTATTGATACGTGAAAGCAAATTTAATATCCTATCATCTAACCATAGACGGTGAGTTATTGGAAAATAATGATAAAAATATGGAAAGTAATTTTTTCATCCTTCACTACAATTTTTTAGGAGAAAAATATGTTGAGGAGAAAAAAGAAACAAGATATAGGAGAATGAAAAGAGAATATTGAAAGTAATGATTATCCTTCATCTACAATTTTCCTTCTTTTTTTTAAATCTTATGTTGCTAACTTGCAAGTGAAAGGGGTAGATTCAAACCTACGACCGAAAGGAAAATATGAAAACATAACCTTTTAATAAGTGTAGATTGTTTTTTTTTTTTAAAAAAAAAAATTATACTATATATAAAATAGCTATAAGAAAAAAATATTTCTTTTCTTTTTTTTTCTGCAATATTAGTAAATGTCTATTTTGTTTTTTGTTGATAAGACGTGATTGTTTGAATATAAGTATCTTTTAAGTCATTTTGCACTTCGTTGATAAGGCACAACCTTTTTAATGTAAGCATCATTTAAGTCCAATAGGTACAATTTACATTGATGGAATATGCTTGTTTGAGTAGAGGTGGTTACACATTGAAAAGATGCATCCATTCATGTATGGATACGATTCATGTATAAATTTGTAAAGGTTATTTGAACATTTGAAAAAACTATCAAAAGTGCCTACATAAAAATTACAAACTAATTAATCACTTTGCAAATTATTGAAAAAACTACCAAAAGTATCTACATAAAAAACATACAAACTAAATCTTTGTGTGATTGATATATTGATGCATTTTCATATCTTGCTTTCATGAACCTCTTTCCTTTTCATGTTTGGCTTCATCTTTGCCTAGTTGGTTGTAACTTGAGAATTATAACACATGTGGTTTGCTATGAATTACTATTGAAGTTTTGTGGTGGTATTTTATAATGACTCTTTATTGTTACATTCTTTTAAATGAGTTTTAGGTTCTCTTGCAGTTCATTGGAAAGCAAGAAAATTCACAAAGTTCTCCACAAGTATGTTCTTTAACTTCCTTCCAAAATTTTATGATCCTCATCAATTTCTTTAGCTTAGTATGGTTATATAGCCCGTGGTAGAAATTTATTTACTACGTGTCGTTCTTATTTATTGAATCGTATCTTGGTCTTCTTAAGTATATTTTGAGGCTAATATTGGATTGAAAGGTCTATTAGAATGTAGTAAATCAGTCATAACTTTGATAATATTTTGGAAATATATAACAAAAATTGTTAATAAAAAATGATAAAATGAAAACGAAGCCTTATATAGACAAATATTTAGTAAAAAAAAAAAAAAAAAAAAACCTCTTTAGAGAGAGAAAAAATTACAGAAAGAGAACAATTTTAGACTGAGAATAAGTTCAGACCAATGCAAAAATTTTAAAGAAAAATTTTAGGAGAGTAACAAAGAATTTGAAAAAAAAAAAAAAAAAAAAAAA